>OY757921.1:10979893-11449893 GCA_963585895.1 Sepioteuthis lessoniana | reverse complement strand
ATTGATGGGTTGCTAACAGGTACTACCACTCCGAGTGAACCGGGTAGTAATAATAATGAATGGGTCTTTCACACTCCCCAAATCTTCAGAACTAGACCTGACCATCTGAAGTAGGGCACTCCTTTTGGGGATCTCTTCCCTCTGCAGGGAACACAATCAATGTAATCAACGCTCAGTGAACAGCGAGGCTGAATAAAAAAAAAAGAAGAATTAAAAAGAGATGTAAAGAAACAGATAAATAGGTGTAGAGGGAAAAAAACAAATAAAATAATGTTGTTTTGTTTTTTTTTTCTAAATAAAAAAGAAAGAATGAAAAAGAGGACTATGAAGATTTTTAAAAGGAGGATCAAAAAGAGGAGAGAGATGAAGATTAACGTAGAGATAAGAAAATAGAAAAATGATTGACTTCAGAAGAAAAGAGAAATAGAAAACAAGAAAACACGCAGGCAGCAGATGAAAAGAAAAAGTGTAAGAGAGAGAGAGAGAGAGAGAGAGAGAGAGAAGTAATGTTTTAAAAAAGGTGTTTGTTTGTTCGGGTTTATGGCATATCAATTCTTGTCGGTTATTTGATACTAAATCCTGTTTACACACACACACACACACACACACACGCAAACATATATATATATATATAAATATATATATCATATAATTTATGAACACATTTTATTGATAACATTTTTAAACAAGCCAAGGTTCATTCTTTTTTTGTTTGCACACAGTTAAATGATTTCAAATACTGCTTTTTAATTTAAAATCAGTCATTTTTTGCACACATTAAAATAGTTATGCATACGGGATTTGATAGTTTATCGGTAATTTTATTTTTTAATGTGTTCGAACTAATTTGTTTGTACGCAATTAGATATTGCTATTATTCCTACACAGTTAAAAGTTTTCAATTTATTTGCCCATAGGGAAGTGATTACAAACATTACTGTCTAATACTAATTATTTTATTCAACACTTTTCTTTCATTTGCACACAGTCAAATTGTTCTAAGTATTGCTATGTATCACTAACAATTCAATTAAACATCAATCATTTGTTTATACAGCTAAGTGGTCAAAGAGTTCTATTTCTATCAATTCAATATAAATCATTTGTTTGCACCTAGTTAAGAGGTTAAACCGTTTTTGGTCAAACAGTTCAACTTTACCAATAGATAAGACTCTTGCAGAGGCGACCGTACTAGTAAGGGTCCTGTCAATCGGTAAATGTACTTCGGATCAGAATTAACCCTGTGGTAATAACAATGAAGGGGCACTCCACCCCCCACACCTCCGGAGATTCAGAACTGGATCCTTACCATTAGATTATTTAGTTATATATGCAGGACAGTTATTGGGCGAGGGTCTTATCCCTCTGCAGAGATGCAGTTGGCGTATTCTACAGACCCAGCCGACTGGAATGTTTAAAAAAGAGAAAGAGTCTATGATAGATAGGAAGGTACTTAGAAATAAAATGAAGGAAGAATAAATACTATATCTACTTGCTAATCATGCGACTTTCAGAGGACTAGATTTTGGCCAAATATCAAGGGCTCACACCATACGTGAGATACAAACTAAGCCGAGCATTGGCCAACAATTTACATATATAGTTTGTATCTCACGTATGGTGTAAAAGGGCCATGACGCCGCAGAAGCCAGCAAAAACATTTGTTGTGTGAAAGGAAAAACACACAGGTCAGGTAAACCAAAAACCGTGGATTCCAAGGCTATGCTATAAGCAATAGAGGCAAATACAGCGAATATCAGGTGAGCTCAGCATCTTAGAATTCAGCGAGAGTCGTCACTTTCATGATCTTGGCACAATGATCCGGGGATGCTAAATTATACCTCACCTTAACAAGATACTGCAAAATTTTCTACTTACTCTAGTAATAATTGACTGAAAGCTTGCTTTTATTGTCTTTACTAGAAGTGTGAAAAATATGGAATTGAATTGGTATTTCCTTTTAAGCTGTTTTTTTTTGTCCAATGATTAAAGGTTTTTTTTCTTTATTTAATGGCATATCAATCTTAATTTAAGGCTAAAACCATCCTTATAGAAAAACAGATGTAATGCAATATAAGCCACAAGGAAAATAAAAGGGTTCATGCCTTTCCCAATGGTTTTAGTTCTAAAGTAAATGTAAGAGTGCAACTTGAATTCAAACTCGCTTACCTTGAATCCAGCACTATAGGAATTACACCACTTGGACTATCCCTAGTCCAATGGAGATTGTCACTTAAAGAAAACTTTGATTCTATTTTTTTTAATAATTTTTTATTTTTTTCAGATTCTCTTTGAATTTTCATACTTTTATTACCGTATATCCTCGCATATCGTAAGACTTTCTGTGACCTAATTTTTGTCCAATATTTGTATTTACCCAACCCCTCCGCTCGGGCAGGATATGACACAAGGTCAATTTTTAAGCAAAGTTTAACCCGTTTGAATTCAGAGTTTTCCTTTTCCTAGACTAGTTGCCTCACCAATTTTTGTCCAATATTGAGGGGATCACGTCATGCACAAAATACGTGTGAAAATAGTTGGCCAAGATTACGATTAGTTTGTACTGACCATGGCAGATTGTCAAGGTTCTCGTGACTCAAGCGAAATTTTCTTTACCATCTGATGCAATTGACTGCGCCTTCACCATTCCAAAAACATTTTTTTTTTTTGCTTGTTTCTGCATTTTTATAGCTCGGTTCGAACTCGTAAAGGATAAGATCCCGGATAAGATTGCGTTGCACGGTTATCTGTGCGACTTTCACATTACAGACGGATAGGCATTCTGCAAAACATGTCAGCGCACCAGCTACCCTGATACTACTAACAAAAGCGGGTATCTACCACAGACTAGCAGATACAAAAATATTATAAAAATTTTGATACATCTAACTTTAAAAGTGAAATCTTCTCGAATTTCAACAAATGTTTTGATTGTAGAATTTATGCAGACGTTTTAATTATTAGTTATGTGCAAAAATACTAAGCGTTCTTTTTTCAACTAAATACACAGTTAAAAAGCAGATTTTTGCTGAAAAACCTTTGCACATATCTGATAATTGTGTTTTTCTAACTTGACAGACATATACGAAGAGAAATGTTGATGACATATCAACGATTACTTATTTTGAAAGAAGTTTTGACAGATTGAGTATGACAAAAATGTAACATTTTTAGTAGAAACTAGATAACCCAGTGACACGTTGAGTCACCATTTCAGGGAAAAGTAGTACATTTTGATGTGACTAGAACTGACGTTAAATTCTCTTGACTAGAGTGTTGTTATTTTTCCTTCGAAAGAGAAAAGAAAATATAACTTTATTGCAGAAGATCCTCAACAACGGCAATTCATTTAAAGTGTTTTTATTCATATTTCTGTTTTTCGTATTTCCTCCTTTCGAGTTTCCTTAATTTATATCTGTACGCCAATTTCTCCCTTTCTTTTCGTCATTTCATTTCTTCCTTTCCATTTGTCTACAGATTCATTGTTTCTTTCTTGTTCCTTCATTCTGTTTTCGATTCCATTCGTTATTTCTCTCATCTCCTTACACAAAACATTCCAACATTTTATTCATCTTATGTCTCTACTTCTCACACACTGCTATGTTATTCATAAGCATTTTTTAATCAAATGAATTAGTAAAGAAAGGAGACGACTCTATAATAGGCAATGTACAGTTATATTATGAAATAGGTTCATTTTCGACGCAGACCCCAAACTTTTATCATTATTAAGTCACCAATAATCCGAAAGTCTATGTATTCTTTGATTTATCTCATTTTAACACTACCTTGATTTAGGATATATATATATATATATATATATATATATATATATATATATATATATATATATATATGAGGATTATTAAATAAGGTTCAAGACTTTTTTCGTATGGGCACGTTTATTGATAGTACACACATGAAACTCTAGTCCCCTTCGAAGTAATCTCCTCCGGCTGCAATGCACTCGTTGTACCGTTCCATCAACATCTGGAAGGCCCTCATGGAAGTCATCTTGTGTGAGCGTGTCAATGACCTTAATCACAGCCTCTTTCATCTGCTCAATTGTCTCATAACTATATCCTCGGAGCTTAGGGAATAACCAAAAGTCCCAGGGAGTAAGGTATGGACTATAGGGAGTGTGAGGAACTGTCTTGACGCCCATCTTGGTCAAATAGTCTGTGACAAAGACTGTACATTCCCGATTATTTCTTCATTATATATTTATATAAAAACTTATGAAATCCCGAATTTAAAACCGTCGATAAAAAAAAAAAAGATTATAATAGGATTTCATACACAAACATTTCTGTCTATTAATATTATTTTCACGAGGTTTACTGAATGATTAGAGGTGTAATGGGATTTTTTAAAGTTGATTTTGCGTTCTATTTATATCTTACAAGCGCCAACTTTATCAACTCTTCACAAGATGGACACGTTGATAGTTGTAGTCAGTGCATGCAAAATATAAATATAATTCATCATCAACATCAAGTAACGCTGCTAGCACGGATTACCCTGATACTTACTCTCTCTCTCTCTCTCTCTCTCTCTCTCTCTCTTTAACTATCTATCTATCTATGTCTTTATCACCCATCGTTCCCGGCAGGTCTTCCAAACTACATGCTCTGTCCATGCAGAGATGTTGTAGGTAAGTTCTTGCTTGTTGGCCAACACTAAAACGACTCTGTAAAAGGATCCATAGGAGAACGTCACTTTTGAGTTCGTCCTTGCTTCTCCAGCGATGTCCCACATATCCTGTTCGTCTTACTTGGATGGTTTTAGACATGGGAGACAAATGGCCATACAGCTGTTTTTGGTGAGGTATTGCTTCCAGAATTTGTTCAATATAGTTCGTTACATTCTTGTACAATTCTCGTCTAGCTTTTTCTCTCCACATTTTGTCAGCGTCCATGTAGTGCATCCATACAGTAGCATTGACATAACCGCTGCTTCGAATATATCCTGTTTTATTTTATCGGAGAGATCAGACTTCTATACGATCGGTTTCCTATCGATAGCAATCCACGCCTTTGCTTGGCGCATACTGACATCACTTTCAGTAGATGAGACACTACTGCCGAGATACGTGAACTTATCAACTTATTTCAGAGGACCCCCATTCAGAGAGGAGATGGCTCCTTTCCGATTAAAACACTTGTACTTCGTTTTATCTGTGTTCACGGGGAGGCCAATGCCTCCTTCTGCCTGCTCCAGACTATGCTGCAGGAATTCGGTTTGGGTAGGTGTATTTGCAAGTAGAGCTATGTCTATTGACGTTCGAAAGACGTAGTCTAGGTAGATTATAAACATTTGGGGGCAAACGTCCAAACAAACAACAATTTTTTTCTTTAATCTGATGCAAATGAATATAGCAGATGTTTATTCATGTCTGCACTTGAGGGTTTTAAATCTTATTATTGGCTCAATATTTTTATATTGATCGCTGTATCAAAGAAAAATATTTTACAATTTACTACCTTTAAAAATTTTGAATCTCTCTCTCTCTCTCTCTCTCTCTCTCTCTCTCTCTCTCTCTCTCTCTCTCTCTCTGTATATATATATATATATATATATATAAAGCACTGTTTTGAGTAAACACAAACAAACCATTTTTTATTGTCCTTTATCGTTTACTCAATAAATAACAGTTATATGAGAAAAAAAACTACAATATGATCAATGTTATTCAATTGAAAAAAATCAGAATATTTTCGAAGACATTGTGAACCTACTGAATTTGGTAAAAAAGAATAACTGAGTAAAAATGAACTTAGAAAAAAGGACCTTTAGGGCCAGGTACTTTCTATTCTTTTGATCATGGTTATAAATTGGAATTTGACTTTCCCCCGTCTTTTTAAAAATTGTATCACCTTTTTTAATAAAGACTATTTTCGAATTTAAGAAAAAAAGCTTTCTAAAAAAAACAGTCTCCACTCGCGAAGAAATCTTCGTTGCAGACACAGAATCAACTGCTTGCTTGGATCAAATGGTTCTCCCGTCTATAATGGCGTCCTTCACGAGGTCTTCGTTTGTGAAGCCGTTAACTGGTTATCTCCTCGGAGAGAGATCAGATTTAGTAACCCAGAAAATTAAAATCAGAAGAGCTAAAGACATAAATACTGGTGGTGGGCTGACATAATCGTGAAAATTTTCCATCATTATTTCCCAGATCTAGTTGGACGCGAACTGTTCCCTTTTTACCTTAAAGCCTAGTAACCTCGTGACCCACATGTCTGATAATCTGCTCTATCATCTTGAGCTGCTTGATAATAGTCTTCATCAATTCGTTGAAATGGGTTTAACAATGTCCTCGGCCTGCTAGATAAACTCGGTCGTCCTTATGATGTCTGAGTGTTTAGAATATTTATTTCCCTTCAACACGAATAACATGGCCTAACCAAAAGATTCAATATCAATATCGTTCCTGATTTTGAACACGAAGTACTTGTCCACATTCAAGAAGCTTTGCTATCTCACTATTACAATCGTTCATGTCAATTACCACGACCACTGCGTATCTTTTCATTAGCTTTGTTAGATTGGTAACTATTATGCTTAGACTCTTCATACATCTGAAATTAAAATGTTACTTTAGATCATTTGGTTTAATAACATATCAAACATTGGTAATTCAATACCAAACCCTGTTTGTAAAAACACACACACATATATATATATATATATATATATATATATGTGTGTGTGTGTGTGTGTGTGTGTGTGTGATTTTTAACTAAAGAGTTCGTAGATAACTTTATTTTCAAACGAGCTTGGGTTTGCACACAGTAAAATGGTTTTAAGTATTGTTTTTATTGTTTGCACACAGTTAAATGGTTTCAAGTATGGTTTTGTAGCAGTAATATTTCTATTTGCACACATTTAAATGGTTTCAAGTTTTGCTATCTAACATTAATAATTCTAATCTATTATTCATTTGTTTGCACAGTTAAATGGTTTTAAGTATAGTAGATTAAATTATTCTATTTGATCCATAAATAAGACCCTAAAAGGTACTACCACTTCGGGTCAGGGTTGACCTAAACGTAATTACAATAAAGAGGTACTCCACATTCCCCAAAGATTCACTATTAGATGGTTTAGAGTCATACGCTGGACACTCTTTGGGGAATGTCTTTTCCTCATCAGTCGGCATATTCTACAACCCCAGACGACTAGGCTGGAAAAAGGATTGGGAATGTTAAAATTTGTAACATGAATAAAAAAAACAGTCTTTATTTACTATAAAAAAAGAATTCAAGAATTACCTTAAAATATACTCTTATGCATTTCTCTTCAAATAAAGAAAAGTAAAGAAACCAGCAAAATAACACCAAATCCATAAACTCCATTATCTTGTATGCCATTCTTAAATAATAATTTGTATTTAAGACAGATCTACTTAATTATAAGACGTCATCTGGAAGAAATTGTAAATACTCAAATAAGAAATCCAGGGACTGCGTTTAGAAAAAATGCAAAAATACTAAAAAAAATAAATACGAGAATGAAAAATTTTTTAATGAAGCGGAAAATTTAAGCACCTTAAGAGGAAGAAGATATTACCTTAAAAGGTACTCTTCCCAACTCATTTTCAACTGGGGCGCACAAAAAGAAACGACGAATCAGCAAAATGAAACTAAAGTAGTAAACTTTTCTATGAGATAAATTTTATCAATCCTTCCGCACGGGCAAGATGTGATACAAGGTCAATTTTTAAACGGAATTTAACAGGTTGGAATTCAGAGTTTTCCTTCTCCTAAGCATGGCTAGATAACCAAGTCTGCCCGACTATTTACCCATCGCCTGAGGGAGAATAATTGGATTCATACATTTGCCAAGTGTAATTAGTGCAATGTGAAAAGTAAACAGCCTCGTCCAGGATTTTGTTCATTTTCTACGACGATAACCATTACACCACAATCAACTCTGCTTTTACTATGAGGTATAATAATATTAGATAGTTGTTTTAATATTAAATATGAACTTACTAGCTAATTAAATTCATTAGAAAAAAGGGAGAGTCTCTGTGGTGTTGTGGATAATGTACTCAAAAAGCGAGTTCGAACTCTAATAGCGTTATTATGTTCACATACGGACTAATACCCATGGTAAAGGCATGAACTCCCTTATCCTCCCGGCTATTAGTTAAATTGTCGCACTGCTGTCCTACAATAGTGACTTTGGCTTGGTTTGTTTTGGTTTGATGGCATGTCAACACTTATGTGTTATTTAATTCTCAATCCTGTTTATATATATATATTTATTTATATATATATATATGTGTGTGTGTGTGTGTGTGTGTATGTGTGATATGTAAGTGAATAGGTAGTTGGTAATTTTTTTAAAACGAGGTCCTCCCCTACAACTTGGGGTAGTAGCTATTAAAAAGGGAGCCTTCTGGTCACCCTCGACCAAGATCGCCAACTTTTACTTAGATCTTATTTGTTTGCGTACACATAGTTTCAAGCATTGCTATCTAACACTAATAATTCAACTTAATATTAATCATTTGTTAACAAACGGTTAAATGGTCACATATATTTCTATTTAACACAAATAATCCTATTCATTAAATGTTTTTTTAAGTATTGTTATCTTTGCACAGTTGACCCTCAGCGACAAGATGGCTTTGGCATTAAATAATGCACGAAGTTTGATATGCCATTAAACAGAGAAATCAAATTAATCCATGAGTAATAAATTTTTAAAATGAGTTACATGGACAGATCCTATATTCGTTGATCCCAAACTATCCAATCAGTCTGTTGGCATTTTAATCAATATTTTTAAACGTTTTTGTCTGCATAAGTGCATTGAAATATCCATTGCATTGATGATTCTTGAAATTTCATTGAAATTTTTACTTATAAGAATAACAATAAGATGAATCGAGATATAATTAGGGACTCCAGTTGATTGTTTTTGCATTAAGTTGTTTCCTGGCTAGATTTAGGGTCAGTCAGAGGACAAAGAAAAAAGAGGGACATATATGTGACGGAGATTCAAGGCAATGAGAGAGAGGGAGGGAGAAAGACACGATGGTAGGGGGGAGCGAATGGGAAGGTGAACACTAGGTTTCCTATGTTTAGGTTGGGATAGTAGTGAATGCCCAGATCAAAAATAGAAATGTATCCGCAACAAATCGGATTCAAGTTGTAATTACCTAAAAGAAGCTCAAGTGGAGGAGTCGTTGAAGTGGGTGCGGGTCGGAAACAGGAAAGAAAGTCAGTTGGACACGAGACGCAATAATGTGAAGACGGGCTGAAAATTACGACATCCATTTTTGGGTGAGATCTGCAAAAGGGTCCCACACCAGCCGCGAAAATGTCAAAACAGGACTTCGAACAGTCATGTACAAGAATTAAAATAGAAAACGGGAAAAATAATATCGAGTTCTGTGTCTGCCTCTCATCGTCCTGCGTCGGTTTATTTTTTTTTGTCTAACTAAAGTGGTTGACTCGTTTTTCATACACTATTTTCTCTCTCTTCAGGGACGACTAAAAGGAGGAGTGAATAAAATTTTATATTAGCGAACCAAGGCGGTATTTTGTGTGTTCGTCAATTTTTCTCACTTGAGGTTACAACGAGGGTCCGACTAGGACTTAAGGTGTAGTTTTACACTCGTAGACTATTTAGAACGTTGGTGTTATACGTGTCTATGTAGTGCCCCAGCGCAAAAAATGTCAATGAGGTGCTGTTGCGCTATGTGGTCCTGCTAAGAACTGTATTGGTGCAAATGTTTATGTGCCGTTGTGGTGTAGCAAGCGTCTTTTTGGTATCGTAGCATTGCAGTATTCCTTAATTTGATTCTTGGAAAATAGAGGTCCATTTATCGGCAGAGCTTAGAATGCTATAACAGTAGCCCCTACGGAGGAATAAGATTTCTTCCAAAGGAATGTCCAAGTATGTATTAAATTGCATCTGATGCTAAGGCTCCAGATAAGGTGCTCTGTGGAATGTGAAGTACCCCTTTATTGACATTACTCCCAGGTCCACTCAAACCTGGATTTTTTGTGCTTTTAAGGTTCTATATATAGGTCAAATATCTGCTAAAAATGTCGCATTCGATAGGACCGTGTGCAACAAAAAACTCTAAAAAGCATGTAATATTTAGATATTTACGCAAAAATGTACGAATGAAAGCGATTCCCTAAGCATAAAATAAATGTAGGCTGGTTGATATTTCGTTAAAACAAATCAATCAATACAAATAAATACGAGGAGCGCCCAAAGTTTTAAGACTTAAGTTATATTTACCGAGACGGAAATTAACAACCAATGAAACATTAGTTTTCTTCAAAATATCTCCTCGTTATTACACACACTTATTTCAGTGAGTCATTTTAACCACCTTAAAACCTCTTGATATGGTGTGAAGATTCACCGATCTATTTCTTTTCATATCCTCTACATCTTTAAATCTTACCCAAGAAATGACTTTTCAGTTTAGGAAACAAGAACGGAGATGGAGTTGCGCAGGCGCAATTCGTTAAAATAAGCCAATCAATCCAAATAGAGATCTCTATCAAGTTTATTCCAGTGGATTAACCACGCATTTCATTCCTAGTTTTAATACGATTATCAAAGTAAATAGAAGGTGTATGATTTATATTGAAATATGAAATATTAAAGATTGTTAAGCTATGACGTGTTAGTCACATTTAAAGTTTTATTTTTCGTTATATAGACACTTCGGTGCCGTATAAAATTACGTGAAAATGTCTTCTATTTTAAGCTCCGAAAGATGCGTTCTCAAATATTTGGTGAACCCCATAGATGATTGAATATGTAAAAAAATGTGAAGTGATTAGAAGATAGAATGAGTCTTCACACAAAATAGGGTGGAAAACAGACACTGAATAGAAGAAAAAATAAATGATAAATTACGGAAAGATAAAGAAAACAAAGCCAAGAAGGAAAAACAGAATGTAAAGAATTGTTTAGATAAAAATGTAAGATGAGAGAGAATTTTTTTTTTTAAAAGGAAGATGAATAAAATTACAAATTAGATATCGGTAAGCAGAATAGAAAAGATACACAGCGATAAAACTTAGAACTGGAAGAAAGAAAAAAAAAAGATTGTTTTAAAACAAATGAGTGGAGACTGATGATAAAAGAAGAATGAATAAGGGTAGTCGATTAAGACAAATATCAGTAAAGGAATCAAGGGAGATAACCGACTGTAACTGATTCTCTTAATTGTCAACATAACCTATGAATAATGAAATGCAAGAAGTTCACTTTTTAACTTGAGTTTCTGTTTGAAATTTGATATTGCTGAGAATTCAAAACCCAGTAAAGTGGGTAAAGTGCTCGCCAATGGTCCGGGTTCAATCCCAGATCGCGTCATACCAAAAACTTTTAAAATGCTACTTGATACCTCCTTGCTTAACACTCAGCAATATAAGGTACGTATCAAGGGTAAAGGGGAAAAATCCGAAGGAAGGAGTAGAGCCTTCCCCGACACCTCGGTGTAGTAGCTATTGAAAAGGGAGCCTTCTGGTCCCCCTTGGCTACGGTCGTCAACAACTACTGTTTGTTTATTTTTATGATTTTCTTTAATCAGTTTTTTTGTGATTGTTTCATATACATATATATGTATATGTAGACTTTAAAAATACTCAAAATTTTTCTAAATTTATGTTCGTAGACCTTTTTTTCGAGTTTTGGGAGTATATATTTGTCAAAAACCTTTGTCTTGCTATCGAAGAAAAGTTTAAACTAAAAAGAGCAAAATCTTTCAAATTTGTGTTTCTTTGTTTGTTTGTTTGTTATTTTTCTAGTATCTGTGTGTATATATATGTAAAACTTGTAAAAGATCTTTGCTTTACTATCGAAGTAAATTTTTGTCTAATTTGATAAGTAGCAACCCACAAAGTGTGACCTGGAAATTTTGATAATTTACCTCGGCCTTTACCCTGGTAAATAGGGAGCGCGTTCAGTTGAGGTTGGAATTCTACCTCCAGTTTTCGAAAATTGAACCCAAACAAAACTTACTTACTTAGATGCATAAACATATCTAACATGGGGACATTTAACGTTTGGACTTTGAGCACAATTCACCAGCTACACTACCTTACATCTGCATCCGAACAGAATATAGATATTATATTATATTATATTATATAAGCAAAGAACAGATCAATTACCATTGTAAAGTAAGCTTGAAATACCATATCAGAAATGGGTGGACATTTGTCTTGGAATCTGCATATAAAAACTCTGTCAAAACCTCTACAGATGGTGTAGGAATATTTCTCAGTCCCCGTGTCTTGAAATCAGGAAATAGCATAGAGAAAACCCAACTGTGTGCTACACTTAATCAAAACCCCGACACAATGATCGTCTCTTGCTACAATCCCACCGATACCAGTGATTAACCGGATATCACAAGTGATAGATGATAGTGATGGATGGTGAGAAACACTCAGGCAACTCTGTGCTGCTAGTGTGATTTGTTTATATATATATATATATATATATATATATATATATATATATATATATATATATAAACAAATCACGTTATTTAAATGTATATATATATATATATATATTTCTTTAACAAAAAACAAAAACCGGTCACATTAGGATTATAAATTTATTTCCCTCCTGTTATGGGTTTTGATATAAATTAAAAACACCAAAAATAACAGGACTTCGTCAGATCTAATGAATAAAATAATTCAGAATAGACACAGGAAAGAAGGGTAGGAAGGGGTAGAAGAGGGGTAAGAGTTTTCTCCTCATTTAGGCCGCTTATGTTTTTTTCATTGTCGGTTGGAATTATAGTCTACATCTAGCTATGTCTACATCTAGCTATTAATTCACACCACTGATTGTTAATTAACATTTTCCTAATTGAAACACCATTCATTGTTTGATTTGATTTTAAATTCCGTGAGAACTTGATTTTTTTTCCTTTCATTTTACAAACAAAAGTGACAAAGTACTGTACGTATTAATGATTGAGGTCATTAAAGTACATTAAAAGAGGTACTTTGCTGTTCCTATAATCTGTTTTGTTAAATTTTATCGTTTAATTTTCTACGAAATTACTGGAAACATATAAAAAATAAATTTTAATGATCTGGATGGCTTACAATTCTTCTTGTTTGTTCAATGAAACAGTGCGCTTTTGCAACAACGAAATTTTTACGTGCTAAGACTAATTTTAATATTTGTGAAGCGATTGTTTGCGGAGTACTATTCAGATATCTAACCAAATATCACACGAAACATGTTTGACATTCCAAAAATATTTCTTTCATTATAAATGTATTTACAACTAATTTATGATAGGAGAGGTTTTTCAAAAGCAAAACGATTTATTTAAAAGGGGAGTCAAAGGTTTTACAATATTTTGGCAGGGGATAGTTTGTGGTAGGTATATCACGAGCCTGAATCATTTTAAGCTATGGTTGGTACTTCCTGTTATTGGTAATCAGCTACCAATAACAGGAAGTACTGACATGTTATTCATTACTTCACTTTGTATGTGATATGAATGTTACACAGATTTCCGTGCAACGTTGGCTAATGCGGGAAATTATCGTTTACGAGTTCAAATTGGGCTATAACACCATTGAAAAAAGCAAAACATATATATTGTGCGAAAGGTGAAGGCACAGGTAATCCCAGTAGAGTAACGAGATGGTTATATCGCTCGCCTAAAACCATGGTTTGTTTTCCTAATTCATTGGAGATACAGGAAAGTAAGCCATCTCATTTTGGATAAATAAATACCCAGAAACATTACACGCAAGATTCAACCAAATATTTATCACAAAAAGTAGTTATCGTCGTAGGAATTGGACACGGCGACACGAGTTCAAATCCTGGACGAGACTGATTGCATTTCACATAGCACTAATACCCTTGGGAAAGGTATGAATCCAATAATTCTCCCTCCAGCTATGGGTAAATAGTAGGGCAGACTAGGTTCTTCAGCCTTGGTGAGGCAACTAGTCTAGGAGAAGGAAAACTCTGAATTCAAACCTGTTAAACTCCGCTTAAAAATTGACCTTGTGTCATATCCTGTCCGAGCGGAGGGGTTGGGTAAATAGGATCACAAAAAGTAGAGAACTAATCTTTAATAATAACTCCTAATTCAATAACATCAATGAGATCCAGAACCCAGAAAGAGCTAAGTGAACAAAAATGGCACTAACATACGCTGCCCTAACCTTAGCATATTTTGAAGAAGACCAATACGAAACCGTTGGTAAAAAGTACAACATAAAAAGGAATACTTAGATAATTGATTCATATTCTAGAACTGGCCATAAGGAAACATCAACGAATTACACAACCTACTATAAAACCTTCACCCCAATATAGAATTCACTATGCAACACAGCTTTAAAGAACTACCATTTTTAGACATCCTCATAAAAAACAAAAAGAGTCAAATCATGAAAGATATCTGCCACAAACACATAGACAACTAAAAAAACTCACTTCAATAGTCTTTGCCCCACCAAACTGCACAGGACGTATCCCTTATACTCTAGTACGTAGAATATCCACCATAATCACAAATAAAAACCTCGCCTTAAAGAGCTACACAAAACTCTCCACCAGATAGGATACCCAATAACACAGATAAAAAAAGGATTCGAAATAACAGAAAAATACCTTTAAAAGAACTACGAAACTCAAAAATATAACAACGATAAATCCCTTGCATACATCGAAACCTACAATAAAAACAACTCTGAACTATTCACAGAAATAATAAAAAATCTGGAAGAACTTAAAAAGAATGACAAGATCAAAGAAATACTTGACACATTAAGAGTCATTAAAAGCCAGAGAAAATTCAAAGATACTCACCTCTTCTACATTCGGGCAAAACACAACACGAGGAGTCACTAAATGCAAGAATACGAGATATGGAGTTTGTTATTTAATTATTGACGTAAAATCCTATACCTTCAAAAACCCGGAAACAAAATTCGTAATGAACGAAGATTTAAGCTGCAACTCAAAAACTATAGATTACTTAAGTAAAGAAGTATATATAGGATCGACACAAGCTCTTAATATCCAGGATATCACTCCATAAAAGCAACATTAAAACACCAGAAAATAGAAAAAGTGTCTAAACACCTATACGAATGTAGCAACAGAATTTCATGAAAATGCCTATACACCAAATTAACGACTACATATTATTTCAAATAAAAGAAGAAACTTCATGAAAAAATTCAAACCCTCGCAGAATAAAATATAAACTATACATTCACAAAAGCAGAAATAAACACACGCACAAACATATATATATATATATATATATATATATATATATATATATACAGAGAAAATAGTAAAAAGTAGTTGCCAGTTAAATTTTAAACCGCATTACTTCCAGAGAAAGAAAAACTTTCATTGAAAAAATCAAGCCTACACTGGGTAAAATATAAACTATACATTCACAAAATCAGAAATAAGCACACGCACAAACATATATATATATATATATATGTATATATATATATATATATGTATATATATATATATATATATAGAGAGAGAGAGAGAGAGAGAGCGAGAATAGTAAAAAGTAGTTGCCAGTTAAATTCTAAATCGAATTACTTCCAGAGAAAGAAAAAACTTTCATTGAAAAAATCAAGCCTACACTGGGTAAAATATAAACTATACACACACACACATAGATAGAAATAAATACAGGGAGAGAGATGGGGGAGGGGGATGTAAAAGAGTAGTTGTTCGAATTCCTAACTACTTAAACACACAGAGAAAAAGACAAATACATTTTATAACTATCAACTATAAACATATAGAGACACACATACACACATACAAAGACCCTGAGTAAATCAACAAAAAAGCTTTATAGCATATCAAATATCGAAGACTAATTGGGGGTAATAAAAATGCACCCACAAGGGAAGGACACAAAACATACTCTCAGAAAGAGAAAGAGAAAGAGAAAGAAAAAGCCAACCCCCACAAAGAATCTATCAGGAAATCGGAAAGAACAACCACCCTATCAAAACAGAGACCTCTGTATAAACCAAATACCACATCGGAAAAAAACATTAAAGCCATAGGCTCGAAACGCTGCGTAAGAATTAAATGAATAACATTTAAAGAATATAAATCTTTTTGTAGACCTATTCATTTTGAAATGTTTACTTTTTTCTCTCATTGCACCAGCTAAATTCTTTTTTTTTTACATAGCTATATATATGCATATACGAAATATATCATTATATTAACGACACTGTATTTACTAAGAAAGATATAAAATGTTAATTAAAAAAAAAGATGGTTTCCTTGACATTCGACATACGTTTTAATTACTCAAAATAGCTTATAACCTCTTCTTTTTCTATGTTTTGAAGATATACTGTTTTTTGTTGTTTTTTTGGTTGAGGCTTTCATTTTTTAAATGTTCTCCACATCCTTAAATCTTACCCTTATAACGGGTTTTCAATCTAGGAATCAAAATTTTACATGTAACTAGAACTAGTAAATGTGGAAGGTGCCGCACTTACACAATCCTGTGTTTTGGCAAAAGCTCATCATCATCATCATGACGTGTGGCTAGCACGGATATCCCTGACCCTCTCTCTCTCCACGTCTCCCTATCATTCTTCGGGGTTACATCCCGTATCATCTCATAGCTGCTGTATGAATGTTCGAGCTGGTCGTCCTGCTTTTGACTGGCCATATGCGTGGGTCCACAGGAGAACATCACTTACGATCTCGTCTTTGCTTCTCCAGCAGTGTCCGGCATGTCTGGTTCGTCTAGCTTGTATAGTTTTCGTGATAGGTGATAGGTGGCCGTACAGTTGGCGCCGTGTGGAGTGTTGCTGCCAGGACCTGTTCAATATTGCTCGCAACATTCTTGTATAATTGCCGTCGAGCTTCTTCTCCAACCGTTTAGTCAGCGTCCAAGTAGTGCATCCATACAGCAGTATCGACACGACCGCAGCCTGGAAGAAACTGCGTTTCATTTTATCGGTCAGGTTTGATTTCCATATGATCGAAAGCCTATCGATAGCTGTCAATGCCTTCGTTAGCCGTGTGTCGATGTCTTTTTGCCAAAAGCTATTGATCCAAAAGTATTGAGATTATGGCATACTATACTAACCCTTTTTATTCATGGCACAACTGAGAACTAGAACTTGAAGCTTACTGAAAAATGTTTATATTTGAGCATTATTGAATGTGCTAAAATTTAAACTATGTATTTTTATGGTGGACACTGATAAGAGTCTTAAACAAAACAAAGTGGTTGTTAAGATATATCGAGAAAGATAGGAGTCCCATAATGTTTGAACAGAAACATTCAACTTTTTACGGGTCTCACCAAAACCTTATTTAATCCAACTCTGAAGACCTGCCGGAAACAATAGACGATTCGGAGGGATGATAGAGAGGATCAGGGATATCCGTGCTGATGGCGCGAGATGATGATGATGATGTTAAAGCGAAAAAAGATAATACGCAACAGAATAGCAAGTGTGTAACATATTGACCTTCGACTCAGCCGTCAAACAAGGAACAGGTGCATCCGGTCGAAGATATCAGTGTATAATCTTGACTGTGGACGGGTTGAATTGAGTGCAGATGCAACGTTCACAGGGCGCAGGTGGATGTCAAACAATGATATAACCCGGTGCGACAGGAAGTTTAGTTGGTTGGAGTCAGTTAGATGGTGATAAGATGCTGTAGAGAGAACCAGCTTTCAAAGAGGGCTGAGCCCTCAGGACCCCCAATTGAGTAGCCCAGCAGAACGAAAAAGAAGTGCTGCTAAAGACAGAGGAACTGGGGGTCAATATATTGCAGTTTGTTCAGTCTCCAACTCACCTCTCTCACATACCCCTTTCGCAACCCTTTCGCAACCATTTCGAATTAAGTGTGAGGGTGTATATTTTTCTAAAGAAGTGTGTTCGCTCGTCCTTATTGTGTTGATCATGTTTCCGCATGTATACGTATTATACAGCTATACAACATGGACAGCATCAGCTAAAATGCATATATAACAATCAAACATCTCAGAACTGTAGACGGATAAAACAAAATCATACAAGGAGAGTTTCAAAATCTTTAAAGCTGGTTCTTTGTCTCATATGAGTGCAAACGTTTTTTCAAACAATAGTTGCATGAAATAAATGCATGTCTTGTTTTCATGTTGAAATTATATAACTCAAACTAAGTATACAAATATTACTTAATGATTTATAGTTCACCTTTCGTTTAATTGTATAGAAAAGGATGAAAAAATCTATTAATAAATTTAGTCAGAAGGAATCTTTACTTTTACATGGCAAATTGAATTGATATATTTCCATACATTTCAGAATTAAAAAGAGTATCCAATTCGCTGGGTCGTTTATCATTTGTTGTGATATACTCAGCGATATGCACCAGAGCCATTTTTGTTTCACCAGAAAGAGTTGTTTTAAAAATTTCCAGATTGTCAAATATTTCTGAACTCTCCCCACAAAGTTTATAATCGCAAAATGCACATTGCTGACCTGGCTTAGCATTAAAAGCATCAATTTTTAGAACTTAATCTAAAAGTTAAGATGTCTGCTGAATATGCAATTTTTCGATACGTAGTGGAACGTCTATAAAACAGGTGCCACTTGATCCTTGACAAAGTTTACTTGATTCTTTTTCAAATTAATCAATTTTTAATTGCCCAAGTAGAATATAGCTATAATGTATCGACGTACATAAATAATTCCATGGTAAATATGGTGTTTGGTAGCAACTGTAAATTTGTATAATTGTCATATACCTTAACTTTCAGCCATATTAAGAGCTATTCGACCAAACTCAATTATAAAATCAAGTCGGCTGTCAATTGGAGATCTGATTCCGGCTTTTAGAGTCATTGTGTAATTTATCAATCAGAACAGTCTTTACATTTAAAATTTTCCACCAAGTCAAAACCTTGTTTACGAAGATGACTGTCATTCTGATCCTTACTTATTCCAGACTAAGTGAGAAGTGTATTACATGTTTTTTTTCCGATGCAAGTAGGAACTCATTGTCTTTGCTTTGAAGCAATTGAAATTTCATTTGAATTTGAAAGAGTAACTTGTTTTTCAGAATCAAAACAACCCAACTGTTTTAAGATTGGCCCATTTTGCAACACAATTTACTTCCTTAACATCAAAACTAATGCCGGATGGTAATTAAAAATATTGTCTTTTCCGTTAGCCGAAAATTTCACAGATTTTTCTCCCAATGAAGATAAACAAAAAGCAAGTGTTTATTATTTTCAGTGAACCGACGTTTTTCAATGAGTGTGGGATATAATTTTAAAAGAAAGCTTGATTTACTCAGTTTCCCTCACGTATGATAACCTTTACATCAGCTGCTTCAGAGGTGATGGCCTGAACTGGTAACTCAAATCAACTATATAAAACAACTGACGTTAATTTTGAAATTTGAATCAATCTAGCTAGAATTTTTGGGCCTCCCGTTAAGACATATGAACATTATATCAAGTACCGTTTAAGCAACTAGAGATGAATTGTCAACTGACTTACCAAATAGTTATTTACTATGATATATTTCCTCGATACATAATTCATCAAGGAGAATTATGTACCCTTTTCGACTTGCATTAAGAGTATTAAATTCATATTGCAAAAGATTTTTCATTAAGTTTCGAAACTTTTTTTGTAATTCTTTTTAATATTGCTAATGATGGCAGTAGAAAATCCTGTTTTAATTTATTGTACAATGGCCGTGATGTTGCATAGAACTCAAAAATACATATTATAAAGACCGGTTCATTGGTCGAGTGGGTAGAATATTCACCAATGGTCCTAGAGACCTGGGTTCAAAAACTATAAAAACGTTACTTGATACCTCCTTGCTTAACAGTCGGAAATATAAGGTACGTATCAAGGGTAAAGTGGAGCAATCCAGGGAAAGGTGTAGCGCCCTCCCCTACACATCAATGTAGTAGCTATTGAAAAGAGGGCCTTCTGGTCGCCCTCGACTACGGTCGCCAACTTTACTATACTATACTATATCTGAACTGTATTTGATTCCAAATATTAAGGAGACAAAAATTTGACTCAAGTTATCTTTCTTGGGATCAAAGCCATAAAATTTAGATATCAGATAATTTTTCAATGTTGACCAAGTATCAACTGTATTTATTTTTGTTTAGGACAGGCTGCTAATGTAACATTTAATTCTCTAATGAAAGGTTTGAAATTGAAAATTACATAAATTCCCAACATAAAGAGAGAGGTACCATCGATAACTTTTGATGACCAAACTATTTAAATATTTTCATTCAAAATTTGTGTTATTTACCAATACTTGAAACTCTTTAACTGTCTGCCAAAATCGAATTATTGGTATTACATATTAATACTTGCTACCATTTCCCTGAGAGCAAACAAATGATTAGTATAGAACTGAATTATTAGTGTTCGATAGCAATAATTGCAACAACTGTATAGAAACAATTGCAATACTAGTGTGCAAACAAATTTGTTAAAACTCATTTAAAATGAAATTTCTTACAAACTATTCACTTCCATGTCATATATTTATATGACTTAAAATGTGTGCCCACGAATGTCTGATGTTAAATTGTTACTGTTACATAGCAATACTGTACGGAAGGTTCGTTTAAAAATGCTATCAACAATCTGTGTTTACAAATCATAAATATTTAATATATATATGAATAAACAGGATTTGGCATTAAATATTGATATATCGTAAACCCAAACAAACCAAACCAAAGTAACTTTGTGAAATAATAAAGCCATTTTGTTTTTAATAAATTCCGAAGTAAACAATCAAACGTCCTCGAAAAGATGTTAGTCTGTTAAAAACTTGACATTTTTTCTTTCCTTTTTATAAGTAAATCATTACAGTTTACTAAATAACAAAAAGAAAATTTGCTAAAGAGAAAACTCAAAATTTTAACTTTTAGAAATGGATATTCAAGGCAAAAAAGATCTCGTATTTGAGGCGTTTGTTTTTTGGGTTTGTTTTTTTTTGTTTGTTGGTTTGTTTGTTTTTTCAAGAACATAGAATAAACTTTTGACAGAAAAATATTGAATAATAAACTTAAATTTTTTTTCTTAAAACTATTCAGTCAGTAACTATCAAGCTAACCTTTTTATTATTCTTTTCAAAATCTTTTGAAAACCCTGGAAAAATGAATTGATAATTTCGTTTACATTTAAAACGTTTTTAAAATAAAAATGAATATAGAATTAGATACTTAAAATTTAGTTATGATCCTATATCATTATTATATTTTGTAAAACCATTCTTGGGTATATTTTTTTTCATTTTGTAATAAAAAGAATATTACATTTACTTCTACTTTAAGTTTAATGGTAGCTTTAAACTAACCTATGGTATTTTAATGTTTAAAATAAATATACAAATTACTCATAAAGGAACTTAATTTTATCTATAATTCCTGTAACACTATCAAAGAAAAAAATATAGGCATAACTTTGTGACCATTGACCTATCGTGAGATTTTATTTTAATTTTAAAAGAAGAACTTTCACAGAAAAACAAACAAAAGTGTGTAAAGAACTAAAGAAAGTCTCCAGAAAATTTAAACGCGAAATGCAGTTGCTTTTTTTGTGGGGGGGACATTAATAAATTCAAAGTGAAAGATGCTAAATAAACTTAAAGGGGAAAATATTTTATCTAAAATGTTTAATAAGAAGCTTAAAGTCCAAAATACAAAAATCCCGAGATGATTTATAACATTTTTTCTTTGAGAATTACAAACTCAAAGGTTTGGATTTACAATCTACGTGGTGCATTCAATAAGTTTCCAGCCTTTCTTTTTACAAGCATTTAAAATTGACGTAGACTCTTAAAAATTCAGTATCTTATTGCTATACATCGTATAAGATGACTGACCAATTTTTATGATTTCAGGTTTAAATGAACAGCTACAGCAGCAATTGAAATACACCCTACTAAAGCCTGATTGTCTCAGCTGGTGAATTTCAAAAATGCAATCTGCACGTGATGGCACTTTAGAAGAACGATATGCAATAAAATTCTGTTTTAAACTTCGAAAAAATGATGCCACAGAAACGTATGGAATACTTCAGCCTACTTTTCGACCATCTTGCATGAATCGAGCATCAGTTTTTGAGTGGCATAAGGGATTCAAGGAAGGCAGGGAGTCTGTAAGGGATGTTTAAGGAAGTCAATACACCAGAGTTGATTGGCAAAAGGGTTAGGGTTACTATGTTGAGGTTTTAAGGGAGTTCAAGAAGAGATTCCGTCGTTTGAGGCCAGCACTCTTCAATTCGGTCAGTGGCATTTCCACCAGGACAATACACCAGTCCGCAACCCCATCTTTGTCACAGACTATTTGACCAAGATGGGCATCAACACAGTTCGTTACCATCCCTATAGTCCACGCCTTGGTCCCTATGACTTTTGGTTATTCCCTAAGCTCAGAGGCTGTCGTTATGAGACAATTAAGGAGATTAAAGAGGCTGTGACGAAGGTCATTGACACGCTGACGCAAGAGGACTTCCATGGGGCCTTCCAGAAATTGTTGGAACTGTACAAGTGCATTGCAGCCTGAGGAGATTACCTAGAATGGGACTAGAGTTTCATGTATGTACAATCAAGAAAAGTGCCCGTACGAAAAAAGTCTGGAAACTTATTTAATGATCCTCGTATTCCATAGTAAATTTTCTTGTCACTTAGAATCTGTTACATAGAACGTGCTTCCCAGTTGCAATGGAAAAGAAAGATCGGAATATTTCAAGCGATTTGCAGTCACTGCTTAAAGATCTTGTACATTTTAAAGATTTAAAACGTAATAAAGATAGCGAGCCAAGTGGTCGATTTATTGGGACTCTACGTTAATACATTCTCGATATTGAAATTGCCGGCAGTAAAAAGACAAACGTTACCAATGATTAGAATTGTGTTAAGTCCAACTCTCATCACTATGAAACCGTCTAGAAAAACTGCCAAGCTTAATTCAAACGACCACATTAAAAAGTCATTTCTATCGCCAAGTTACTGCAAATCTTATAGCCAGTTTCTTTCCCTTACTGAACATTTATTTCATTAGGTCAACTCAGGCACAAACCAACTTGGTGGAATTGTAAATAAGGACTAAACTCGTTCTCTGAAAGGAGGTGCTTCACGTCTAAATTGTAAACAATAGGACTTTCTTTTTTAAATCAAATATGCTTTTTTTTTTTTTTTTAAATGAAACATCCCTCAAAAATGTTTTCGTTTACAGAATATAAGTAAATAAAAATGCAACTTTGATATGTTTGAGGGAGAAAAAGGTTTTGTTTTTGCTGCCAACTGAAAAACAGTAAATAGTGTATGAAATTATCTTAAGTTTTTTAACCCTTACCTCATTGGCCTTTTGATATATTGTATCTAAGATCAGAAAATTCACAAAAAAAATCTCTGATTTAATCCTATCTAATCATATACTCGGGCATTCATTAGGTGACATTTTCTATCCACATACCTCCCTCTGTTGAATTATTCTAAACATGCAGCTTCTTCTGGTGACATATTCTGTGCCGGAACATCCATTTTATGACCTTTTCTGTACACGCAGTTTACTGGTGACTATTCTGTAAAGCAAGACCATTTAGTGACCTATTCCGTCCACCAAAATCTTTTTGATGACTTACTTTAAACTCGCACAAACGCTGGTGATCTGTTATATTCTTACACCCCCTTATTCTCTACACGCCTTTGTATGGACCACAATGGGTCGAACGGTAATCCGACCGTATTATAACGTCACAATGGGAAAATGTGACGAACACACAAAACTCTGTCTTTGTTTACTTACACAAAAGTTAATTCGTTACTACACTTTTAAAGTAGTCTTTGGGGAGGAAAAAACAGTATGAAAACTGTGTCGTTCGTGTTTGCTGGACAAAAAAAAAACATGACACGAAAAGAGAAAGAGAGAGAGGACAGAGACGGACCTTGAATTTTCTTTCTAGCTTTCTCTTGTAGTTATTATATACTTTTTCGCTGGTTTCGTTTCCACAACAGCACGTCTGTTGTGAAACCCCTTTTCGGAGATCATCTCAAAATGTCGCTGCAACCCTCGACCGTCTTCACATTGCCGTATCTAATCTTCGACTGCGAACGGTTGCCAACTCACATTCAAACCCGAGTCATCCTCTGATTTCAGAGTGAATAACATACCCGTTGCCTGTAGTTCCACACCTTCACAGAAGATTTGGGACCTCCTTTTTTTTAAAGTAATTTTCAGTTACCGTGGTCATTTACCTGTGACTTGCTAACCTACGACAAATGCTTTGGTCTGATTCTTCAGATGTCAGCAGGCCGTTCCGTAAACTCTCTGTCTGCCTTTTCTTATATTTATTTTCTTCTCCCTCTACTTCCCCAGAAATTAGTCTCCCGTTCTCTATATAACTTGGATCTATCCTAAGCCGCTCAATCACCTTATATACTTTACTTTCAACAATTCTATAATTTTTACCCCGTAAAAATTTTCAAAACTATGTTCCTAGCATTGCTGGTTCACATATATACGTTAATATTTATTTAATCATTTATCCGTTGTTTTTAATTTGGGTTCGTCTCAGTTATCCAATCTAACCTCTACTTTTGTGAGTTCGCCGCAACGACTACAAGAACACAGTGAAAACAATACAAAAAACAAAAATAAAATACAATTCAAAAGAAGTAAAATAAACAAAGGAACATACAACACTTTAAATTGCTCACAATTCGTTATTGTACGTTTCTCTCCTTGTTTCATTCTTTATCTTTTTCCTTTCTTTCTTCGTTTTTAAAGTTAAAATTGTTTCGTCTTTTCTTGTCTTCTATTTTGTCAAAACAAAGTTTGTTTTTTGTTTGTTTTTTTTTAACCAATGTATTTCTTACTTCACTGACTATAATTCTTTTCTTTTTGTTTTTAATACTCATAAATTACTCATTCTCGCCTTCCTTTCTTTCTCTATCCCTTTCCCTCCCCTCTTTCTGTCTCTGTTCCCTCGAGCCCACCATTTCATTCTGTAAGTTTATAATACACACAGTCATCCGCATAAAACACAAGACCCAGCCAACCTACAGAACAAGGAGTTTTCTTTCTAAAATTGTCTTTTTTCTTTTTCTTTTTTTTTTCTTACTTTTATTTTTCTTGTCTTCAAGACCCTTCTATCTGCTCACCAATCAGTGTGATGTTTCTTTTTTGGGACATTTCCCTGTCGGCACTGACGTCTCTTCTTTCCTATATCCCTTTTTTCACCTCATTGTCAACCCACAAATTCAAAACATCAACCGAGACCAAAAAACCCGGAGAAATCACCCACAAGTTGAACTCCCCACTACCAAAAAAAAAAAAATTCGCTACCTTCAAACAAGTAGAACAGGCTTCATTGTTATTTATCTTTTAATTTCGTCTAAACTCGGCAAGGATTATTTCTCGTGGAACAGCAAAGCACCCAACCTTATTACCGTATATCCACACAAAATCCCAAACACAACAACAGGTAAACCATCGGACAGTCAGGCTAGAAATTAGACTGAACAGAACGAAAAACAGCAAGGTGAGCAACACATTAAAAATAAAGATATTAGATTTCCTTTTCTTTCCCCTATCGTCCATAATTCCTCTTTTTATTTCGTCTTCTTTTCTTATTTTAAATCTCAAGCATGAACAACAGAACTTGGATTAATCAAAGAAAAAGATTAGAAACGTTGAAGAGCACTTACTTAATTCTAATTTGCGGTGTCCTTTTTTCTTTTTTTTTTTTACTATCTTTTCTTCGACACTTGGTTTTGCTTTTGTTTCTTTCTTTTCGTTCTTCTTCTGATGATTTTTTTTCTGTTCTTTTTCCCATGTTTTTTCTTTCTTTTCTCTCTTCTGTTTTTGTCTTTCAAGTTGCTTCTTCGTGTTTTTCTCTTTCTGCCTTTCTGTCAATGTTTCTTCTTTCATCTTCTTGTTTCGTGTTCTTTTTTAACACTCTCACCTTTTCTTTCTCTCTACTTTTATCTTTCTTACCTACCAACGGTTTTTGCATCATATTTCTTAATCATCTTTTTTCTTATTAGGTCGCCTTTTCCTCCTTATACTTTTTCTGTATTTTCTTTTTTTTACTTTTTTTTCATCGTTTCTTCTCCTGTGTTTTCTTTCTCTTCCTTTTTCGTCCATTGTTTTACTTTGTCTTCCATTTCCTGTTTTTTCTTTTTTCTTTTCAATCGGTTTTTCCTTCGTTTTTTTTGGTTTTTTTTTTTTTTTTTTTTTGGTTTTTTCTTCTTTTTCCATTTTGTATTTATCGGACACAGGTTCGAATTAACCATGTCATGTGGGGTATGGACTGTTTACAGTACCAAAAAGACGTTGAACCGCTACACACCAAGTGTACGGTTGTAACCTCACCATAGGGAAAGGTGACGAACACACAAAACTCTGTTTAATTCACAAACACAAAATTTTGTTAGCTACTACATTTTTAAGTAATCGTCGGGAAGAAACAAACAGTATGAAAGATGAGTCGACTGCTTTTGCTGGACAAAGAGAAACATGCCATAAGGAGAGAAAGAGAGCAGACACAGGCCATGAATTTTCTTTCTGATTTTATGTTGCTGCTCTCACACACTTGTTCAATGGTTTCGCTTCCATAGCTGCGCGTCTGTTGTGAGAGCCCTTTTCGGGCCTCACCCCAAAATGGGGCCCGTAATTTTCGTCTGTCTTTACATCTTCGTGACTGGAGTTCGACTCACGTCTTTTCCTCATCGGCTCTTTTAGCCAAATCACTTTTAAACCCAAGTTGTCCCCATAATTCTCCCTAGTGTTGAAGCGAGGAACATATCCGATGCCGGTGGTTCCACACCCGCGCAAAAGATTTGGAACCTCCGGTTTTTATCAAGTTATTTCTATTTTCCGAAGTCATTCACCCGTGACTGGTTGACCGACAACACTTGCTTTCATCTGACTCAAAAGAGGTCAATAGGCTATTCTGTAGACTCTCTGCTTTTCTTCTTATTTTTCTTCTCTCTCTCTCCCTCTCTCTCTCTCTCTTTCTTCTCCAGAAATTAGCCTCCTGTTCTCTTTATAACTTGGACCTAACATAAGCCATTCGATCACGTTACATGTACAAGACCTATTAGTAACCGATTCTGTACATATATAATCATTTAGCGACCTATTTTATAGGGACAATATCGGTTGGGGTACGGTGACCAAATATGGTACTATCGCTTGGTCCTCCACCAAATGTGATACTATGTTCTGGGGTCAGTCACCATTTGCGATGCTATGGTTTGTGTCCAGTACTAAATGTACCAATATCATAACACTGCACCGCTGTAACAATATCACGATCAGAACTACCAACGCCGATACTTGCGCCAAATGTAATACCATTGTGTACGACAACATTTGTTGTACCAAATGTAATAATAATGATTGGTCCTATCCTGGTAATGGTGCCATATGCGGTATTATAGTTGTCATAGTACTTTTACGTTGATCTTATCCTGGTAACGGCGCCATATACGTTTCCAGATAGTTTGTTTATCAATCACTTTGCTCCCGTTGTGTTTGAAAGATCAACATATAGGGAATGATACCATCTACCCGGAACTTCTTCCAATGGTCGGGGTGATCCGTTGGAACAAAGTTGCCTGGTTGTTAGCAACTCAAAGACAAGAACTCTTCGTCAGCAATTAACAATCATTAATTAGAATGTGTTGGTGTAACAGTAGTATGTCCAATATTTCATAGTAAATTAGTGCTTTACAATCCAGTTATACTGTTTAATAATCAGACTGCATACAGTACCACATGAGAGTGAGAGAGAGACATCTCACCCCAACTGATAACTGCTTCCAACTGACCCTTTTTTCAAAATTTGCTAATTTTTATATATCTAAATTCAGGATATCGGTAGTGTGATATCATCTTACTAAGTTATAGCGCCGTTTCAAACGCGTCCCCTAATTCAATGTTTTCATTTACCCAATCAAGCATGTGACAAGACATGAATCTATTTCGTTTATATTTGGTCTTCCTGAGTTGGTCACTGGTGTACTCGCTTGAACTTTTTTATTTGACTTACATTTCCGCTGAAAATTTTAGCTAACTTAACAGCTAACTGAAAAGCTCATGACCCAACCAAACCAGATAATAGAATGATTTATACAATCAGCAATCACGGCAACTGGGTTGTAGTCACTAAACATTTAGTAACATGTTGATATATAGAATATGTACATCCCTCTTGAGACTTAAAAGCATCAATATGTTGACCTATTCTGTACACAGACTTATTTTTGATTACTAATTCTATGCTCGCAACACTCCAAGGTGACCTATTCTCTATGTGCACCCTCGTCTGGTGACTTGCACTCTATCCTTTTGGTGATATTTGTTCTGTACCCGCTTTTCCTTCTGCTGACCTATTATACAGTTACGCCTTCTCTGCTAACCTTTAGTGACCTATATTCTATACACGCATCCATTTCTAATGTACTATTCTATACGCGCTGGTCACTGGAGCGCTTTTCTGTACACACACCTTTCTCTGGAAACTATACATACAAACCTCTTCAAGTGATACTCGTACCCTATCCGCTGATCTATTCTTTACACGCAACTTCCTTTTATGACCTATTCTGTACATGAATCTTCTTCTGCAGACCTATTCTTTTCGCGAAACTTGTTCAAGTCTTAATCTGTACACACACCCTTCCTCGAGAGAACTAGTCTATATACGCACCGTTTTTAGCGACCTGCACACGCAAGTCCCAATTTTGAGGAACCCAGTGTATTTGGGAAGCTATTTTAAACTTACACCTTCTGGTGACCAATTCTATACACGGACCTCTTTCTTGTGACCTATTCTGTTCACAGATCTCGCTCAAGTAAACTATTCTGCGCCCTCCCCTATTCTTGTGATGTATATTTTTTTATATCGTTTATATATTTAACATCGTTCGAGTGGCCAATTCTGTACAGAAATATCCATTCTATTCTATACTTGCATCACTCACCGATGATCTGTTCTCTACACGCAAGTCGCCATGATGTTCTTATTCAATACACGAACATCCTTCTGGTGAATTCTGTATCTGCTCAACCTTTTCAGAAAATGCATATCCCTCTGGTTACCTCTGTAAAGGAAAAAAAATCTCTAATTTTATACACTGAACGCCATCTGGTATGACCAGCAACTCTCTCTCTCTGGTGACCTATTCTGTACCCCAATATCCCTCTAGAGATCTATTCTATGCTTGTGTCCCTTCTGCTGCCGTATTTTGTATTTACATGGCTTTTGTGACCTATTATGAATGTGCTGCTCTTTTCTGTTAACCGGTAGACGCACCTCATCAGCTGACCTATCGCCAACATCCCTCTGGTGACCAATTCTGTTTGAGTATGTTCCTTTTGATGACATGTTCTGTAGATGCACATCACTTTGGTAACCTATTTTGTACACCAATATCTCTTTTGTGACCCCATTCTTTACACACATGTTACTTTGGTGAACTCTTCTCACACTGATAACCTGTATATATTATCAGTGTGCAGAATGGGTCACGTACATATACACTCGGAATTTAACCTTTATTATTTCCCGATCTATGACATTCGGTGACCAATTCTATACACGCACCTCCCTCTGCTCCCCTTTTCTATACTTTTGCATCCGTCCATTCGAGTACAAAATAAGTCACATGAAAGATGATTGTATACAGATAGAAGTTATCAGATGAACAGACGTTTACAGTATGGGTTACCAAATCGTTACCTAATTCTGAACAGCCTCTGATATTTCTATTCTGTGCGAGCATATCCTGACCTAATCTGTTCCAGAACATTCCTTGTTGACCAATTTCACCCTCACAACAATTTCTGGTGAACTATTGTATGCTTGCTTGTTCCTTTAGTGAACTATTCCGTACATGAACGTTCCTCTCTTGACTGATGCTGAATCTTAATAGTTGAATGAGTTTCGTAAAATATGATGGCCCTCGATTGTATCGACGATGTGGCCAAAAGCGAGATTAAAGGAAATGAATTAAAAGCATGTCTATGGTTTGGAAATAAATGGAAAATGTAAAGATGTTTGTTTTAAGAATCTCGCACATTACCAATTGAATGGTACTTGTTATAAGAGTAGAAAAATCACCAATGGAGACGATTCATAACAAATTATCCAAACAGTTGTATTAGGAATCTTAAATAACATACGATCAAAAAAGGATCAGTGAGAAAATTATCCATCTCATGGGGAAATTTCAAACCTTGAAAATGGACCTCAATGGTTATAAAAAGTATTTGCTGCTAATTTAGAGCGTTGTTAAATTTTTTTAAAAAAGCAGTTATCATTGGATAATTATATCGTGCAGATAACGCACCAAAAGTCTTGCATTGGCAATTCATTTGGATCATATATTTGGTTCAAAATAGATGATTACACAAATCATCATTATTTTACGTTGCATATGATTAAATTACAAGATACAAGGGATGAAGTCTAGTGAATGAGGAAATAGCTGACATCTGTAAAAAGCATCTTCCAGCTACCTTTACACAGTGGATGGCGGACAAGGGAGATCACAATCCTGCAACTTTTGATCTTAAGGGATCTCTCAACGTCATAGGAATCCTTTCCGCAATAACGGCTCAAGATACTGAAGGATTTGCAATATCTTTCACCATGCCAGTCGTAACGAAGAGGAAACACAAAAAAGGTAGTCGATGCTACAAAAAACAAAAGTGTGCCCACCATGAGTTTGTAAATTACGAAGAAAACGGACGTTGTGAAATAAACTTTCAAGAGTTTCCAATACTTGAACCTTACCTGTCACATGTCATACCTACAGTTTTTTTATAAAGTAGTTGGGATATAATATCATAAACCATTAATTTTCTTTAAAGCCTCCAAAGGCCTGAATCGAGCCAGAGTCCTGCTGGGAAAAGTTTTAGTGACTTTAAAATCAAAATGATATAGAATGCACATAATACAGAAATGTAAGGGCATAAATCACTATGATCACGATTCAAAATTTCTTCTGCTTTTAACCAACCTTGAAGTTAAACTAAAAAGATAAACTATCAAAAACATACCCATAAGAGCTAGTAGAAGTAAATATCTTCAAATATAAACATTGTTCCAGTTCTTTTATTGCAAATACGAACTGGGTTTTCACTCTCTTTATAGCCGCTGTAGACACAGAAATTCATGTAAATAAACTCATAGAAATGTTATTATGTGTGAAAGCAATGTTACCATCAATCTTGGCTTTTAAAAAAATAGCAACCCAACGAGTACTGAATGACCTCGGAGTAGCTAAGTCGTCGAAAACAATTGCTTCGTTTGTAGAAAGGCAGAAAATGTATTTGCAGACGGACTCTTGCTGCGAAAGTTTTTAAAGATTTTAAGTTCTAATTGGAATAAATGATAGGTGCCTATTTTTCAAAGTGGATCCCCTCGAGCTGAAGATAAAGGTGTGGTGTATGCAAGAGCCAACAAGCAATAATTGACTTTTATCTGCGGCCCAAAAGTGTTTCCCTCGAGCATCGAGTTTGATTATTTTCTTAAATTGAGTGCTTTTGCCGATTTACGTGGAAAGTAAACAATGTTTCAATGTTTTCTGATTTTTTTTTAGATTTTATTGTAATTTTACTTTTATTAGATGGACTATTTTCTTTGTTTATGTTGTTCTTTGTTTATAACGTTATGCTAGAAATCCAGCGTCCTCATAATGCAAATTAGCTACTTAATGAAACAAATCTACGTAAAAGATTAAAAAAAAGAGTAAAAATATATGTAAAGTGATTTTTAAATTTAAAGGTATTGCGACAGAAAGAGAGATTGGGGTTCTCTTTGGTTTTGTTGTTTAAGTATTCTGCATTTTAGAGTATTAATTTGGTGGTGAATGAAGTTCAGATGTAAAACGACTGTTGAAGACTCATGAAAGAAACCACTTTCTACAGATTGTTGTCATGCTAAAATGTATTTTTTTTATCAGATAATTAAAAGAAAATACAATTTACCATAACGACGGTTTATAGAAAGAGTTTTTTTTATCCCTGAATCTAAAGTCATCAATTTATGATCGATATCTCATATATATATTTGTGCTTCGTTGAAAGAGTGTGCGAATGATTAGTAAGGAAAATGAAATAAAAGAGCCGGGTTCAAATTTCGGTGAAGAAAGCTTGTGTCCATTTCATTAGCAAACAATGTACGCTGCAATAAATGAGATATATCTATGAGCACCTCAACACATGTGATGTACCTATGTACGCAGCAATAAATGAGATGAACCAATGAACGCTGCAACATATGGGATGTACCTGTTTGAGCTGCAATAAATGAGATGTACCAATGAGTGCTGCAACATATTGGATGTACCTGTTTGCGCTGCCATATATGAGATTACCTATGCGTGCTGCAACACATGGAGATGTACCTATCTGCTCTGCAATAAATATGATGCACCTATGCGCGCTGCAACACATGTGATGTATCTATTTGCACTGCAATAAATGAGATGAACCAATGAGCGCTGCAACATATGGGATGTACCTGTTTGTGCTGCAATAAATGAGATGTACCAATGAGTGCTGCAACATATGGGATGTACCTGTTTGCGCTGCAATAAATGAGATTACATATGCGTGCTGCAACACATGGAGATGTACCTATCTGCTCTGCAATAAATATGATGCACCTATGCGTGCTGCAACACATGTGATGTATCTATTTGCACTGCAATAAATGAGATGAACCAATGAGCGCTGCAACATATGGGATGTACCTGTTTGCGCTGCAATAAATGAGATGTACCAATGAGTGCTGCAACATATGGGATGTACCTGTTTCCGCTGCCATATATGAGATTACCAATGCGTGCTGCAACACATGGGCATGTACCTATCTGCTCTGCAATAAATATGATGCACCTATGCGTGCTGCAACACATGTGATGTACCTATGCACGCTGCAATAAATGATATGTACCTATGCGCTCTGCCAAACATCTGATGTACCGATGCGCGCTGCGAAAAGGCTACACGATCCACTCCACACGAAATTACTTTTATTGTGCGAGAGTTTTCCACAGATATGGTAAAGATATTAGAATTTTAGTGTATGTCATTAAATAAAGAACGCAGAAGATATTGTTGAGTTCGAAAGCATTACAAAACATCTTCACATGGTTTTTGCTTTAAATTATATAAAGAAAAAGAATTAGTTTCGACGAGGATTACCAGAAAAGTTCATAGCCTGACCAAGATACTCTCATGGAATGTTACCAAATGAGGTTTATTTTTCAACATCGTCTCCCTTAAGTTACACACAGTTCTTTCATAGGTGTTGCAGTTTTGCTCCAAAAAGTCAGCAGCAGCAGATATGACGTCATCATATGAATTTTTTAGCCTATGAACTCTTTCACCCATCCACAATAATCCAAGCATCGCAGAATTCGAAGCAATCATAAAGATATACCCACTGATACATTTTAGATTTCTATTTAAGAACAGTTTTCTTCTAAAGCGGGAAAGGTTTCAACGGAATTGTTGACTTTTATCAATTTTTCTTGTTCATATCCTTTAGCATTCTTGCTTTTATGAGTATTAATTAAGTAAAGAATAGGAATATTTTTTTACTCCGGACGTATATTGACAATATAGAACTCATGGATGAAAATAATTTCTATATATCATCATCCTAAGAATCTCTTTCTTAGAACGGTGGAATTGGGGGCCCGGAATGTTACAAAGGTGTACCATTGCTTTAAGCATTTTGTTTATTTGAGATGAAGGGACAAAACTGTTTTCATTCGAGACTTTATCATTTCTATGTACTTCTTCGTCTTCGGTCTGCTCCAGCTGTCAGTCTGAAATTCTAACATTCCTTATTGGGTTATTTCTCCGGCGTCTGCATCAAATTCTATCCCTGTCCCTGTTGCTCTGCAGCAAACTCCAACTTCAATTAAATATATATATATATATATATATATATGTATATATATATATATATATATATATACTTCAGCGTCACCAATTTTCCAGTCACTCAAATTGTAAAAACATCACCAGGTAATATATTTGCATTTAAAATTTCTTTTTAGTCTCAAAATATCCATATTTCAGCTTTCAATCAACTGACGTTTGTACACTTTCGCTGTCATAAGCAAACCTTTGGAAAACTGCCTGATGACCTCATTATACAACACTAATGCAAGGTATCAGGCTGAATACAATTCATTTGCCTCAAGAAAATATCAAAACGACCAGTGAAAGACATTTGTCCACGTGATTAATTCTACAAAACCTGGCACACGCAAAATAGTTATTTTCTACTGAAAATACGAGGTGCATATGATAAGTTTCCAGACTTTTTTCGTATGGGCACTTTTATTGGGAGTACAGATATGAAACTCTAGTCCCCTTCAGATTAATCTCCTCCGGCTACAATACACTTGTTGTACCGTTCCAACAACTTCTGGAAGGCCCCATGGAAGACCTCTTGTGTGAGCGTGTCAATCACCTTCGTCAAAGCCTCTTTCATCTCCTCAATTGTCTCATAAAGACAGCCTCTGAGCTTAGGGAATAACCAAAAGTCACAGGGAGCAAGTTCTGGACTACAGGGAGTGTGAGGAACTGTCTTGATGCCTATCTTGTTCAATAGTCTGTGACAAGGATGTAGTTGTGGACTGGTGTATTGTCCTGGTGGAAATGCCACTGACCCGATTTGAAGAGTGCTGGCCTTTTCCGATGGAATCTCTTCCTGAACTCCCTTAAAACCTCAACATAGTAACCCTAACCCTAACCCTTTGGCCAATCAACTCTGGTGTATTGACTTCCTTGCTCCTCCCACACCTCTCCTCATTCCTCACAGGCTCCCTGGCTTCCTTGAATCTCTTATGCCACTCAAAGACTGATGCTCGATTCATGCAAGATGCTCCAAAAACATTCTGAAGCATTCCATCTGTTTGTGTTGCATTTTTTTCCAAGTTTAAAACAGAATTTTATAGCATATCGTTCTTCTATAGTGTCCTCACGTCCAGATTGCATTTTTGAAATTCACCAGCTGTGAAAATCAGGCTTTAGTAGGTTATATTCCAATTCTTGCTGTAGTTATTCATTTGAATCCGAAATCATAAAAATTGGTCAGTCATCTCATAAAATGTATAGCAATAACCTACTGAATTTTCAAGAGTCTATGACAATTTTAAATGCCCATGCGAAAAAAGTCTGGAAACTTATCGTATGCCTCTCGTATACTCATTCTGATAAAGAACAAGGATTCTCTTTCTGTAATTGTATAAGGCATGTTAAACTGAAACTGATTTCAATGAATGAAACGTTAATTTTCTTCAAAATTGTCTCCTTTGCATTATAATATACACATTCCCGAGAATTTTTATTGGTCGAAGAACAATATGGTAAAAACAGGCACGTTTGTATTTATTTACTTGAATATCATCCACATCTTTAATTTTCTTACCAATGATATGAATTTTCTGTTGAGGAAACAAGAAAAATTTGCAGTCTGGTAAGTATGTAGAATGCTGCATTTGCACAATCCTGTGCTTTGCCAAAACACATTTCATCCAAAAATACTGAAATTAGTTTCAACATTTTTTAAAAATTGGCACTGATTCATCTAAACAAAGTCTTTAAATCGAGAGTGTATTCTACACATCTTGACATCATCCCTTTTTATGTTGTCCAGCTGTATAAATGTTTTCATTTGAATTATGAACTGTACTTAAATTAACGATTCAGTTTCGATTTTTATCTCATATAACACCCCAAAATATTTTCTTTTCTAATGAGATATCTAAGTCTTCGTCGTAGTAACACACAAAGGCAGAATGAAGACAATCTATGTATAAATGTTATTTCGAATGGGTGCAAAAAAAGGTTTATCTAACAAAGAACAATTACTTTTATTACTCAGCACTTTTTTATTAGAACGCATGCTAAAAATTTTCATCTTTTGTGCTATCTGTAAAATTCCCTTTGACCTTTAAGACAGTAAAGAACCATTTTAGTCATCCTAACTTACCGGTTTTATAATGTAAAAAGTGTATTACTCAAATTATTTATAAAGCAAATATAATATAAACAATTACCATGGACACCTGGCATACAGAAATAGTTTTAAAAGCAAGACTAATAAACTAATATTGTAATACATTATCGCAGTCTAGGTATATTAATCATATTATGTATCTATCTTTTTTTTTTTTTTAAGCATGGTTTAATTTGGATTGTCCTTTTTGGCCCACACTAAGATTTGAGAATATTTAGAAAATATAGTGGTTTAATTTTGTTCACTGTTCAGAAATAGTAATATTGGGAATACCTATTAATTAACCTGCCTATATATATATATATATATATATATATATATTTTAATCTGGCTATATTTTGATGTTAATAGTTAAACCACATACGTTAACTGCCTATAAAAGACTATCAACTAATTAATTTCGTTGTAGATAACATAAATTTATTACAAACACTGAAATTGTAAAAGTACAAGGTTTACAAATATTTGCTACATGTGTCAGGTGGCCACCTTACTGGAGTGTTTAGTGTGGAATGAATTTGGCATCATTGATTTCTAAGACAAGATCTGTTTAAAAATTATTCGTATTCGATTGGTCCATGTGAAAAAATACCCTAAAGAAACAATGTGAATATGAACGTGATTCCCTGACCAATGGGCACAAAATAATCGTCAACGGGTCAACATTTTGAAGCAAAAAGCTGTAAATCCATTTAACAATGGTGTACGATATTGTATCACAATATATACTCAAAAACATTTTCCGATCTTACAAAGAAAAGTTTTTGTCTGATGGTACGGTTATACGTACTATCAGATAATACTTTCATGTTTAAGTTTCGACAGAAAGAAAGAAAGAGAGAGAGAGAGAGAGAGAGAGTGAGAGAGAGAGAGAATATCTTTGGGTAATTGAAATAGTACGCACTCACAGCTGCTAACCCCAGTGGTCAACAATGTTTCCTTAAACTACAGGGAATTTCGACCACTTTGTGAATAGCATGCGGTTCATCTAACTCACTCCGCCGACAGAACAAGCTTTTAAGACAATTGTAGTATATTTAATTTGATTTTGCCATACGTTGCAAGTTATACCCTGAGGTTGTCAGAACCTCAATTATTGAATATATATTAATTACAGCTAAAAAGAAAATCTAAATAACACTTTGACCTTTGCGAAAGTAATAGCTATACCAAGACATCTTTTTATGTCCATTATTTGCTTGTCTAAACAAAAATGAAAACGTTTGCTGAAGTCTGATTTGAATTTTTCACACATAAGCATGTCAAGTCACTACCTTATATTATCGCCTCGAGTTAAAAAGAAAACTTTTTTACAGCAGAAAACCCAGTTTTATATAAGCACATTAAATCGCGTCTACGTCCAGCGAACCGAATAAAATAAAATTATCTCCACACTTTATTGTCGCGACGGAGCTACTGAGTTGAGATACAGAATCTGCTTTAAGTACGGATTTAGAACAAGTCGATCTGGTCATCTTTTGAAATTGTTATTGTTATATCAAAGCAGACAGTTGATCGAGTTAGAGACGCATTCAAAATACACGTTTAAAACAAACGTTGTGGAGATGTCTGGCATGATGTAACGGTCAACAAACTCAGCAAAGTTCGATTTTCACTGTGTACCTAATACTATTTACGATGTGTCACAATTAACATTAGTAAATAACTCCATAGTAGCTGAAAATACTTAAGATTACTAAAATTTTTCCATTGATTTCGTTCATATGACTAATATTTTATGAAAAGTTAATTTTCTCATTATATAACCGCGACTGAATACTTAATACAAAAGCTGAATTTCGAAAAAATCTGAAGATTGAGTATTAGATTTTTTTTATCATTAAGGGTTTTCGGACGATTGTCTTCATCTTTATTGTTATTTTCGCAACGTTTCGACTGATTTGTCCTCCGGCCTTCTTCAGGTGTTTGTCGAACTCGGGAACCTTCACGGAACTTGTAACTACGTCCTTTATTGAATCCACGGGGGTCATCTGTTCTGATTCCGTTAGCCATAATTCGTGGATTCTTTTCTTCATGATAACCAACTCCAATCCAAGTTTTAATTTATTACTCGATGTAGACAGGCAAATCAGTCAGAAATTACATAGAGTCTATCTATATCCTGTGAGTATCACAAAAATCGTTATGACTTCATTTGGCTCCCTGGCAATACCAGGTAGTTCGTATAGTCCATAACTTTTGCCCTAGAAACCATTCTTGGTTTGCGGTGATTCAAAATGGTATGGAGCTTGGAATCAATGATGGAAATGGAAGAAGCAGATAGATAGAAAACTCTAAAATAAATTAAAAGGTCAGATGCTCCTTCTGTCAAATTGAAACGATTTTTCTTACCCTACATTTGATCCATTTGGATTTGTAATAGAAGAAGGAAGAGGAGTAGATTTGGTATGGTTTGGTTTGGTTTGGTTTTATGGCATATCAACCATTGTAGATTATTTAATGCCAAACCCTCTTTATACATATATATCAAATATATATGATTTGCTTTGGTTTGGTTTTATGGCATATCAACCATTGTAGGTTACTTAATGCCAAACCTTCTTTATACATATATATTGAATGAATAGGATTTGGTTTGGTTTGGGTTTATGGCATATCAACCATTGTTGGCTATTTAATGCCAAATCATATATTGTATATATCAAATATATGATTTCTAAACACATTTTGTATATAACATTTCTAAACGAGCCGGCGCTCATTTTTTTAACACTGTTAAATGGTTTTATTTATTTCGATCTGATACGAATAATTCTATTTACTGTTAATCCTTTGTTTTCAAGTATGGCAATTTAACACTAACGATTCAATTAAACATCAATCATTTGTTTACACACAGTTAAATGGTCAAAGAAGTTCTATTTCAAACAATTCAGTTAAGTATAAGTCACTTGTTTGCACTCAGTTTAAATGACAAATAGTACTATTAGACCAATAGATTGGACCCTATCAGTTGAAACCACTTCGAGCCAGAGTAGACTTGGGAGCCATCGCAATGAAGGGGTACTCGACATTCACCAAAGCTTTAGGGTTGGAGCCTCACTATCAGATTGCTTAATGTCCAGGAAACTCGTTGGGGGTGTCTTATCCCTCTACATAGAAGCAGTCGGTGTATTCTACAGCGCCCATCCTACTGGGCCAAAGAGAAGTAGGCTTCCTCGAAGTACTTGTGAAAAGACGATCGATAGTCTCAAAAGAAAATACTCACATTGTCTAATGATCTATCCTGGTTTTGATCTTATTCTTACGTTTCTTGTTGTTCTGTATTGACTAAAGGCCTTTCAACGGTATATGAACAAATTTTGGTAAAAAAAAAAGATAAAAAACAGTAAAATACAGGGATACGTTAACACTATCCGCTATAAATTTCATAGGAAAAAATCAATTGGATATTCATTTGATTTGGTTGATTTTTTTTTTTATTGTAATGGATGATATTTATTTATTTATTTACTTATCTTTTAACTCAATCAACAACTCAGGAAGCTAAAAACGATTGATTGATTAATTGATTGATTGACTGATTTAGACGGCAGGGCAACCTGTCTAGGGTTAATTTCGGTTCAGAGGTCAGGAAATAGCGTTCATTGTACGTTTATTTTTATCATTAAGGGGTTTCGGACTATTTTCTTCATCTTTATTGTTATTTCCTAACGTTTACGGCCGATATGTCCTCCGGCCTTCTTCGGGTGTTTATCGAACTCGGGAACCTTCAGGGAACTTGTAACTACGTCCTTTATTGAATCCACGGGGGTCGCCTGTTCTGATTCCGTTAGCCATAACCGGGTACAAGTGTTAAGTATTCCTGTATTGTTACACACCAGCAGTCAGGATTGAACCTGCAACCTTCAGATGATTGTCTCCTTAGAAGCTTAGGGTACCGACGCCTATAACCGTTACGCTATGTACCCTGCTCGACACATAGCGTAACGAGTTCGACAAACACCTGAAGAAGGCCGGGGGATATACCGGCCGAAACGTTGTGGAAATAACACTAAAGATAAAGAAAATAGTCCGAAAACCCTTAATGATAAAAACCATCAAGCTTCGTCTCAGAAATTTGTACGTTTATATTTACATTTTAGAGTGGCTATTCCTTAAGATTTTTTGGTATGGTTTCTTTGTTTAATGGCATATCAACCTTTGTAGGTTATTTAATGCCAAAGCCATTCTCCTAGAAGAACAGTATTGGTACTATTTTACCCATAGCTGGGAGGATAAAGGGGTTCATACCTTTCCCAAGGGTATTTGCCCGAAAGTGAACGTAATAGCGCGACTGGAGTACGAACTCGCGTACTACGATTCTGCATTCCATCGATTTAACCATTACACCACGAGGACACCCCCTGAAGAATTTGTGTACACATTTATATGATATAATATCTAATAAAAAATAATTTGCATGTAGTTGAATAGTATCAAGTGTTCCTATCTCATCTTAATAATAATATAACTTCAAGTAATTATTTCTATTTAATCATGATCCTTTGTTTCCTAACATTTATATGGTTTCAAATAATTGATTTATTTCAATTATTTATAGAATCACTGCTCTGCCGGCTGTGGCTGTAGAATACGACAACTGAACCTCTTTAGAGGGATAATACCCTAATAAGTGTCTTGATATAGCACTAAACTTTATCTGATAATAAGGCTCCAGTTCTGAATCATTGGGAAATGTGGAGTAATCCTTCATTGCTATCCACTCTGACCTGGATTGGTAGCCCTTGTTATGGTGCTATCTATGAAACAAATAAAACTGTTCAACCTTTTTTTAGGATAATCATTTTTATTAGTTTTACAGCTGTGAACAAATTATTTATATTTCATAGAAATACTTAATAAAGAGAATTACCAATCTTAAACAACAATATTTGTAACCATTTAACTGTCTGCAAACAAATGATTGATTCTAAAAAGAGCATCAGATAGGAAAACTTGAAACCATTTAACGAATAAGCTCTAACAACTCGTTTAAAAATATAGAAACCAACAAACTATTCTCTTAAAAATCATGCAAATATAAAAACAGGATTTAGTATCAAATAACCCATAAGGGTTGATATGCCGTAAAACACCACCCAACCAACCAATTACACTTTAGTAGGGTGTATTCCAATTCTTGCTGTAACTGTTCATTTAAACCTGAAATCATAAAAATTGGTCAGTCATCTCATAAGATGTATAGCAATAACATACTGAATTTTCAAGAGTCTACGACAATTTTAAATGCCTATACGAATAAAGTCTGGAAATTTATCGTATCCACCTCGTATATCTTCAAGTAATTAATATGAAAACATATCATTTACAGGTACATGGCATCAAGGCGTTTATAGTGTAGTTGTTATCGTCGTAGAAAATGAACACCGCAGCCTGTGTTCAAAACCTGGACGAAGCTGTTAGCATTTCACATTGCGCTAATATACTTAGGAAAAGTATGCATTCAGCTATGAATAAAGAGTAGGGTAGACTGGGTGCTTTAACTTTGGTATGGCAACCGGGCTGGAAGAAGGAAAATTCTGAATTTAAATCTGTTAAACTCCGCTTCAAAATTGACCTTTGGTCACAACCTGCTCATGCGGAGGGTTTGGTAAATGCATATATACAATGTTTAAAATATATTTATATATATGCGTATCTATCTACCCACACACATGCATTCAAAGATTATATATTGTGGTATAAAATTTTAGAATGGCTATTAAAAGTCCAAATGTATTGATTATGGAGAAAATTAAAATGTGAAGATGAAAAAGCTGGCTAACCGGTTTCGTACCCCATTCGTCAGAGCCATCTCGTGGTGATTCTACGATTAAAAACTGGCGACTATCTTGGGAGTAGAGAATGGAAATGGAAAACCACTAAATACACCTGAGAAAAGTATTATTCAAGATATGGGTAAATAGTAGCGCTGACTGTTTTGGGTTTTTTTTTTTTGTGGTTTTTTGTGGGGGAGGGTTTAGGTATAGCAACCGCTCTTGGAGAAGGAAGAAATTGAATTCAAACCCATTAGACTCTGTGTAAAACTTGATCTTATGACACATACTGCTTGTGCAAAAAGGGTGGATAAATACATATATCGCATCAAGTATTCCGATCGATTAGAAATTCAGTTTAAACGGAACTATTTGGCCCATAGATTGCTTCCTAACAGGTTCTACCACTCCGGGTCAGAGTTGAACAGGAAGTCATGAAAGCCTGCTCGAATGAAGTACTTAAACAGAGTTGAGTTGTCGAATTAATCTTACTGTCTGGTCCCTGTGTAAATTTTAGTTTATTTACTTTTCAAAGATTCATCTTCTTTTAACCTAGCGTGGAATTCTTAAAAATGAAGTAGGTTTTGGTGTAATTTTATTTTAATGCTTATCTTATTTGGGAAATGGAGTTCTTGTAGTTGGTGTTGACAAAATATTTTTGGCTTGTTAAACCTCGGGATACAAATATTTTTACAGCTGATAAATAAAAATAGAAAAAATTGATATTAAAAACAATCCTAGGAAGTCATCTTTTAGGGTTGGTTCTTCTTATCTTCTAATCTAATTTATAATTTAAAAATACAGAGATAGTCTTCGCTTATTCTTTATCTTTTTTCTCCTGAGCGAATATTTTTCTACTGAGATAAGGTTAAACTTTGTATGAATAAGGTTTTGCAGAGATGAGAAACAAAACTATGATTTATCTTGAAGGAAATTGTTTTCATTTACTAATTCATTTACACAATAAATAAATTATGCGTTTTATTTTTCACACTGTCTTGTTAAATTGATATATAAAAACTGAATGCATCCCTTACAGAGGGGTAAGACCCCTCCTAAATAAAAATGGTGTCCTAGGTATGACACTAACTGTTTCTGGTGGTGAGGATCCAATTCTGCTTCAGTAAGGAATAGGAATATATTTTATTCCCATTACTTCAAGGTTTACTTAGACCTGGAGTGGTAGTACCTGTCAGGGTCCCATTTAGGGGTCAAATATATCTGTTTGCAAATCATTTGTATTCGATTGGAACGCTTAATATCAAATATCCATGTTTTAAGAAAATTAAGGAACTACACAAAAATATAAATATAAACGTACGCAATTCCATAATCTGCAGGCATAAAATAACCCCGGACGGGTTGATATTCTGTTAGGATCAAGCATCTCTCTTCCATGTATCACTTCGAGTTCTTTTTCACTTTTTCATATTTTCTTTCTTCTTTCCTTAAAAATTCATTACTTTTTGTTTTAAAGTTTAGAAATTTACATTATCAGCGAATCGACAAATCTTGCAGTAAAACGGCTTCTAACTGATTATTTCTCAAAGATACCTCCACAATAAGACTTCTTTTTCTTTAATAGGAATTTTTTTACGTTAAAACCTTTCACTGCATATAAAATTTATAAAAACTAATTTCTTATTTAAAATGGCAAGTAGCACGTGGTATGGCACTGAAACTATCACATACGCAGACTACGCAGATTATCTAGAACTTCTCGCAAATACACCTGCCCAAGCCAAATCCTTGCTACATAGTCTGAAGCAAGCAGCTGGAAGCATTACCCCCACATAAATACAAATGAAACAAAGTCCATATGTTTTAGACAAAACAGATATCTTCACTCTTCAAGCCTCTGAAATTTGTTGACCAGTTCACATACCTCAGCAGCAATATATCATCTACCGAAAGGGATGTCAAAATTCGTATAAGGAAGGTGTCGACTGCAATTGATAGGTTGTTGATCCTATGGAAATCTGATGTCCCTGATAAAACAAAACGGGATTTCTACCAAACAGCAACTGTGTCAGTACAACTATATAGATCCACTTCCTGGATTCTAATTATATGCTCGGAGAAAAAAATCTACATCGGAAATACACAAGAATGCTACTTATTGTTTTGAACAAATCCTGGAAGCAGTACCCCACAAAATGGCAGCTGTATGGTCATTCACCTCCTATTTCACAAACTATCCAAGTAAGACGAACAAGACATGTAAGGCACTGCTGGTAAAAACAAACTTACAAACGACGTTCTCTCATAGAATTTTACATATTAATGCACCAGTGTTGGCCGACCAGCAAAGATATCGGTTTATACGGACACTGGTTGCAGTCGAAAGGACCTACCAGGAGCGATGGACGATAAGAACAGATGATGTGAAAAAATTCGGGAAATACTTATTATCAGCACGACGTGGATGTTCACAAATCAAACTATTCTTACATTATAGAGGAGAAACGTACGAACTTCTCCCAATTATTGATATAGATAATTTGCAAACAGCACAACAGAAACTTGATATCCAAGAGATCAAACAGACATAAACAAACAGGATTTACTTTTTAAAACCTTTTGCATTTATTCGAACTCTTTTCCTCATTTTGGTAACTATTGTAACAACGTTTCGGCTGATGTGTTCTCCATCATTCTGTTGGTGTTGGTTATATTTGATTTAATATTTGTGATCAGCGTCACAAACGTTACTCACTGTGTTTTCGTTTCAATTCATTAATCCCTCGAACATTTTACAACGCTGTGCCACAATCTATTTTATGTCCCTTTGGTATTGCAGCTTTCTACTTTCATTCAGTTTTCTATAGAGAAATTATTCTTTATCAAGTCATTTAATGGGGTTCCTTGGCAATCAGCTACCTTCTGTCTTTTTCACCACTCTCAATTTTTTTTCTCTCGTGGTCAGAAATTTAAAAATCATAAATACTAAAAGGTGTGGTGTAATGGTTATCGTCGTAGGAAATGGGCACGGTGATACGAGTTCAAACCCTGGAGGAGACTGATTGCATTTCACATAGCACTAATACCCTTGTGAAAGGTATGAATCCAGCTATTCTCCATAGTAGTAGGGCAGAGTGGGTTCTTCAGCCTTGGTGAGGCAACTAGTCTAAGAGAAGGAAAACTTTGAATTCAAACCTGTTAAACTCCACCTAAAAATTGACCTTGTGTCATATCGTGCCCGAGCGGAGGGGTTGGTAAATAGGATAAATACTAAAAGAATTTACTTTATAGAACTATTACCGAAAAAAATGACAACCAAATTTCTGACACAAAAACAAGTCTTATCTTCTAAATGCTATTCAACGCAACATTAAACATAGATATGTAAATAAATAAGAATTAAAAAAAACAAAAAACTGGTAAATTGGAGATTAGGGCAAAAATCGAAAAACGTCCGGACTACAGCAGTTGTAAATTTAGGATGATTAGAAGAAACCTGAAGACTTGTTGTCACTTAGACTCAAGTGGAAAGCAATCAGACCTGATGTGAAAAAATTGTATGAATAATAATAATAACAAGGGTATAAGGACTGGAAAACTTGGAAATAAGAGGACGAGTGGAGACCATCCAAACTACAGCATTGTTGAGATCAATCAAAATACTGAGACGAGTCCTGGAGATTTGAGGAAACTTCTGGTCACTCAAACTTCTTGAGCAAACATCACCAAGCACTGGTGTAAAAAAAACCTTAAAAGTGAAAATAACAATAATAAAGGAAGAAAAAGAAATTTCGTCGTATTAGGGCCCTCCAGATCAGTTAGATATTGAATTAGTGGACAACCTACACAGTTGGTTTGTTTATAGCGGCGAATATTTATGTCGAATCAGTCAAACGTTTTACAGAAGTTAATAAAAGGATTTTGTTGAACAAATGTGTGACGGATTCTCCTGAAAAAACATTTCCCGTGTTTTGAATTAAAAGTTTTTCTTTCTCCAAAACCAGAAGAAGAGAGCCCAATCTAACCTACTATTTTATATATATATATATATATATATATATATATAGAAAGAGAGAGGGGGGGAGACGGGGAGACGGAGCAAATGCTTTTAGCTTACGATCTCTACAAAGAAACGGTTTCTGTCATAATGATGCTCTATAGAAACACGAAAGTCAAGGTTCACTTCCCGGATGGAGACAATATTCTTCGATATTGTTGCTAGAGTTCTGCAAGGAGATACATAAGCCCCATATCTGTTTTTAATCCGCCTAGACTCTATACTTCGAAAGTCGATAGATATAAAAGAAAATAGCTCCGCACAAAAAGGCAAGAAACTGATGATATCCCGCAGAAACTATCACGAACGTAGACTATGCGGATACCATAGCGCTTCTTGCAAATACACCTACCCAAGTCGAATCCCTACTGCATAGCCAGGAGCAAGCAGAAGGAGACATTGGCCGCCACGTGAGCACAAACAAAAAAAGTATATGTGTTTTAATCGAGAAGGAGCCATATTCACTCTAAGTGGTGGTCCATAGAAATTCGTAGACAAGTTCACATACCTCGGTAGCAACGTCTCATCTATTGAAAGTAATGTCAGTATTTGCTTAGCGAAGGCGTGAACTGCTGTCGATTGGCTATCTATCATGAGGAATCCCGATCTATTCGAAAAATTTAAACGGGATTTCTTCCATGCCGCAGCCGTGTCAATACTATTGTACATATGCTCTACATGGACGCTGACAAAACCTAGAGAGAAAAAGCTCGACGGGAACGGCACAAGAATGCAACGCCCCACGAAAAAACAGCTGTATGACCACTTAACCCCCATCTCTAAAACCATCTAAGTAAGACTAACAAGACATGCGGGACACTGCTGAAGAAAAAAGAACGAACTCATAAGTGACTTTTTCTATGGGCCGCTTTATATTGACGTGCCTGTGTTGGCTGACCTGTCAGAACTACCTACAACTGTTCAAGCGGACACGGGATGTAGTCTGGTAGACTTGTCATGAGCGACAGATGATAGGGACGGATGGGGGAGAGAGAGAGAGAGGGAGGGAGTCGGGATATCCTTACTTGCAATAATTATGATACTGATGATATCGTATTGATTTCTTTGTTCAACTGACTATATACGTTATCACTTAAAACTAAAAACGCCCCTATTGCTTTTTTTAAAAATCCTATAATTGAATGATACCTTGATTCTATAAATTCTAGTGAAACATTATACAATCAGAAAGGATATTGTTAGGAATCATCTATGACCAATATCTACATGACTGAAATTCTGAAAAAAAAAATAAATGAGTAAAAAAATAACTTAACTTGAAAATCCTTATTTAAAATAAGGATATTTCAGGAAGTTTTTCTTTAGTTACTATTATTTGTCGAATTGTTTTTGCCATTGATTTTCTTTCTAGTTATTTCTGCTGCTATCAGTTTGGTCTTTTTTTTTTTTTTTTTTTTTTTTTTTTTTGCTACTTGCTTTTACTCTCGATAATTCTTGATGTTAAATTTTATCGTTCAAAGTAAGAAATTCACCTGGGCTTAGCAGCTTTTTTTTTTTACTGAATTGTTCGTTCCCTATGCATTTTCCCACCCTACCTACAAAACACTTCAAAGATAACAATATGGATGCGCGCTGGGGTTGGTAGTGTTGATGAGAAAGAACCTCAACTTTACTTTGCTATCAAGTCAAAAATATCAATATGAAATAGCTCGCTACGTAGAAGATAAATAAACGTCAATGCTGCAGAAATATATATAAAAGAAAACACATTTTAACGAGAGGATACATAACAAGTAATAAGAATAAAATAATTTGCTTTCTTCCACAGAGATTATTCTACTATATGAAAAAACAATTTATTTGTTCGTTCTGTATGTATTTGTGAACATGCGCAGTGCTTTGCTGTACTTGTTAAAGATTTTTTTTTGTTAAAATAATTTTCGATGAGGTAGAAAAAGGGAAAGTTGACTCAAGTATACATACCCCTATATACACATATGTACACGAGAGTACTTCAGAAAGTTTTAAGCCTCACACAGAAAGAAGAGCAATCGTTGAACATTTTTGTAGTGGCAACGCAATGCCATTTCTCAGGAAAAAAATAATTCAGATTTCTGTCTATGTAAAAAAAAAGAAAAGGGTTATACGAAGGCGAGAGGTGTGCGACAAATATAAAATATATGTAAAGCTTAGAACCTTTTGAAATAAATTCCTGCACACACACACACACACACACACATATATATATATATATATATATATATATATATATATATATATAGCATTTAATAAAGCATATTTATTAATCATGGGCAGAATTAAAACGTACAAGATGAAAAAGCACTTCACTAATCAGAGCTATCATAAAAGTAATTCTACAATTAAAAATGGCATCTATGTATTTGGAGTGGAGAATGGGAATATATCCAGTCTTTTCATTTTTTTTACCTCTAATGGAGACTTGATATTTGTGCTCAGGTTCCAAAATAAAGGGTGTATCAACAATACAGTTCATATAGTTGTATTACAGCAAACGATCACCTAATACAGATCAATACGTGTAGATCCCATAATATAGATCAATACGTGTAGATATTCCAAAATAAGGCAGGTATCAACATTGCCTCGATATTATGGACATATTGTACTTCTATCAAAATAGTCATCGTCCTTCAGAATGTTAAAATTGTATTTTCCGTCATTTCACTGTATTGTGACTGAAGCTGTATTTATCAAATTATGAATAAAAAGATTCCTTCTAAATATTCTGCTGCCCATTCAGCAGGAACTGTAGAACCCACCGACTGCATCTCTGCAGAGGGAGGATAAGATCACCAATGAGTGTCCTGGATATGACAGTAAACAATCCGATGGTGAGGTTTCAATACTCCTGGAGCTTTGGGGAATGCTTCATTGCCATCGCTCCCAGGTCCACTCTGGCCCGGAGTGGTAGCACCTGATAGGGTTCTATCAATGGGTCAAAGAGAACTGTTTTGACATTTAAACTATTTACTTATGCTAAACTAAATGGTTAGAAATAAAACTTTTTTTATATTTAACTGTGTGTAAATAAATGGCTGATGTTTGAATTGTTATTGATATATAGCAATACTTGAAAACATAAAATTGTTTGCAAGCAAATTATTAATAGTAAATAAAATTATTCGTATCTGATAGAAATAAATGAAGCAATTTAATCGCATGAAAAAGAATGAGCTCAGGCTCGTTTAAAAATTTTATCTACAAAATATGTTTAGAAATAATATATTTGATTTATATCTGTAAACATCCCGTATTCTCACATAGTTGCTGAATGTATGTTCGTGCTGGTCGTCCTGCTTTTGCACGGCCATGTGTGGGGGTCCATAAGAGTACATCACTTATGAGTCCGTCCCTGCTTCTCCAGCAGTGTCCTGCATGTCTAGTTTGTCTAACTTGAACAGTTTTTGTGATAGGAGGCATGTGGCCGTACAGTTGGTATCTTGTGGGGTGTTGCCGCCAGGACTTATTCAAAATTGCTCGCAGCATTCTTGAGAGAGGGTCAGGGATATCCGTGCTACCAGCACGACATGATGGTGATGATGATGATATCTGTAAAAAGGATTTGGCATAAAATGACCGTTAATGGTTGATATGCCACCAAACCAAACCGCTCAAATCACTCAAAATATTTCCCTTGGCAATTCAACTCAGTTATTCCAGCGAGTTTTCCAGACACCACTATGAAGACTTCTTTTTAGAGGATGTGAAGCCACAACGTCATATATAGCATGAAGTTAGGTCAGGTAAATACAGCGAATGCTCAATCCTGTGTTTCCCCCAAAACAGATGTTAAGGAAGTCTCAAGACAGGCTTTGTTAATTTTTCATGTTTATTTTTACTTATTAATATTTTTTTAAATTGACACTGACTTCATCTTGTCAGGAGTTTAAACGTCTAGACATCACTTTCTCATAAGTGTTCAGTTTATCTATCTACTGCACATCGTTATTTGTATATTTGAATTCAGAATTTGAAGAATTTAAAGATTAAGTCGTGATACTTTTTCAACATACCCTTATATATATTCTATATATATATATATATATGTACATCAGTAGTTTAGGAATTTATGATTCAAATTAGCTTCTTCAAATAAAAAAACATTAATACAAAATGAGCTTTTTTACTTGTGAATTGATTTCAAACGATGTTTGCAATTAGCGTCCAGAAAAACTGGTAAACTCAACATTTGACATTTCAGGAGGTGCCCGTGGTGTAATGGTTATCGTCGTAAGAAATGGACACGGCGACACGAGTTCAAATCCTGGACGAGATTGATTTCTTTTCACATAGCACTAATACCCTTGGGAAAGTTATGAATCCAATTATTCTCCCTCCAGCTATGGGTAAATAGTAGGACAGACTGGTTTCTTCAGCCTTGGTGAGGCAACTAGTCTAGGAGAAGGAAAACTCTGAATTCAAACCTGTAAAACTCAGCTTAAAAATTGACCTTTTGTCATATCCTGTCCGAGCGGAGGGGTTGGTAAATATGGTTAACTCGACATTTGACTCAAACAAACTTCGTGTTTTTAAATTCGCTGAACTATTGGGCAGCACCTCAGATAGATAGATAGACAGATAGATAGATCTAGCAATTTGAAATCTCCGCCGCGAATTCTTGTGTTATTATAATTGTATAATTACTCATAAACTCTAATTCAGCTATTTTGGTTTTCCCTTCAATTTCATTCTATCAGTCAATCAGAAATGTTTACTTCACATTCTTTCCTTTCCTATACTCTATCTTCCTCTATAAACTTCTTTTTCTACTTCTACCCCCTAAGCTGATCTCTCTCTCTCTCTCTCTCTCTCTCTCTCTCTCTCTCTCTCTCTCTTAAATATTCATTCATTTTCTTTTTTTGCACTTCATCTCTATCTCTCTTCCTCTCGCCCTTTTTTCCCCTATATTCCTTGTACAAAGAAACTTGTTTGCCTATTCATGCGTTTATATGTATATGTATTGCCTAGATTTGCTGCAACAAAACAACCGGCCTTTATATCCTAGAGAGTCTGCTTTTGGGGGTTACTTATCATTGATGTATAGCAAAATAGTTCTCATATCTTGGTCAACTCAGCAGTTTTTACTTTATGGTAATAAATCATTTGTATATTAAACTTTAGACTCGAATTGCTACAACTTTTTTTATTCAATTAAAATCTGATATTTTGTTATATTTTTGAATATGTAATTTTTGATATATTTTATAATTAGATTATCTAGTTATTAAAATAAACCCAATTTTGACGGTTTTTTGATCGCTATATTGGTCTGAGAAAACTAGTTTGGAAATTTTTTTATTTGTATGCAACTCGATTTGTGATCCTGTTGGTATTTCGTCGTAAGAGCTGCCCATTATGATATTAATGTGGCTATTAAGGAAGAACCATTTCATAATTACCTCTCTTAATTAGGAAGAAGCATTTCATAATTATCTCTCTTATATAAAGAACTTGGATATTTAAAAAAATAACATTCAGTGCGAATAGAGACAAGTCACAATGAACATACAATTGCAAATAGGACTGAAAATTGCTTTATTTCCCATGTTTACCCGTTTTAAGTCTATTTCTCAAACAAAAAATCCTACTATATTGTGTCGTTTTGAATCTTTTGGTTAAATGACAGACCAAGGAGAAGAAAACTGATTCATACATACATTCGTTCATAGCAACTGCATAATCTTTCACAGATCAATGCTGCAGCCCATGGTTGAGATGAGCTCTCATAATTAGAGCTGCTCAAATAGAAGAGTCTCGAACAGGGTCAGTTCCTATCAAGGAAAGACACAATAGCAATGGTTTGATAAGACTCCTTCCGACTATAAGGAGATATATATGTTTCTCCCTCGTCAAGTCTGCAAACTTTGCCTCACCTTTATCGCTATGGGACTTTTTCGGGAGAAAAGCTGGTAGATGACAAGATCATAATTTATACATCATTGTATCAAAGTGGCTACCGCTTGTACAACATGAATACCACTCTCAAAGTTTTTATGATTATTGTACAATGAACAGTCAAAGCAAGATAACCAGTAATCACATTGTCACTCTGTTAGATGGATATTTGACAACTAAAGGGCTCCAACATTCCTAGAAATAATATGGTACATACATACTGTTGGGTACACCCGAGACTGTTTAATGGAATCACCCGGGAATTGTTTTAGCGTACGGCATACCTAAAGAAACCGTAGCGGCAATAATGATTCTCTATAGAAACACTAAAGTAAAAATACGATCACCGGATGGAGACAAAGAATACTTTGACATTGTAGCAGGAGTACTACAAGGGGACACGCTGGCCCCGTACCTCTTTATCATTTGTCTAGACTACGTACTTAGAACATCGATTGACAAAATCAAAGAGAATGGCTTCGAACTGACGAAAAAAAGAAGCAGAAGATACCCCGCAACAACAATTACCGACGCCGACTACGCCAATGACATAGCGATACTGGCAAATACACCTGACCAAGCCGAAACACTTCTGCATAGTTTGGAACGAGCAGCAGCAAGCATAGGCCTCTATGTTAATGCACACAAAACGGAATACATGTGCTATAACCAAACGGGGGACATCTCCACTCTAGAAGGAACCCCACTTAAACTAGTAGACAAATTCACGTACCTAGGAAGCAGCGTCGAATCAACCGAAAAGGACATCGAAACGAGGCTAACGAAAGCATGGACAGCTATCAATAGGCTATCGATTATATGGAAATCAGACCTAACCGATAAAATGAAACGCAGTTTCTTCCAGGCAGCGGTCACATCGATACTGCTATATGGATGCACTACATGGACGCTAACAAAACGGCTGGAGAAGAAACTAGATGGCAATTACACAAGAATGCTGCGTGCAATCCTGAACAAGTCCTGGAAGCAACACCCCACAAGACACCAACTGTACGGCCACCTGCCCCCTATCACGAAAACTATTCAAGTTAGACGAACCAGACATGCAGGACACTGCTGGAGAAGCAGAGATGAACTCATAAGAGATGTACTCTTATGGATCCCCACACATGGCCGCGCAAAAGCAGGGCGACCAGCTCGAACGTACATTCAGCAGCTATGTGAGGATACAGGGTGTTGTCCTGAAGACCTACCTAGGGCGATGAACGATAGGGAGGAGTGGCGAGAGAGAGTCAGGGATATCCGTGCTACCAGCACGATATGATGATGATGATGAGCGAGTTACACAATTACACTTTTTTCTAATAAAGTATTTCGATCAAATAAACTCCTCTTGTTGGTTTTTATTTTCTAGCAATCAGCTATATAACAGTGGTGACAAGGATTTCTGAACTCTAGTGGTGACAAGAAAAAAGTCACTAGAATGGTCCAAAATATAAATACAGAAAGCTCAAACAATTTCAGACAGGTTCCACAACATTTTGCGAACAGAATCTGTCACAGCAATTGAAGAAGTCCTGATAGTGTAATCATTAAAAGGATTACTGAGACAGGAGAAAGCAAAAATCTGCTAAATGACGAGACGTTTGCCGATGCCGTTAAACGAAGGCCAGATATAAGGCTACAGCACTGTGTCGAAAGTTGTAACACAACACAAATATAAAATGACACTATTTATTTCATGATAAAGATTTTTATTGTGGCTATCTTTTTCGTAATAGTCTCCAAAACGACAGAGATTGATTAAAGAAATTACTTCTGCCCATACTTTCTGCGTTTTTCCGCATGCCACCTGTGCGCGTGCGACCTCGCCACCGGTCGATGCCACCTCCTCTCCACCAACATATCGGGGTGTCTTTTCTCCGTCGCATATCCTTATGTATTTTCTTCGAATTATTTTCTCCAATTATTCTCTTAACCACATATTATCACTAAAGGTTTTTAGTGATACGTTATTGCTAAATATCAATTGATATGTATGATAATCCTAATTTTAATATTTCGCCTACAGCAGATTTTTAAACAAACCTGTTGTGCTTTATTTTGACATCCGGTGACATGTACACGCAAACAAGTTTTATCCGCTTTGACCTTTAGAAATGGAAAACCTGCAACTACGAACTCAAAGTTTTTAGCTAAGAAAACAATTTATCACTAAAATAATCAGCTAAAATCCCTAATTATTTCACACAGACACAATTCTTTAATAGACAACTATGAAGCCGTGTGACTTGGAAGTTTTCTCTCATATATTAAGTATAAGATATTAAGTATCCCAATACAGTTAAATGGATTCGCCCGAGTTCTATTTATAGGAAAGTACTCGTAAGTTCAAAGCGGATCACACAAGTACTTCCTTCTTTGTCGTAAAGTGTTTCTATTTAACTAACTCTGCGTGTTGCTTTTTTTATTTACTGGCAATCAATAAAATACATACATACATACATACAGCTAATTCTAACAAATCAATGAATAGCTTTAAAAAGAAGGAAAAATAAGGCAATATTCGTTTATTTTTAAATTTGATCAACTTTCTCTTGTGTTTAATGTTCCTTGTATGTTTAAAAAAAGAACAGAGTGTCGTCTGCGGTAGGAATTGAAGTCTGAGTTTTTCCTCCCGGAGAACGGAAGAGTATTTTCCTGGAACATTTAAATACTTCTGTTATAAATTTCTAGTTTTACGCTTTCCTCATGTGTTAAAATAAATTTTTTAATGGAATACTTTTTTCAACTTCTGCATTCTCAATTTTCTCTTGTGTATTTTGGCCAATAGCTACTCACGTTGAGAATATTAGTTATTAGTATATCACGATGACCATTGTTGTGCCAAATCGGCTAAGGGGGTAGAATACACAAACTGCATATTTGAAAAAGGGTAAGAAATCCTGAAACGTGTGTCCTGGATATGACGCAAAACAATCTGATGGTGAGGTTCCAGTAATGCAGGAGTTTTGGGGAATGTGGAGAACCCCTTCATTGCTATCGCTTCCAGGTCCACTCTGACCTGGAAAAGTAGCGCCTGATAGGGCCCTATCTATGGGTCAAATAGAACTCTTTGACATTTAAACTGCGTACTTAGGCTAAAGTGAGCTGTTTCCGATAGAACAGTTTTAACATTTAACAGTGTGTAAAAAAGCTGAAATGTTTGAAATAAAACAGTTGACATTAAACTCTACTTATGCTAAATTTAATTGTTTAAAATATATTTTACTGTGTGTAAAAAAAACTGTATTTTAATGACCAACTGTGTAAAAACAGAAAAAAATGTACTTACGCTAAACGGAATTGTTTCGAATTAAGTGAAACCATTTCATCAGAAAATGAGCGCAGGCTTGTTTTAAAAAATTTATCTACCAAATGTGTTTTGAAATCATCCATCTAATATATGTATGAAAAGGATTAGGCATTAAATCCCCTAAAATTGTTGATATGCCATAAAACCCAACCAAACTAAATCCTATATATCTAATAAATATGTATAAAAATGTTTCGGCATTAAATAACCTACAATGGTTGATATGTCATAAAACCCATCTAAACTAAATCATATATATTTAATATATTTGTATAAAGAGTATTAGGCATTAAATAATCTTCAATGGTTGATATGCCATAAAACCAAACCAAACTAAATCCTATATAATTAATATGTGTATAAAAATGATTTAGCATTAAATAACCTACAATGGTTGATATGTCATAAAACCCATTCAAACTAAATCATATATATTCAGACATATGTCTAAAGAGGACATGTCATTAAATAACCTACAATAGTTAATATGCCATAAAACCAAACCAAACCAAACCAATATCATCAACGAACGCAATTTACCATTACAAACTGAAAACAAATTTAAGAGATTTGTGCATCACGTCACTAATGTAGTTAGTGAACGGAATTTTCCATCAAAAACCGAAAGTATTTCCGAGACCATTAAATCGGCGCGTCGTTTCGGAGATATTTTCTGACTGCTACGCATAGCAAGTAATATTTTACACAGAAATTAAAGAGAAGTATTCTTGCCAAATTCTGAACCATTTAAAGTCGGCAGAGAGGGAACCGGCTTTGCTATAAAAACCAGCCGTCATTGATGACTTCTCCGTTGGGTAGCGTGCATGGCCCGAGGCAAAGGGATTTTGACTGCTCACTGGTACGATCTCCTGAGGTCCACAAGACCAGATGCTGCTATTTTGATTTTCCAAGCAATACACAATGAACTCAGTAATCCCGCTATCTTTAAATGTCCTCTCAAGGCACCTTTCTGACCAATTGGTCCTTCCGTGGGCATTTATGTAAGTACTACTGTCCTTATCAGGGCACTTGCCTTACAACTACTGTCCTTTTCAGGGCACTTCTCTTACAACTACTGTCCTTATCAGGGTACTTGCCTTACAACTACGGTCCTTTTCAGGGCACTTGCCTTACAACTACTGTCCTTATCAGGGCATTTGCCTTACAACTACTGTCCTTATCAGGGCACTTGCCTTATCATTACTGCCCTTTTTCAGAACAAGTAAACAACCACCTTGAGGGACACCCATGACGTCAATAAACGATTAGCAGTTCTATCAATTAACCAACCCAATGCTGCAATCCTTAGCAACTTAGACTGCATTCCTTGGCCTACAAACCACTAGCTTTAGTAATGACAACACCAGTCCGCTAATGGAGGAAACCACTCGGACCGACGACGAATCGATACCTCTACAGGCAGAGAACGACGAAACTAGTTTGAATTTATTCATCATCATCATCATGTCGTGCCGCTAGCACAGATATCCCTGACCCTCTCTAGCCACTTCTCCCTATCATTCATCGCCTCTGGCAGGTCTTCAGGACTACATCTCGTATCCTCACATAGCTGCTGTATGTATGTTCGAGCTGGTCGTCCTGATTTTGCTTGGCCATATGCAGGGGTCCATAGGAGTACATCACTTATGAGCTCGTCCTTGCTTCTCAAGCAATGTCCTGCATGCCTGATTCGTCTAGCTTAGATTGTTTTCGTGATGGGTGGCAGGTGGCCGTATAGTTAATGCTTTGTGGAGTGTTGCCGCCAGGACTTGTTCAATATTGCTCGCAATATTCTTGTGTAATTGCCGTCTAGCTTCTTCTCCAGCCGTTTAGTTAGCGTCCAAGTAGTGCATCCATATTAACGTAATCAAATTTATCTCGAAATAATAGATTTGACAACTATGCTACAACCTGATATTTCGTTTGGTTATCCTTGCCTTTCATGCATCACTTCACTCATTTCTAAAAGAATCGACAAATTCATCGACCCAACAAGTTTTCATACTTGTCAAAATTTAATTTTTTCTATGAATTACACCAATCCAATTTATTTCGTATTTTCCTGGATATTCTTTTTGTTTATTTTTGTTTGTTTATTTTTGGTGAGGGTTGTCTGTTTCAAAACGACAACCAGTTGCGGCATTTATTTACAAATTGTGCAATGATGAATGCATCAAATAAGGTCTGATTTTTAATGATTTGACCTTCAAGATGAAACACTTCATGATACATTGGCCTAGTTAGCTGAGTGTTCACCAAAGTTGTCAAAATTTCTGAGACGAAGCTAGATGACTTTTATCATTAAGGGTTTTAGGACTATTGTCTTCATTTTTAGTTAGAATAAAGATGAAGACAATAGTCTGAAAACCTTTAATGATAAAAATGTTTACCAATGGTTCGAGAGACCGAGGTACAATCGAGTCATACCAAATACTCAAAAAGAAATACCTCATGCCACCCTGCCTCACACTCAGCATTATAAGCCATGCATCAAGGTTAAAGTGGAGCAATAGAATAGAGTACCACCCTTCCCTACACCCCGGTGTAGTAGCTATTAAAAAGGGAGTCTTCGGGTCACCCTCGACTACGGTCGTCATTTTAATTAATACACATACATACATACATATATACATTGAATATATACATATATTCATATATTCATACTTACATCATCATCATCATCATGTCGCGCCGCCAGCGCGGATATCCCTGACCCTCTCTCGCCATTTCTCCCAATCATTCAGCGCCTCAGGCAGGTCTTCAGGGTTACATCCTGTGTCCTCACATAGTTGCTGTATGTAAGTTCGTGCTGGTCGTCCTACTTTTGCACATCCATATGTGGGGATCCATAGGAGTACATCGCTTATGAGCTCGTCCTTGCTTCTCCAGCAGTGTCCCGCGTGTCTGGTTCGTCTGACTTGTATAGTTTTCGTGATGGGGGGCAAGTGTCCGTATAGTTGGAGTCTCGTGGGGTGTTGTCGCCAGGACTTGTTTAATACTGCTCTCAACATTCTTGTGTAATTTCCGTCTAGTTTCCTCTCCAGCCGCTTCGTTAGCGTCCATGTGGTGCATCCATATAGCAGTATCGACACAACCGCTGCCTGGAAGAAACTGCGTTTCATTTTATCAGTTAGGTCCGACTTCCATATGATCGAGAGCCTGCGCATATAAATATACATACTTACATTTATATATGCATATATACCTACGAACATACATACATACATACTTACGGGAAGTGACCATGGTGTATGTATGTATGTATCGTCATAGGAAATGGACACAGTGACACGAGTTCAAATCCTCGACGAGGTTAATTGCATATCACAGAGTACTAATGCCCGAGGGAAAGTTATGAATTCAATTATTCTCACGACAGTTATGGGTAAATTGTAGGGCAGTTGGAGTTCTTTAGACTTGGTTAGGCAACCAGTCTTGGAGATTGAAAATTCTGAATTCAAACCTGTTAAACCCTGCTTAAAAATTGACCTTGCGTGCGGAAGAGTTGGTAAATACGTCCATACATATATACATGCATACAAACACACACATATATATATATATATGTGTGTGTGTGTGTGTGTGTGTGTTTGTATGCATGTGTGTGAGTTTATTTATAGCGAATTGAGCTTTCACTGCACGCAAACCACTTTTTGAGTAAGGTGCATAATCTCTAATGGCTCATAAAATGGGACAATTGTTCCTCACCAAACTCAGTTTTTGCTTCAGAGTTTTCTGTCTCTTGGAAGGGTTGCTGCCACTGTGGCTAACAATCCACATCTAAACTCAAATGGAGTATACACGTATATATATGGTGTAGTTTTATATCAGACTTTTTCAGTGTCTTGGGTTGCTTTCACCACAGCTAAGGAACCCCATCTGTCCCAAATATATATATATATATATATATATACACACAACAGAGTTGTCCTTTGCCAAGTCAGACAACCTGACAAAGAATAAGGGATGAACACTCCCAGAAATAATGATGAGTTAGTTGAGAAGAAAGCTTCCTCCGACCTTTGACAGATCTTGTTTTACGTCATGCAGAGTGTCTAGCCGCCCTCCTCACCGGAAAAACTTGGTGGAGTTACCGGTTTAGTCGTTGCTGACCTGACTATGAAGCAGTTATTACTGGGTTACGTAGTACCAGAAGTACAATGAGGGACCTAACCCTACCTGCCCACCTACCAACCTACATACATCCATACATACATTTAAACAATATACATGTGCGTTCCATCTCGAAGAAGCTTTCGTTTTTTCCTTTTTTCTTCTACCAATTTTCTTTCTTTCTATCATTTTTCTTCTTTTGTTCATCAGTATATTCTTCTATATTCTCTCTTGTCCATGTATCTGGATGATGCTTCTCTTTATAAAAAAGTGAAGGACCTTAATTCGCATTTCATATTTATTTCCATTTATATCGATAATTTCGATGATTTTTTAAATGACATTCAATACCACGAAAATCCCACAAAATTACCATTCAATTGCAAATTGAACTGAAAATTACTTTATTCTCTATTTTTGGTATATATCTATAATAAACATAACGCCATGATTTTAGATACGTCAGAGACAATAAGAATTTAATTAATATGTAAATTCTGAAAATCTAACATATCAACAATTTGATTTTCTTTAGCTTCATTGGCTTTGAGAAAAAGTGTACATACAAAGCTTGTCACCTCAACTTTTTTTAACTTGCTTTGCTTTCTTTAATGGCATATCAACTTTCGAGGCTTATTTAACGTCAAAGCCATCCTTTTTTAAGAACAGTTGTACTGTTTAATCTTTAGTTCAGGGATAAGAGAGTTTATACTTTTCCTCTTGATATTTCTCGGAAAGTTAACTTTATACCTCCACTGGAGTTCGAACTCACTTACAATGTTTTTGCAGTCTTGCACATTAGTCACAACTCCACAGAGACCCCCCCTCTACCTCTACGGAATTTTATCACTGGCAGATTTTTTTTTAAATCATGTACATAAAGTTTTTTTTTTTTCAGTTCTCGTCTCAGTATGTTTTCGTGTAAAGTAATTATTTCTTCCTCTTTAATATTTCCTTTTAATCTCTACATACTGCAAAGGAAGCCATCTTTTTTCAAGTCGAAAAATTAATGAACTTTCTTTTTTCTTCTTTTTTTTTTTTATTTTGATGTTTTTTCAATTAGCAACCCTGATTAAAAATAAGCAGAAAAATGAAATATGTAAAAATATCGAATGTATTTTTGTCTCTAAATATTTTACTCCCAACTGATAGTTTGGTTTCTTTATTTAAAAGCAAGTCAACTTTCGTGGATTATTTAAAGCCAAAGTCATCCTTACAGAAGAACAGTAGTGGTACTATTTAACCCACGGCAAGGTGGATAAGGGGGTTCATGCCTTTCTCAAGGGTATTAATACGAAAGTAAATACAATAACGCAACTGGAGTTCGAACTCACTCACTATAGCCACTAAGACACGGGGACCTCCTTTAATCTCAGTTAAGTCATCTTGGATTATTAGAAAAATGTTTTGGTTAACTGTGGCACGAAAATTGAAAATTACATAAAATGTTCTCAAAACTCAGAACAGAGCGACAGAAACATTTAACAAGTAAATTCTAGCTTATGGGTATGTATCTCTACCTAAGAATCAATTTTGTCAATGGTACAAAACATTCTAGTCGGTCAAGAGACTGTGGTAGATAATATCCGTTCCTTCGAACCATCACTTCACAAACTGCGGAAAAGTCGACAAAGTGAGGATTTTTTCGACATTTATCACGAAGATTCGTAATGAATTAACATTGATTTGAATTGCCAACCTAATTTTTAATATCTGTCTCATTACTGTTTAGATAAAAAGAAAAAACAGTGTTATTACTTTCAAGACACATTTGGTATTAACAATTCTCCTCTTTTTCACCTTGTCGACGGGCCGAAAATATGCTGACAGTATCTCTTGTTGTAGGATAAATCTCAAAAAAAAAAAAGAAGTGTTCAACGTATGACACTAAACTGCATCTAATGGTGAGTTTCCAGTTCTGAAGGACTGGCGAATGTGAAGTACCGTTCCATTATCCTTACAATCAGATCCACTCAAACTCGGAGTGACAGAAATTGTTCGGAATCCTTTTATGTGTCAAATAAATATTTTTTTTAAATATTTGTATTTGATAAGACAGTGAGCAAAAAACCTTAAGAAACAACAGCACGAAAATGTAAATAAGAACGTTCAATGAATCATCATCATCATGTCGCGCTGGTAGCACGGATATCCCTGACCCTCTCTCGCCACTCCTCCCTAACGTTCATCGCCCTAGGTAGGTCTTCAGGACAACATCCTGTATCCTCACATAGCTGCTGAATGTACGTTCGAGCTGGTCGTCCTGCTTTTGCGCGGCTATGTGTGGGGATCCATAAGAGTACATCTCTTATGAGTTCATCTCTGCTTCTCCAGCAGTGTCCTGCATGTCTGGTTCGTCTAACTTGGAGAGTTTTCGTGATAGGGGGTAGGTGGCCGTACAGTTGGTGTCTTGTGGGGTGTTGCTGCCAGGACTTGTTCAGGATTGCACGCAGCATTCTTGTGTAATTGCCATCTAGCTTCTTCTCCAGTCGTTTTGTTAGCGTCCATGTAGTGCATCCATATAGCAGTATCGACGTGACCGCTGCCTGGAAGAAACTGCGTTTCATTTTATCGGTTAGGTCTGATTTCCATATAATCGATAGCCTATTGATAGCTGTCCATGCTTTCGTTAACCTCGTTTCGATGTCCTTTTCGGTAGGATCGATATGTTATTGAAATCAATCAATCAAACAAACTGATATTTGTGACAGCTTCCGACTTTCAAAAATCAAAACTCAGCTTTTTGATTGTCATTTGAGAAATTTTCAGAACATGGAACACGCTGTAAGAACCCAGGCGAAAACAGTGATAGTTGAAGACTTCCCATATAGTTTCCAGGGGTCAGAATAACGTCTTTGCCAAAGTGTAGCTTTCCAAAGAAAGAATCTAGGAGAAACATTTGATTGATAGCTTGTTTGATAGATTGATTTATTGATTGATTGATTTTAACAACCCATCAATTTATCTCTGTTTATTTTAGGTCGATAGGTAAAGGAATAATGTGTTCATTAAACGTTCATATTTACATGTTGTGAGAAGTTGTTTCATAAGTTGACTTTTTTGGCACACGGTCCAATCGAATACGAATCCTTTTTAGACAGATCCATTTAACCCATAAAAAGGACCCTAAAAATCCCTGCCACAGACTGGATTTAGTGTTAATGGCAATGAAGAAATACTCCACATTTCCTAAGTCTTTAGAACTCGATCCTAACCATCAGATGAAGTTTAATATCCCTTTTTTTGGGGAGGAATATTACCCCTCTGAATGATTTACAGGTAACGTATTCTAAGCCCTACCAACGGGGCAAAAATAAAGTTTATTTGTAATTAAGTTGAAAATCTCTTCTTTTTTTTTTTACAAAATTCGTAACTGAAATATAAAACGTTTAAGATTTCGTCACAGAATCTGTTACTTTCACTTTTCTTTTAAGTTTTTCATCCTTCTTTTTCTCTTTTTACTTTCGCCTTTAATTCCGGAAAGAACTCCAATAAGATTCTTAAAGTTTCTTCTCCTCGACATGTTCGTAGGATTTAGCGATATTCCACGTGATATGATTTAACTTACTGCGTTTATTGATCCAAGTTTGTCCTGCAGCCGACCATCAACCTGTTTCTTGTCTTCGCTATCGTCATCCAAAATCGCCATCGGCTATTGTCAGAAGAAATAAGATTCGAAAAGACTGTAAAGGACTGACAAAGCACTTTCATCACTAGTCAATGCCTGTCTCTGTATGGAAGACTGCTTTCAGTTTCTTTAATGCACAAGCATAACGTGTATCAATTGGATGTGCACATGAACGTATCTAGTAATGAATTGTCGGAATGTATTTGTCTGATCAGATGTTTGTCAGCCTCTCAAGTGACAGATATATATCTCTTTCATTTCTTAGATTTTTTCCCCTTTCAACCAGGACTTTTACTTTGTCATCTCTCTCTCTCTCTCTCTCTCTCTCTCTCTCTCTCTCTCTCTCTCTCTCTCTCGTTTCTATTTTTTCCAGATACATTCTTGTTTTCTCTTTTTTTTCTCATTGTTCACCTTTTCTTTTGGCTTTTTTTGTGCCGCGTCTATTTTTTATTTTCATTTTCTCTCTCTGTCTCTCTCTGTCTCTGTCTCTCTCTCTCACTTCTATTTTTTCGAGATATGTTCTTATTTTCTCTTTTTTTTTTCTCACTGTTCACCTTTTCTTTTGGCTTTTTTTTTGTGCCGCCTCTATTTTTTTTATTTTCTTTCTCTTTCTCTCTCTCTCTCTCTCTATATATATATATATATATATATATATCTCACATTTTCATCATTCTATTTTGGTCTCTCTTTCTTTCCTCTTCCTCTCTCTCTCTCTCTCTCTCAGTCTATCTTTGTCTTTTCCCTTCTCTTTTCCTCCTTTCAACATATATATATATATATCCTTTAAATTGTTCAAAACGAAAGCGCACCAAACAGTTGTACTTCCATCTATCTTAAATATCTTTAATCATCTTTTGAAATATTTTGCAAAACTACCTCCAACATTGATTGATATAAAAAAATATGCAGAGCATTTATGTGACACTTTTCTCTTTCTATTCTGTCATATTGACTCACTTTTGCTCTCTCTCTCTCTCTCTCTCTCTCTCTGATCGCCCAGTCTATCTTTGTATTTGTCTAAGTTTCTGTCAGTCTATCCGTCTAACACACTTGGATATCATAAAAATAATTTTCATTCTGCAGCAAATGTATATGCTAGGTCACACGTACATTTTTCGTCGCTTCTTTTATAGCATATCGGTTTTGGGTTTTTATTGGCATATCCATATTTACCAACCCCTCCGCTCGGACAGGATATGACACAAGGTCACTTTTTAAGCGGAGTTTAACAGGTTTGAATTCAGAGTTTTCCTTCTCCTACACTAGTTGTCTCACCAAGGCTGAAGAACCTAGTCTGTCCTACTATTTACCCATAGCTGGAGGGAGAATAATTGGATTCATACCTTTCCCAAGGGTATTAGTGCTATGTGAAATGCAATTAGCCTCGTCCAGGATTTGAACTCGTGTCACCGTGTCCATTTCCTACGACGATAACCATTACACCACAGGCGCCTCCATAAAAAATTTTATTGGCATATCAACCCTCCTGAGTTATCTACGGCTAAACCCATCTTTTTTGAAAAGGTATTTGTCCTTAAGAGAACATAAAAACTTGAATAGAGTTCAAACTCGCTTACTTTCAGGCCGCCGTCTTGCACTTTACCCCAACCTTACGGGGACTCTTACCGCTTATTGCATATCAACTATTTTTAAAAAAATTTTGACATAGAAAAATAAACTTTTTCAACAAAAACTTTTGATAAGTCATTAAGAAATATCGAGATTAAATTTTCAATTTTCAATTCTTTTAGTTCAAAATTTAATGAAATCGTTTCTGCAGCTGATAAACGTCTCTGATAATATGTATACATGTAGATTGCTTTTTGCAGGAGCATCAGACATTTAAAAAAAAAAACTTTACAATCCAGTCTCTATATTTTGAATGAAATTGTTTTGGCAAACACAGGATGGTGCAAGTATAGCACCCACCATATCCACGGAATATAACTTCATGCAACTTTTTCGTTTCTTAAACTGAAAATTCATCTCAAAACTTGAGAATGTAGATGAAATGAAAAAAAGCACAACTACTTAGTTTTCACATCACACTGAACGCAAAATGCTATGACCAATGGAAAATTCCATGTTAAAATAAATGTGCTGAACGCCTAGGGGTATACGTTAAAGAATATATACTTTTTATTCGTTGTTCATTTCTGCCTAGGTAAACACAGCATGAGTCAGGATACATTGGACAACTACCACTATATATATATATATATATATATATATATATATATATATATATATATATATATTTACCAACCCCTCCGTCCGGGCAGGATATGACACAAGGTCAATTTTTAAGCGGAGTTTAACAGGTTTGAATTCAGAGTTTTTCCTTCTCGTAGACTAGTTGCCTCACCAAGGCTAAAGAACCTAATCTGCCCTACTATTTACCCATAGCTGGAGGGAGAATAAATGGATTCATACCTTTCCCAAGGTATCATTAGTGATATGTGAAATGCAATCAGTCTCGTCCAGGATTTAAACTCGTGTCGTCGTGTCCATTCCCTACAACGATAACCATTACGCCACGGGCACCTCCTAATATATATGCCAGCCGACAGACAGATAGATACGCATATATATATATATATATATATATATACGTATCTGTATATATATATATATATATATATATATATATATATATATATATATATATATATATATATATATGCGTAGCTGTCTGTCTGTCTGCTGGAAGTGTTTCTATATTAGAAGGATATTGATATATTGTCTGATTAAAGGATATAAGGATTATTTAACACTAATCATAAAAGATCAAAATCTACCGACTTTCATTAATAATATAAAACCTGGTGTAATGGTTAACAAACTGGGTTACCTGACCATTATTAATCTGGTAGATTATTGAAAGCAATTAGTTAATGACTACTTTATTTAATTGAGCTCGAAAATCATGACTTTTAGTGAATCTCAAACCTGAATCAAACTCATCTTAGCTACCACGAATACGGAAACAAAATAGAAAAAATGAGTAAGACATAGATAGATAGATAGATAGATAGATAGATTGAAACAGACTAAGATAGATAGATAGATAGAAACAGACTAAGATGGATAGATAGATAGATAGAAACAGACTAAGATAGATAGATAGATAGATAGATAGAAACAGGCTTGGTTTGACAGATTGGTTTGGTTTTATGGCATATCAACCATTGCAGGTTACCTAAAGCAAAGTCCTGTGTATACATATATTAGATATTTGTAAACACATTTTTGATAACATTTTTAAATAATCCTAAGTTTTCCTTTTTTGCTCAGTTTTAAATCTTTGTATCTAATACGAATGCCAAATCCTATTTATACATATATATTAGATATATATGATCTGTTAACATTTTGTTGATTACGTTTTTAATCGAGCCAAACCTTATTCTTTTGCACACAGTTAAATTGTTCCAAGTTTTGGTATTCATCACCAACAGTTCCATTAAACATCAGTCACTTGTTTACACACGGTTACATTATCAAACAGTTCTATTTCAAACGATTCAATGCCAAATGGTTCTATTTGATTGGACCCTATCAGGTGCAGCCATACCGGGTCTGAGTGGACTTGGGAGCGATAGCAATGAATGGGTACTCCACATTCCCCAAAGCTTAATCATTACTGGAGCCTCACCATCAGATTGTTTATTGTCATATCCAGGACAGTCGTTGAGGGTGGGTCTTACACCAGTGCAGAGATGCAGTCGGTGTATTCCACCGCTCTGGCCGACTGGGCTTACAGACTTAGATAGATAGATAGATAGATAGATAGATAGATAGATATGACCTGACTGAGATAGATAGATAGATAGATAGATAGATAGATATGACCTGACTGAGATAGATAGATAGATAGATAGATAGATAGATATGACCTTACTGAGATAGATAGATAGATAGATAGATAGATAGATAGATAGAAACGAATTTATACCTTAAAGAGAACCTAACAAACAAATGTCTCACAAACTTTTTCCTCAACCGATTAATTTGTCCGATTTTTTCATCTGTTTTTTCAACAGTTTTTCTTTATATATATATATATATATATATATATATATATATATATATATATATATATATATATATATATAGTCTGAGTTATCTACCTCTGAATCAATCTACCTTCAATCCTACCTATCTAAATTGGCTGCCACCAGTTTGTGCACACACCGGACAGGTCCATTTTAACGCGCTGATCTTCTGTCTCTTCAACTGTAACAAACTATGCCTATAAGTCTTGTCACGCCTAACAATTGACTGCTGTAAAAGTCGCTTCAAGATAAAGCAAAGACTAAACGCGTACATAAAGTCTACGTCAAAAGGGCGACTAGCAATGAATACTAAATTGCGTTTGACCCCAGGCCAATAGCAGACTTAAGCATATTGACCAAAGACTGCATATTAAACCTCTGATTTTCTTCTTTTTTGTTTCACTGTTATCTTAAACTTTTCGGTTGTTGTTGTTGGTGGTGGTGGAATAAGAATGACACTTCTTGATGTTTTCTTTTTTCTGCCTTTATTTTTGCTTCTAATTTCCTTTATTTTTTCTTCTTCTATTTTTCTTCTTTCTATTTTTCTTCTCTCTATTTTTTCTCTCAATCTTTTCTCTGTTTTTCTTCTCTATTTTTCATTCTATTTTTCTTTTCTCCATTTTCATTCCCTCTATTTTTCTGCTCTCTATCTTTCTTTTCTATTTTCTCTAATTTTCTTCTCTCAATTTTTCTTCTATATTTTCTTATTTTTCTTCTCTCTATTTTTTCTTCTCACTATTTTTCTTCTCAGTTTTTCTTCTCTCAATTTTTCTTCTCTATTTTCTTATTTTTCTTCTCTCTATTTTTTCTTCTCACCATTTTTCTTCTCAGTTTTTCTTCTCTCTATTTTTTCTTCTCTATTTTCTTCTCTCTATTTTTCTTCTCACAATTTTTCTTCTTACGATTTTTCTTCTAGGTTTTTCTTCTTTCAATTTTTTCCTTACTATTTTTCTTCTTCATTTTCCTTCTCTCTATTTTTTCTTCTCGCAATTTCTCTGCTCTCGATCTTTCTTTTCTATTTTTCTTCTCCATTTTTCTTTATTCTTTTTTTTTCTCACAATTTTTCTTCAGTGTATATTTCTTATTTATTTTCGTTCCTCCAATTCTTCTTCTCTTTGTATTCCTTTTCTGTATTTTTTTCTCAATTTTCTTCACTTTATTTTTCATCTTGTTTTTCTTTAAGATAGATTATCCTTTTTCACGTTTATTTCTTCAGTTTTCTTTTTCTTTCTTTCTTGTGTATATAATTATAATTTACTCAGCTTGCAATTATCGATTGCTTTGAATATTTCACTATGCTTAGCTTACATTGACACAAGGCCAAAAATATGGAGCACACAATGACTATCGATAATGATAACACGACAACGTGTCCTTTCTTTCCATTATCTGGCCCTGTCAGTGGGGCTTATAATATGCTGATTGTATCACCTTGCAGAAGAGTAAGACCCCTCGAAAAATAGTGTGATAAGAGTAAAACACATCTGTATCTAATAATCTAAGAGAGTGAATTAGCGTTTCTCTAATATTACTCTCAGATCCACACTGATATGAAATAGTAGTACCTGTTTGGGTCGTATCTGTGGAACAAATTTGTTTGTTTAAAAGTTATTTGGATTTGATTTAAGAAAAAATCTTAAGAAACAACAACACAAAGAATATAAACACAATGAATGTGATTCCCTAATCTGTAAGCAGAAAATAACCCTAGACTATTTGACGTGTCATTAAAATCAGTCAATCATCTTCATTTCCTTTTTCTTTCTTTCTTCTCTGTGTGATTATAATTACAGCTCCCTTTGAATAACTTATTTAGCAAACATTGATACAAGGCCCAAAAAATGGAGCGCTCAGTGAGTTTTGTTAACGATACCACAATGTCGTGTACTTTCTTGCGTCTATTGTTTAACACTCACATTTATCCTCATTTGTTTTCGATCTTTGTATTTTTATTCCTCTTTTCATCAAAAATCTTTTTTTATATTTCTTCCTTTCTTCCTACAATTTTCTCTTTTCCATTTTAAGTTTTTCTTGTATAGTTTTGTATTTCCATCTCTTTCGCTTATTTAGAAATTTCTTTACACCATGTGGGATTTAAAAGAAGAGAGAGTGAAACTTTCATTTTTTTGTTATTTAAATTTAAATGAAGACGTGAGCACAGCTGAACAACTAATATAATAAAATAATTATTCTTAGATGTCTCGACGGCAGAAAATTCTAGACAAGTCTTTGCAATTTGAAGAAAAATATTATGAAGGTAAAATTGATAATTTTTGAACAAAAATCAAATGCATCTCATTCTCAACAGATTTAGCGCTATATGAATTATTTTTTGTTTCCCAAAATTAGAATTAATCCTAAGGGTAAGACTTGAGGATAGAGATCAACTCATTAATTGATTTAATGGTATTTCAACTCGTTTAGGTTTATTTTATGCTTAAAGGTTAAAGAAAGAACGAGTTTATATAATAATATCAAGTCTTTCTGTATAATACAAATGATTTTTAAACAGTTCTTTTTTACCCCTAGATGGGTGCTTGCACTTAGAGTCAGAGTGAACCTGGGAGTAATGACAATGAATAGGATACATCACACTCCAAAAGCTCCAGAATTTGAGCCTCATCACCCGATGTAGTTAAGTGTCATACCAAGGGTATCCCTATTGTTGGTGGTGAGGGGCTGACCTCACTGCAGTCTGAGTATTCAAAGTCTTGCCAACAGAGAACTTAAGAAAGAAGAGAATTTCTGAAAAAATGATTTGGTTCAGCTTTACAACATATCAAGTGTGGAATTCGAAGGCGCATCGACCAATAGATAACTCTCTGGTGCCCGTGGTGTAATGGTTATCGTCGTAGGAAATGGACACGGCGACACGAGTTCAAATCCTGGACATGACTGATTGCATTTCACATACTAATACCCTTGGGAAAGGTATGAATCCAAATATTCTCCTTCCAGCTATGGGTAAATAGTAGGACAGACTAGGTTCTTCAGCCTCGGTAAGGCAACTAGTCTAGGAGAATGAAAACTCTGAATTCAAACCTGTTTAACTCCGCTTAAAAAATTGACCTTGTGTCATAGCCTGCCCGAGCGGAGGGGTTGGGTAAATAGGAATAGAGAACTCTCTGGAATGCTTATTTTGATTGTCAAGTGAGTATTTTGAAGAAAATTAACGTTTGGTTATTCCTTTATGTCTTGATGTATCCAACTTCAGTCTTGATACTTTTTGAACACAACCAATATTTTTTCTGTTTTTTTTTTTTTTGGTTTTGTTTTTTTTTTCCGCTTCTTAATTCTGTGTTTCTTTATCGTTTCTCGCTTGTTTCCTTCTCAACTCTTTTGTTATTAACTTCAGCTTTTTACCTTTCTTTCCTCGATTTACCAAATCACATCAGCTTATGGAGATCTATAACTTTTTTACTTCATGCAATGTTTTTTTGTTTTCGCAGTTTGTTTTTATTGACGCACTCAAAGATTTCAGCCTAGAGTTTACCGAGAAAGTAATTTGTCTTCTTTGAGCCCTAATATGTTACTTGTTACTTTTTCTGTCAAGAGAAATAGAAAAAAAATAAATATGCAGATTAAAGAGCTTTTATTTTTGTTATCTTCACCGGACCGATGTCTGGAAGGATCAAAGTGGAGTTTTCTAGCGAAAATGTCCCGGAATCCAGAGCATAATTCAAAAAAAGAACAGTATTATGGTTGCCAATTTCTAAATTCCTCATTTCTATTCTCTTATTTTATAAATGGTCCCTTGAATTCAACTCTCATAGTCACTTTATAAACAGTCCCTTAAATTCAACTCTCATGGTCACTTAAGCTGAACACGTTGCTCTCATAACAGTCTGCAATGTATTTGCTATTAGCAGAAATACCTGACGTTGCCTGGGATTTTAAAAAAATATTATATCCTAAAGCACATTTTGCTAAACAAAAATGTATCCTTCCAAAATATGGGAAGGTTTTCTTTCAGGGCATACACTTTTGGGCGTGGAACAATGAACTATCACCCAGATCTTTGAATTTATATTGTCTGACATAACATGTTCCGTGAATGGAAGTAATGATTTAACCTTTAAGCTATAATATATGAATTAATAGAATTCTCGTTATATATATATATATATATATATATATAATCAATTTTGGCTGATAGCACGGAGTCGATTGACTCTCTCTCTCTCTCTCTCTCTCTCTCTCTCTCTCTCTTTTTTTCTCTGTCTCTGTCTCTCTGTCTCTCTCTCTGATCCTGCGTCCCGAACCTCCTATCGTTCTTATTTGTACATATTGACTGTACCCCATGTCTGCACAGAGATGATGAATGTAAGTCTTTGCTAGTCGCCTAACACTGGTGTATCTACGTGTAAGAGTCCATAAGAGAACGTCGCTTATGAGTTCGTTCTTACTTGACAAATAGTGCTCAACATATCTTGCTCGTCTTATTTCAATGGTTAGTAAGATGGATTAAAGTAGTCGTATACTAAAAGGAGGATCTAGCATTACCCAGGATAAGAATAACATCCTTAAGCACGTTTGCTCATGAACAAAAATTTATTCAACAAGAACTTTGAGTGACATCTTTTACAAGCATACCCGATATTTGAGAGGCATATTGAACTAAAAACCTTGAAAGTGCACTTCTAGAAGAAAGATAACAAAAAATTATCAAAAATATAATTCAAACATATAAATTTCTTTCATAATAGTCCGCAATTTATTTCCTGTTTCCTGAAGTACCTGGAATAATATCCTCAAGTACATTTTTTTAAAGTAAAATTCATCTTCCAAGAATTTTGGAAGTTTTTCTTTCCCGACGTAGTCTTTTTTTTTTTTTTTTTTTTTTTTTTTTTTTGGAGTGGAACAGTGAACCGATACTTTGCAATCACACGTCTAAAAAAGTTGGCTAAAATTACAGATAAATTACAGATAATTATTGTGTCCCAATACGGAAGTTTTTCATTTATGCAAGTTTGGGTGATGAAGATAGAAAAATTTAAAAAATACATCGTATTTCATTTTATCAAGTGGGATGATTATTTTCTATCAGGTGATTATAAATAGTTTAGCTCTTTTATCAAACAATCAATCCATTTATCCCTCAATATAATATAAACAGGCGCTAAAAATTTCATGTGTACTCAACCAACGTATTTTTTTATTTTACTCCTTGTTGAATAAAGCTTTTTCTTTTCCTATTTGTTCTTCTGCGTCGTAAAATAACGACCCAAGTGAGCTGACATCAAACTGCTCAAAAAATAAATGGAGACTTAATACTAACAATAAGAATGTAGTCAGGATAAAAGAATGGCATAGAAAGAAGTGCTAAGCTGATTATGAGAAGTGGAAAAAGACAGATAACAGAAGGAATAGTCGACCATAGTCGAGGGTGACCCGAAGGCTCCCTTTTTCGATAGCTACTACACCAAGGTGTAGGGGAGGGCGCTACTCCATTCCCAGGATTGCTCCACTTTACCCTTGAACCGTACCTTATAATGCTGAGTGTTAAGCAAGGTGGTATCAAGTTCCATTTTTAAAGTCTTTTGGTATGACTCGACCTGGGATTGAACCCAGGTCTCCCGGGAAGGAATAAAACTGCCAAATCAGGAAAGAATTAGAACGCAACGAGAACAGGAAACCTACGAGTACATGAAAATTTTGGAAGAGGACTCAGCCAAACAAGTATTACATACCCATGATACATGAATGTGTGAAATAGACATAGGGAATCCGAAATACACGACATTCACGAAATCGGTTCAGGTACGAAACTTTTATTCACCTTTTTGAGTTTAAAGGTTTTTTGACATGAGGAGAGAGAGACACACAATCTTTCTATGCTGACTTCTTTTACATTGTCAGCTCTCAACCCAACCAACGCGCAGCGCACATAGCGCACAAAGTCGTCTGACCTCGCTCAGCTCTGAATCTCGACTCTCTCGTTCGGAGGCAGGAACTCAACTCTCTGACTTTTTCCAAATTTCAAAATCCTATTTATTTTGACATCTCTGAATGACACATCCTCTCCGCGCGCGCGTGAACACCTGCGTTAATGTTGCACCTAACTAACCCATGCGCTAAGCGAAAGGTTCTCAGCCTAACTAAACCGAAAGGCAAGATATATAAAACGAAATCCCTCGGCAATTATATCACACACGTAGAGATAGAAGAAAAAATAACAAGAGTAAATCAGACGAACGAGAAAGTTTCTCGAAACAAACCTCTGTAGCAGAAATCTCATCGAAGAGATAAACTTTGGCTTTTCCTCTTGTAACGTACTCGGGACCATTCTTGAAATGGACGAAGGAAGAACTTCAACTAATAGAACAGTGGACAAAAATTAATAACGATAGATAAAGCTTAACATCTGATAATCTAGATAGACTGATAACCTAGACAGACTATATGCGAAGAGAAAAAAAAGAGGAAGAGGATTCGCAATATTAAAGATAGCAAGAATTCATCAACACGAGGATAAAAAAGACAAAAGAAAGACTTATTACAGCGAGCAGAAACAGCACCGAAAGCATAATGATCAACAGAACAACAACTAAAAAAAAAAGAAATGCGAAACAGAACAACTGCGCGGATATTTCAAGTGACAAACTAATGAAATCTCACACGAGAAGACCTTGAAATAGCTAAGGAGGAGAAACTTTAGAGATAAACGGGATCTCTTCTGATAGCAACGGAAAACAAAGGCATAAGGACTAACGATGTTAAGGCGAAAACAGATAAGACACAACAGAATAGCAAGTATAGTTTTTGTGATGATAGAGACGAAAAGGTTAATCACATTATATGCGAATGCTGTGACTTAGCCCAAAAAGAGTACAAGACAAGATACGACTGGGCGGGAAAGGTAAACCACTGGGAATTGTGCAAGAAGTTTAAATTTGACCATACGAGCAAATGATATTAGCAAAGCCCAGAATCCGTCATAGAGAAGAGAGTTTTGGGGGATTTTGAAATACAAACGGATCATCTAATCTAGGCCAGACGACTAGACCTACTGATAGTCAACAAAAAAGAGAACCAGCCAAATCGTGGACTTTACAATCCCGGTTGATCACAGCGTAAAACTGAAGAAAAGCGAAAAGAGAGATAAACATCAAGACCTTGCTAGAGAACTGAAAAAATTATGGAACATGAAAGTGAAGGCGCGCTCGGTATAGTCAACAAATGATTGCTACAGGGACTGGAGTTCCTGGAAGTAAGAGGACGAGTGGTGACCATCTAAACAACTGCATTTTTGAGATCGGCCTAAGAAGAGTCCGGAAGACTTGAGGAGACTTGCTACCACTCAGACATCTGTGGAAAACCATCAGCTAACACTGGTATGAAAAACTCTTAAATGAGTAGAATAATAATTACAATTTGCTATCAAGTGGATTTTGTCATTCCACTGAAACACAGATTATAGTAAAAGAAAACGAAAAGATAGAAAAATATTCAGATCTTGCCTGGGAACTGAAAAATCTGAAGGTGATGGTAATTGTAGTTGCTACCTTTGGCACGGTCCCTAAAGGCATGGAAAATATTTTGAGAACTGGATAAGAGAGGAGGAATCAAAATTATCCACACCACAGAGGTGTTAAGATCAGATAGAATACTTAGAAGAGTCCTGGTGCCTTGATGAGACTTGCTGACACTGACTTGGTTTGGGATTTTCGGACTATTGTCTTCATCTTTATATTCTCATCGTTTTGGCCGATTTGTCCCTCGGTCTTCTTCTTGTGTTTCTTGTCGAACTCGTGAGCCTACACGGAACTTCGAACCATGTCCTTAATCCACAGAGGTCGGTTGCTCTGATTCTGTTGACTATAACTGAGTACAAGTGATAAGTATTCCTGTATTGTTACTCGCCTGAAGTCAGGATTGAACCAGCAACCCCCAGATGATTGTCATTCAGAAGCTTTGGGAACCAAAGCCTATAACCATCATGCTATGTGTTTAGAGTTCAGAGAGAAGTTTGGGGACTTGTAGATTAATGGTGTGAATAGATGATGACAATTGTCCGAAAACCCCATATGATAGAAATCACCAAGATTCGTCTCAGAAATTCAGACAACTAATTCTGACTTCAGTATAAAACCATCATTTGGAATGTTCGAAATGATTCCTCGTCACCACTTTTATAATGTTCCGTGAGGATGGTGGTGGGTAATTTTGGCCGATACTTATAATCTCTTCACTCTTGTACAATGCTAAATACGGAATATTTCACATTTATTTCGTACATGTCTCTCCACAGATTTCTGTCCGACTGGTTTATATATATTACTATTTCTTGTCATTCGATCCTAGTAGCCCAATTCATTTCAATAGTTGTGTTTGTTGGGTGGAGATCCTTGATCAAACCACATCGGTCGCTATCGGCACAACTTTCTACATAACACTATCAATTAAAACTAGTGGGAAAAACTTGCGTAGGGTGGTATATATGATGCTATAGAAGCGCATATGAGTATGGAAAACCCTTCATTACTATTAATCCCAGGTCCACTCTGACCCGGAGCGGTATTATATATTAGTGCCCCATTAATAGGTTGAATAAATCTGTTTCAAAATTATTTCTATATTATAGGACCGTGTGCAAAGGAAATCACTACACAAAAAAATGTAACGAATTAAGTTCTTTCGAGGTGGAATAATTATTTACACAATTATATAATTTGTAACAAACCTACTCGTTATAGCGACAATCTCGTTAAAACAGCGCTTTTAAATCCTCGAGGATGTCGTAATAATGATATTCTACTGAGGTGCCCGTGGCGTAATGGTTATCGTCGTAGGAAATGGACACGGCGACACGTGTTCAAATCCTCGACGAGACTGATTGCATTTCATATAGCACTAATACCCTTGGGAAAGGTATGAATCTGATTATTCTCCTTCCAGCTATGTGTAAATAGTAGGACAGACTGGTTTCTTCAGTCTTGGTGAGGCAACTAGTCTAGGAAAAGGAATACTCTGAATTCAAACCTGTTAAACTCCGCTTAAAAATTGACCTTGTGTCATATCCTGCCCGACCGGAGGGGTTGGTAAATATGATATTCTACTGGTAATAATGGTATTCTAAGTTTTATTTCTAGTATATCAAATCGAAGACCATGTTTTTTAAAAAGAGAAAATTAATCGGAAGAAAGTTGATAGGTATTTCAAGATTTCTAATTCTAGAACAAACACAAAATGATTTCCTCTCAACACCCCCCAAAACGTGATAATAAATATTTGTTCTGTACGATAACTTCGTATAACGCTGGGCAAAATTATTTTTTGCTCTATTAGCTGGAACTGTAGAATAAGCCGAGTGCCCCTCTATAAAGAGTTAAGACCCTACGGCAACAAGCACAACATTGAAATGTGGAGTATTCTTTCATTGCTATTACTCTTCAGTTCACTCTGACTCACATTGATGATAGTACTTGTTAGGATCCCAGCAAAAGATCAAATAAAATTGTTCAATCATTTACTAATGATTATTGTTATTATTAGTTATTTCAAACCATATTGCTGTGTGCAAATCAGTTATATTACCTAAGAATACTTGATAGATAGGATTATTAATGTTAATAGCAAAACTATATAACTTCGTGCAAACAAAAATGTTTAATAATAAAAATAATTATTTATGTTCAGAATACTTGAAACTATTTAACAATATACAAACAAATGAACTCAAACAACTAGTCAAAGAGTCATCTGACGAGACGGAGAATATACCAACAATATTCTCCGCCGAAATAAATTTATTATGACGGCTTAACCGAGTTTGAGTCTCCATTTAATTGTACTATATATATATATATATATATATAATCATCATGTCGTGCTGGTAGCACGGATACCCCTGACCCTCTCTCGCCACTCCTCCCTATCGTTCATCGCCCTAGGTAGGTCTTCAGGACAACATCCCGTATCTTCACATAGCTGCTGAATGTATGTTCGTGCTGGTCGTCCTGCTTTTGCGCGGCCATGTGTGGGGGTCCATAAGAGTACATCTCTTATGAGTTCGTCCCTGCTTCTCTAGCAGTGTCCTGCAAGTCTGGTTCGTCTAACTTGAATAGTTTTCGGGATAGGAGGCAGGTGGCCGTACAGTTGGTGTCTTGTGGGGTGTTGCCGCCAGGACTTGTTCAAGATTGCTCGCAGCATTCTTGTGTAATTGCCGTCTAGCTTCTTCTCCAGCCGTTTTGTTAGAGTCCATGTAGTGCACCCATATAGCAGTATCGATGTGACCGCTGCCTGGAAGAAACTGCGTTTCATTTTATCGGTTAGGTCTGATTTACATATAATCGATAGCCAATTGATAGCTGTCCATGCTTTCGTTAACCTCGTGTCGATGTCCTTTTCGGTTGATGCGACGCTGCTTCCTAGGTAAGTGAATTTTTCATATATATATATATATATATATATATATATATATATATAACAGGATTTTACATTAAATAGCCCACAAATATTGATATGCCATAAAACACAAACCAACCATCCATAATAATTTCTTTCGTATCTTTCTTCAGACTTCTACAGCAATGGTCGCGTTAATCATTGGTCATCAACGTAAAATGCCTATTTGTCACAATGAAGAAAATGTTTCTCATCACAAAACAATATTTTCAATTAGATCGTTAAATAATTTCATAATTAATATAATTGTTTTTTGTGAGTAGCATTACATTTTTCTATTTTATGATGTAATTTGCTATAAAATATTTTCATATTTCTTCGTCAACATTTTTACGAGACTGGCACATTGTCATTAAAAATGTGCTCGTGTACGGGTGAATGTATTAGATATGATAGTTATTATCAAATTGTTCACATTCATTTTAATATTAAAGAGCACCGTTGTTCTGATGCAGACACATTACTTATATATTATTCACCTGGCGTAGCGACCAAGTTGTCTCCCATGAGGTAAAGGGAAAGATTTGGAATGCGAAAAGAAATCATATATTATTCAGCCAGCATTTTCCTTGTTGTCTTCGTACAAGATGCTCTCTCTGTGATTTTAAGACCAATACGACTTTAATTACTTTTATCATGTTCGTTGCCGAAATAATGTTGGTTAATATATATATATATATATATATATATATATATATATATATATATATATCTTTTTCTTTAATTTAAAACGACTTCTAGTGAAATAACTAACTTTCAAATGTAAAGGTAGATATTAATAAATCTAAAACGGTGCATATTCGAATGTGCAAAACTGAAGGTTCAAATGACAAGCAAAGCAACGTTTGTTTGAAGGCTGATTTTCCAGGAAAAAGCAAAAGATATCGATGAATGCGAATTCGGTGTTAAAACTCTATACGCTATCAGTTTAAACTGATCTATCGAATAGTTTGCCCAAATTTCAATTTCGTAATACTGACACCAGTTTAGTCAGGTGCAACCGTAGAATGTGCAAATTGCATCTTTTCAGCGGGGTAAAACCCTCCCAAGAATTGTCCTGGATATAAGACTAAACAATGTGATAGTGACGCTCAAGTACAGGAGACTTTGGGTATGTGAACTACCAATTTTATTGCCATTGCTCACTGGTCAACTTTGACCTGGATTCGTAATACCTGTTAGGTCCCATCTACGCCTTAGATATAACTGTTTAATCATCTATTAAAATTGAAATCATTTTACTGTGTAAAAACGAAAAATATTGAACAGAATTACAAGTGCCAAATAGCTATACTTGAAATCATTTAACTGTGTACAAATAAAACTATTAGTGTTTGATAGTAATCCTTGAAACTATTTAACTGTGTGAAAATAAAACTATTTTTGTTTGATAGTCATCCTTGAAACTATTTAACTGTGTGAAAATAAAACTATTACTGTTTGATTGTCATCCTTGAAACTATGTAACTGTGTGCAAATAAAACTATTAGTGTGTAATATTCATCCTTGAAACCATTTAACTGTGAGAAAATAAATCTATTTTTGTTTGATAGTCGTCCTTGAAACTATGTAAATGGGTGCAAATAAAACTATTTGTGTTTGATAGTAATCCTTGAAACTATTTAACTGTGTGAAAATAAAACTATTTGTGTTTGATAGTCATCCTTGAAACTATTTAACTGTGTGAAAATAAAACTATTAGTGTGTAATATTCATCCTTGAAACCATTTAACTGTGAGAAAATAAATCTATTTTTGTTTGATAGTCGTCCTTGAAACTATGTAACTGGGTGCAAATAAAACTATTTGTGTTTGATAGTCATCCTTGAAACTATTTAACTGTGTGAAAATAAAACTATTTGTGTTTGATAGTTATCCTTGAAACTATGTAACTATGTGCAAATAAAACTATTGATGTTTGATAGTAATCCTTGAAACCATTTAACTGTGTGCAAATAAAACTATTAGTGTTAAATATTCATCCTTGAAACTATTTAACTGAAGGCAAACAAATGAGCTTTGGTTCGTCTAAAAAATTACCTAGAAACTATTTGTTTACAAATCATATATATTTGATTTATATTCATAAACAGGATTTGGCATTAAATAACCTACAAGGGTTAATATATCGTAAAAAAATACCAACCAACTAATAACTACACAAGCATTAATGATGATGACTGTCATATCTTGACGGATGATGATGACTCCTACCTTTTGAAATATGATAGCTGTGTTTACTAATTCAATTACAACTCAAACATACTGATTAATTACTAATATAACTTACGAAAAATATACAAGATACGAGAGATGATTCGGTAGTAACATATCTATACCACGTTGGATTATGGTAACATACACTTGTACGACATGCATGCCAATGTCTGGGTCTTAATAATAAACAGCTCACCGAAAAGCATTGAAAGATAACTGGTAACTATGCAAACAGCAAGTTTTATTTCAGAGGATATTATTTTAGACTTTTCCTGTCAAATTCATTAGACCCTTTGATGCTGTTGTTTCATTCCCAATTTTTGATCTCGGAGTTCGCTTCTCCCAGATGGATTGGCTTCCCCGTGAGTTTGTCATTAGACTGGAGACACATTTACTTCACAAGTATCAACACACACACACACACACATGAATATAATGTACTTCGCTATATTTGTAAGTAGAAAGTGCTTAATATGTAATATTACGGACGGGCGCTGTCTTTGAGAACGCGCGAGCACCTTGTCAATCAGTGAAAATGTCACGAACCTAGCGCGTGCCGGTAGAATGATCTGCAGGGTTCAGACGTGATTTTAATATAATCACACATGAATTGTCACGTGTTTCACGATATTTTTCACTAGTGTCACCGAACATTCGGGAACCTTCGATTTGTTCCAAAATATCTCTATATAAGAAATCAAGTAGGGAGATTTTGGTAGTTGAAGGCAGGATCCTAAACAGGTGCATCAGAAGTTCAGGACACCCCAACCAATCATAACCAGCCTGTCACAATACGATTGACAGGAGCGTGTCAACAAGCCGGCTACCACGACATCCGCCGTCGCCACCAAGGAGGAGAGGGAGGAAGAACGCAGGAAACGAAATTTTTGAGCTGCAAGCCGTTGTAACCCAAGTGAATAAAAAAAAACGACTATTTTTCTTCCTTAAATTTCGAGTTTGAGTGTTTCTTTTTCTGCGGACTCCTTTCTTTCAAACACAAGATTTTCGTCCTATGGTACAAATATCGGTGATAAAATATATAAACGTCTAAATTAAGATGGTGTACACACTGAGACAACGGTGTCTTCAGACAGTCAGTTTCTCACCAAGGCAGTCATCGGACAAAATTCAAGTTCAGAGTGAGACTTTGTCAATCTTTTATCCCTTCAGATATGCACAAAATAAAAAGGCAGGTAATTGAGGCAACTTGAATTAAAAACCCGAAGAATGCGGTGATTTCGAAATAAAATTTGAGGAATGCTGTGTGTCCAGAAATTAAAATCTCTGTAATTTTGTGATCCCGAAATCAAAACACGAGGAATGTGGTGATCCCAAAATCAAAACCTGAGGGATGTATTGACCCCGAAATTAAAATATGAGGAATGTTGTGATCCCGAAATCAAAACCTGAGGATTGTTATGGCCCCGAAATCAAAACCTGAGGGATATTTTGACCCCGAAATTAAAACCTGAGGAAAGTTATGACCCCGAAATCAAAACCTCAGGAATATTGTGATCCCGAAATAACAACATGAGGAATATTGTGATCCTGAAATAACAACCTGAGGAATGTTGTAACCCCAAAATCAAAACCTGAGAAACGTTGTGACTATGACTTGTAAAACTGAGCAATGCTGTGATATATTAGTGCCCTATTTTATCAACTATGATCAAAAAAGTGGGAATGATTCTACATAACCCTTCACAAAAAACAATAAACAAAACAGGGAATTTATTTATTAAGATTCAGCTTAGTTAAAAGTCATCATTGATATCGATGGACAATCATTGTTACTCACACACGCCTGCATATATGTTTACATGTAAGCTTATATATATAAGTGTGTGTTGGTTGTTTGGTGTTAATGGCATATCAACCACTGTGACTTATTTCATGCCAAATCTAGTTTATATATATGCTAAATATATAGGGCTTGTAAACACCTATTTTGTAGATAACATTTTTAGCAAGCTCGAGCTCATTTGTTTGCACGCTGCAGAATAATTCCAGGTATTATTGTCTAAGACAATAATATCCATTTAATATAGACAATTTATTTGCCAAAAGGTAGAAGGTAGCATATATTGATTACTCATCAGTCTACATCCTTGATAAAGAGACCAATTCTTTTTAGAAAGTTTGTAATATGTCTTGGATCACTTTTTGCTAATAGTTCTTTTATGCCCTTAATGTTGTAAAACTTTCATCGAATGTGTGTGAGGTTTGTATATTCTATCAGTATATGCTTTACTGTGTATTGGTTTCCACAGTAACATTTAAGAGGTTCTTCTTTTAGTATGAAAAAAATGAGTCAGTCTAGTGTGTCCAATGCGTAGCCGAGCAAGAGAGGTTTCTTTCCTTCTTGTATTATTAGGATTCAGTTTCCTTTCCTTTAAGATTGATTCTATTTGGTACAGTTTGTTGTGGGTATTTTTTTTTCTCATAGTTGTTGCTATTTGTGTGTCATTATTGTCTTGATTTTATGTTTTAGGTCAGTGTATGGGATTTTTGCGTTTTGGTCAGATGTCATGTTGAATGCAGCTTTGGCTAAGGAATTGACTTTCTCAGCAAAATATAACCTTTTTGCCATGTTTTATGGTGTAAAGTTTGTTTAAGAGTTTAATAATAAGGGTTATTCTAGTCTGCATTTTTTTATTGATTGTAGAACAGAGATGGAGTCAGAATGAATGATGAAGTTTTTTATGTTGCTTATGTCAACAATCTGATGAGCCAAATTTATTGTACAGAGGATTCATTTGGGAGACATTTTTTCATCTTTTTCTTACTGAAAACTGCTCCACATCCGGTTTTGTTGCTGTCTTTAGAACCATCTGTGTAAATGTGTGAGTAATTTGGGTATTTTTCACGAATATTGAAGGGTTTCTTCTTAGTAAGGTAATTGGGGGGGTATTTTTCGGGAGCTTGTTTTAATAAAAAATAACCACAAACTGCTTAAGTGGCCAGAGAGGTGACCTTAGTTGAACGGTATCGTGAATGATTGTGATTGAGATATTGTCTTTCACTATGGGTTTCATTCGGTTTTATGGCCTTTTCTTTTTGATCAAATCTGTTTTGGTATTTGAGGTTAAAAATGGAATTATAAGCCGGATTGGTCCGTCGAGTCTTATTCCTTCATAGTGGATTGTATTTAGTGTTTTAGGCAGGATTTTCTGAATGCTCCATATAGGAAGTAGCCATAATCAAGCTTTGATCGGATTAATGTTCTATGTAGTTTTTTATAGAGTTTGCTAATCTGCACCCCAGTCTTTGTGGTCTATTACTCAAAGTAGTTTAAGGGGTTTTGTTACGTTTCTCTTTCAGATATTGTATGTGGGGAATGAAAGTTATTTTTTTGTCAAAAATAACTCCCATGAATTTATATTGGTCGACCACTGGAATTTCAGTTCAGTCTTATTTCAGTGTAGGGTTGTTATGCATTTACCTTAATTGACAAAAATATATACATTGTGGTTTCTATTAAGAAATCTTGAAGCCGTTTATGATAGCCCATTGTTTGGTAGTCTGCCTTTCAATCCCATGTCACGTAGGTATTTCATGATACCATATCTCCAAGTGGTCTCGTATGCCTTTTCCAAGTCAAAAAAATAGCTACAAGGTGTTGCTTTTGAATGATTTCTCCATTATGGAGGTTTCCAACCTGACCATATGATCCCTTGTAGATCTTTGGTTTTTGAAGCCACTTTGAGAATTGGTAAACAGGTTGTTGGATTGAATATACCAAACTAGCTTTTATTAACCCTACTATCCATAGTTTTGTACAGATAACTAGTTAGTGCTATTGGGCGACAATTTGTAGCGTAGAGACTTTTTCCCCTGGTTTAGGTATGGGTATGATGGTGGATAGTTTCCACGATTCATGACACTACTCTTTTTCCGCTAGAGAATAAAACAGCCATCGAAAGATAACCATGACCCACACTCAAACCACATACACAAACCGCATCGCTCTTCGCGCGGGTAAAAAAGGGGCGCGTCCTGCTGAGGTTGGAGCCCTGGCCTCAGTGTTCGAAAAATCAGCTACAGAGCTCAAACAATCAAAACTACTAAAATGCAAGCAAACACTACAAATAGCCACATTTAACGTAAGAACCTTAAATAGAATAGGACAACTACCAGAGGTAATCGCATCGGCCGAAGAACATAAGATTGACATAATATGCATACAAGGACACAGATACACGCACACCGAAGATATCAAATATCACGAAACTGGCAATGGGTGGTCGCTCGTCACCGTATCCGCATGGAAAAACTCTGTCAACGCTGCAGTAGGAGGGGTAGGATTACTTATAGGACCAAGAGCATTAAAAACGATGAATAGCGTTGAGAAAATACAACCTAGAATGATGGCAGCTACTTTTAACGGCAATCCCAGAGCAACAATCATCTCATGCTACAGCCCCACCAATGTTAGTGAAGAAACTGAACTAGTCACCTTCTACGATGAGTTATCCTCATTAGTCCGTAGCATCCCGAAACACAACATGTTAGTCATTGGCGGAGACATGAATGCCCAAATCTGGAAAAACGGAAACAACAAATACAGCCTCCACAACACGTCAAATAGGAATGGGCAACATCTAACAGATTTCATGATAGAAAATAGATTAGCATGCCTCAATACAAACTACCAAAAAAGGGAGGGAAAACTATGGACATGCACGTACGCAAACAATACTAAAGCTCAGATAGACTACGTCCTTATAAACAAGAAATGGAAAAATAGTGCAATGAATTGCGAGGCATACTCCTCTTTTGAGGGTGTGTCCACCGATCACCGAATAGTCACGGCGAAAATACGGTTAAGCCTACGAAAAAACGCCAAACGAACAGCGACCACCAAACACTATGACTGGGCCCTATTGAACAACAGAGATATAAGAGATAAATACGTATTAGAATTAAGAAACAGATTCGAAACACTACAAGAAAAGACGAAAAAAAGTACACCAAACGACGAATATGAAAATTTTGTCAATGCACACCTCGAGGCAGCAGCGAAATACATTCCAACAAAACTCAAAAGTAAATATAGAGTCCCTTGGGAAACATTAGCGGTGAGAGAAAAACGTGCGCTAGTGAAAACAGCCTCCAAAAACTATCGAAAAAACCCAACAAACACAAATGCCTTAAAACTAAAAACGGCACAATATCAATTAGCAGGCGTATATATAAAGAAACAGACAGAATACATTCAAAATAAGATAGATAAGATTAGAGACTCGGTGGAAGATAGACAATCTAGAATAGCCTGGTAAACAATAAACGAAGTGAGTAGAAGAAAGAACACAGCCAAAGCAAAACTGAAAGCAGCAAACCAACAAGAAAGAATAAAACTGTGGAAACAGCACTTCGAAAATTTACTAGGTAACCCACCGAAAATAACACATGAACTAATCACCAGAATAATTAGCAAACAATTAAATATTAAACTAGGACCGTTCACACAAGAAGAACTCGACTTGGTTCTCAGAAAAATTAAAAATAGGAAAGCTGCAGGGCTGGACGAGATTCCCCCAGAAGTATGGAAGACCAGACAATTCGACGACATACTGCTCCGACTCTGTAACGCAGTATACAATCAAAATCCGATAGATAGATGGATGAAGGGATGCATACTCCCCTGACCTAAAAAGGGGGACCTCGGATTAGCCAAAAACTACCGAGGCATAACACTTACATCCATAGCAACCAAAATCTACAATGCCCTACTACGAAACCACATAGAACCCGAAATCGACAACATACTTAGAAAAAAACCAAAATGGCTTCCGAAAAAATAGATCCACGACCTCACAAATATTAACCGTCCGTAGAATCCTTGAAGGTGTACGGGCAAAAAACCTACAAGCGACATTAATTTTTGTTGACTTTACCAAGGCTTTCGATTCCATTCACAGAGGAAAGATGGAACAAATCCTACTAGCGTACGGCATACCTGAAGAAACCGTAGCGGCAATAACGATTCTCTATAGAAACACTAAAGTAAAAGTACGATCACCAGATGGAGACACAGAATACTTCGACATTGTAGCAGGAGTACTACAAGGGGACACGCTGGCCCCGTACCTCTTTATCATTTGTCTAGACTACGTACTTAGAACATCAATTGACAAAATCAAAGAGAATGGCTTCGAACTGACGAAGAAAAGAAGCAGAAGGTACCCTGCAAAAACAATTACCGACGCCGACTACGCCGATGACATAGCGATACTGGCAAACACACCTGACCAAGCCGAAACACTACTGCATAGTTTCGAACGAGCAGCAGCAAACATAGGCCTCTATGTTAATGCACACAAAACGGAATATATGTGCTATAACCAAACGGGGGACATCTCCACTCTAGAAGGAACCCCTCTTAAACTAGTAGACAAATTCACTTACCTAGGAGGCAGCGTCGAATCAACCGAAAAGGACATCGAAACCAGGTTAGCGAAAGCATGGACAGCTATCAATAGGTTATCGATTATTTGGAAATCAGACCTAACCGATAAAATAAAACGCAGTTTCTTCCAGGCAGCGGTCACATCGATACTGCTATATAGCTGCACTACATGGACGCTAACAAAACGGCTGGAGAAGAAGCGAGACGGCAATTACACAAGAATGCTTCGTGCAATCTTAAACAAGTCCTGGCGGCAACACCCCACAAGACACCAACTGTACGGCCACCTACCTCCTATCACCTACCCCCTATCACGAAAACTATTCAATTTAGACGAGCCAGACATGCAGGACAGTGCTGGAGAAGCAGGGCCGAACTCATAAGTGATGTACTCTTATGGACCCCCACACATGGCCGTGCAAAAGCAGGACGACCAGCACGAACATACATTCAGCAGCTATGTGAGGATACGGGATGTTGTCCAGAAGACCTACCTAGGTCGATGAACGATAGGGAGGAGTGGCGAGAGAGGGATATCCGTGCTACCATATGATGATGATGAATCTTTTTCCAGTCATAATTGAATCTATTTATTAGGTAGTCTAATGATTTTGGAGGTAGTTGCTTAAGAAATTCATAATGAATTTCGTCTGGGCCGACTGTAGTGTTGTAAGATGTTTGTTTGGCTTCTTTTAGTTCTTGAAATGTGAAGAATCCATTGTAGTTTTCTGTGTTGTCTGAGTTAATATTTAACTTTTGTTTTTTGGTTTTGCCTTTGTTGTTGTGAAATTCTGTATTTGTGTTGTCAGAGGAGGAATTTGCTGAGAAAGTCTCAGCCAGTGTATCGGCAATATATTTAATATTTGTGATCTCATCATTACTTTTAATGAGGTGTTTAATAGTGGAGGACTGGTTTTTCCCAGCAATTTTGCGGATCATTTTCCACACTGTGGTAGTTTTGGTTGATGAGTTCAATTGGTTTACATTATGCTGCCAACTAATCTTTTTGGCAAACTTAATTGTTTTTCAGGCCTTTGCTCTGTGCAATTTGAATGAGTTTAGGTTACTGGTAGAAGGTTCTTTATAGAATTTGCGGAGGGCTGCATTACGCAGTCGGAGAGCTACGAAGTGCATACGATAAGTTTCCAGACTTTTTTCGTATGGGCACTTTTATTGATAGTACACACATGAAACTCTAGTCCCATTTGAAGTAATCTCCTCCGGCTGTAATGCACTTGTTGTACCGTTCCAACAACTTCTGGAAGGTCCCATGAAAGTCCTCTTGTGTGAGCGTGTCAATGACCTTCGTCAAAGCCTCTTTTATCTCCTCAATTGTCTCATAAAGACAGCCTCTGAGCTTAGGGAATAACCAAAAGTCACAGGGACCAAGGTCTAGACTATAGAGAAGGTGAGGAACTGCCTTGATGCCCATCTTGGTCAAATAGTCTGTGACAAGGATGGAGTTGTGGGCTGATGTATTGTCCTGGTGAAAATGCCACTGACCCGATTTCAAAATTGCTGCCCTCTTCCGACGGAATCTCTTCATGAACTTCCTTAAAACCTCAACATAGTAACTCTAACTCTAACCATTTGGCCAATCGACTCTGGTTTATTGACTTCCTTACTCCTCCCACACCTCTCATCATCCCTCACAGACTCCCTGCCTTCCTTGAATCTCTTATGCCTTTCAAAAACTGATGTTTGATTCTTGCAAGATGCTCCAAAAGCAGTCTGAAACATTCCATACGTTTCTGTGGCATCATTTTTTCCAAGTTTAAAACACAATTTTATTGCATATCTTTCTTCTAAAGTGTCAGATTGCATTTTTGAAATTCACCAGCTGTGACAATCAGGCTTTAGTAGGGTGTATTCCAATTCGTGCGGTAGCGGTTTATTTGAAGCTGAAATCATAAAAATTGGTCAGTCATCTCATAAGATGTATAGCAATAACATGGTGAATTTTCAAGACAATTTTAAATGCCCGTACGAAAAAAGTCTGAAAACTTATCGTATACACCTCATGTTTTACATTCATTATTAAACCAATGTGTGTTGTGTCTGTTTGATGGAAAAGATTTTGGTATTGTTCCATTTGCTATTGAGATTAGAGTTTGTGTAAAGTGTTTTATTGGGTCCGAACATTTTGAATCTTGGACCAGTCTTGTATTGCACAATGTTTTATTTGTTGCCAGTCAGTTTTATTTGTTTTCCAGCTGGGGGTCTGTTATTGTCACTGATAGGTTGAGTAATTTCTAGTATAATGTAGAAATGGTGACTACCACAAGGATCGTCATGAACTTTCCAAGTCTAATCCAGGTAGCTGGAAGGATCAGATACAGTGATGTCGATAGCTGAATAGAAGCCGGTAGATGGATTGAGATGTGTAGGAGATTTATCGTTCAAGATACAGAGATTATTGCCATTGATAATCTTTTTCCATATCTTTACACTTTTGATTAGTTTTGAGACACCTCTATATGGTATTATGACTGTTAAGGTCACCTATTAATATATGGGGTTTAGGGATTTGTTCTATTAGCTTGTTGAATTTGACATCATTAATCGGATCATGTGGAATATAAATGGAGCAGATATCTACTGTTTTGTGTAATTTTGTTTTGACAGCAGTCACTTGGAGTTCACTATCTATGTTTATTTGGTGTTGTGGTATGTCTTTCTTTACTAGGATCAACACATCTCCAGAAGCTCTGTGTCTATCTTTGTGGAAGTTATTATATCAGTTGTAATTTTTAATGTTTCGATGATTAGTGTCTTTGAGAAATGTTTCTTGAAGGCATACAACTTTGGGGCTATATTTATCGAGGAGATTTAGTTGTTCGTAATAGGTTCTAATTTCTCTGCAGTTCCACTGTAAAACTGAATTATTTATCAGTTTCATTATATTAAATTGGAATTATTGCTTATTTTAGATTTGTTTTTATTGCTCGGCTCTTTCCTCCCCATTCAGGCTAAACCTATTTTTGTGTCAATCTTTGATGTTGATAGTTCTGTAGATTGGCTTGGTAGATTCGACAACTTTAAACGTTCCCGTAAGGATGAAGTTAGGGTATGGTCTCATATGGATTTGGGGGAAGGTTCAGCCTTATTGTTTGGTTTGGGGTTTGAAGTGTGATTTTTCCCGAGGTTGTCGATTTTAGGAGTAGGAGGACAGATTGGTGATCTGTGCAGGTTTTGTTTTTTGGGAGGAGTGGCCTGTGTCTGCGCTGTAGTTTTTGTAATTGTTTTTACTTTTTTTTATTTGTCTGTGCTGGGACTTCCAATCTTGATGTTTGCTGAATATTATAGGTGTGTTCATTCTTGAGGTCCGCCTGGAATTTTGGTCACTCGCTTGGATCCAAATTAATTAGTTTGTTGATTAGTGATATATTTATCATATCGATTGCAAGTTTCAGCTCTTCGTGTAACAGAGGCATAGCTGGTCTTTCCCATAAAAGACCCTACCATTTTCCTTGCTTGCCGGAACGACACATTCCTCTTATGATTCACTTCTAATATTTCTTTTTTTTTTCTGTAAGATCTTGCATATACCAAATGGTCCTATTAGCAATTTGGACATCTAATTGGTTTCAAGTATTCCTCTTTGTGATTTGGTTCCTTTTCCCCACACTTTGCACATGTCTGTCGTCCCCTTCAAGCGTCCCTGTGGTGTCCAAAGTGCTGATATTTCAAGCACATCCGGGAAGCTGGGACGTACTGTTCGACCCTCTCAAGACAATAGCCTATTTTCACCACTTTAGAAATTTGGGGCCATTTTCAGAAGATTTTCTGCTTGTCTCCGGCTATCCACCTCGACAAGAAAGTTTCCATTTCTTATTTTCTCAACGTTTTTTGGTGTTGCTTGCGCTGAAATTATTTTTTTCTATCAGAGATGGAGAAAATTTTGCTAGACAGACCTCCTCCAGGGATTCTATGACAATTTATCTGGAGAAGTCTGCTGCTTTATTCTCGGGGTCTAGCTTGAAAAAGTTTCTTTTTTTTATTTAAAGACACCATGTCTGGGTTTTTATATTCGCTGGCCCTGTACTCCCCCATCCACCACAGTCTAACTTGAGAAAAAAATGAACCAAAGGATGAACCTATTCGCCTTGGCTGAAAGGGGGATACACGAGCAGTATACTCATATCAAAAGTGAGGTTTTGAGCCACAGCAAAAATCTGGTTTTAAGTCCTGCAATTTAATAGCAATCGAAAAGTCTTTTGTTCTCAACACAATTGACCCTCAGCCTCCGCTTTCTAGCATATATAAGATAAAGGGTTGGAAATTTTGCTACTAAAGTAGATTAAATAATACAGTCAGAGAAAAACAAACATATGTGAGCTAGGGCATGTCGGGACCAGCCGATTGATCGGATTGAGCCTATCCAACCGCCTGTCAGACCAAGTAAGGGCCAAAGTGGTGTGTTGCAAGACAATAACCACTGCTCAACTATCAGGATCCCGTCCTCGCGCCTTACGAGTCGCTAACCATAGCCAACAGATGGCCCTATTGGGGAAGTCTCACTCCTCTGCAAAGGTGCAGTCGGCATATTTTGCAGTCCCAGCCGACATGGCAGGTGTGTGTGTGTGTGTGTGTGTGTGTGTGTGTGTGTGTGTGTGTGTGTGTGTGTGTGTGTGTGGAAAAAGGTAAAAACGGAAGAAGATACATTGTTGGTGATTCGTTTATTGTGCCGACGTGTTTCGACTTCAAGGTTTTGTCTGAATACAAAAATGTTTAGTCAACTTATTTTTTGCAGTATGAGAAATAATTATAAGAGATAATTTTCTTTAATTCGGGTGGAATTATTCAACAGAGCCAATAGATGTTATTATGTGTAAAACGAAATAATACTAGGTGATGTGTTCTAAATACGTTGTCATACAATGGATAATTGCGTTTTTCACATCTATTGGTCTTGATGATTATTTATGTGAGATGAAAAGTAAATTACCGCATAGTTGCTGTTTTGTAATGAGAAATAATTATAAGACCAGTAAGCCTAAGCCGAAGCAAGTCTTGGATAAGTCTTGAAGGTGAACAGCCGCTCCTTATAACGGAAGCCAATACTATTGTGAACTGTATTCTTATTCTAGCCACTAATCCTATGTTCTTATTACTAACAGCCTCTCTCTTGTAAATGCTTGTTCCTGTAAATATAACTCTTTTTCCTCGTATTTCGTGGTTTGTCTTTTTATTACTACTACCTGCGTTCATTAACCAGAACGCAACATCTATTAAGAATAATATTTACAATAACCGTAGGTAGAAGTTTCTCCGAAGCGTAATGGGTTAAGTGCTTAAATATGATATTGAATTAAACGAGATCGAACTCCAGTCGCGTAATTACGTTCACTTTTGAAATAATACAGCAGGAAATTGTATGAACCACCTTTTTTCCCAGATATGGGATAAATAGCAACACTACCGTTTTTCTACTACGATTACTTTGGCTTTAAATAACTCACGAAAGTTGATAAAACATTAAACAAAGAGACCCAACCAAACCAAAAATGACGGAGGCTGTGACAATACAACTTCTCATAAAAGCGACTATAGACACCACTGAAAATTGGGAAAGAAAAAATGTATAGTTTTTTTTTGTCTGAGAAATAAAATTAATCAAATCAGGTTTTTTTTCTAGTTTTTTTTTTAGTTTTTGTTTTTTCTTCGTCAATTTCTTCTTCACTTCTGTCTATATTTTAAGACACGAGACTCGTTGCTGGATAATGGAAATAATTTAGTGGAAATATATCGAAAGAAATTTTAAGAAATAACTCCATGAAAAAATTAAGTATAGAATAAACAGAATTTATTTATGTAATTAATGAGATCGAAAAAAAATATCATATGTGATTGACTGTCTCACTTGTCAGTTTTATGCATCTAAATCGTTTTCACTTTTCTATTTTTTTCTTTTTAAAAAAGTTATGATAGATGACGTGGGGGGCGCTTTGTCAAGCATGGCTAAACAAGTGATAAGATAACTGAACACGCACTAGTGATTCCACTATAACTCACTTTTTTTTTCCTTTCTTTTTATTTACTTCCCTTTTCAGTTTCATCTCTAACCTGAGCCTTTCTCTCTCTTTGCCTACCACATTATATATATATATATATATATATATATATATAATTTATGTATACTGTATTTATGCAATGGACGTGCACACACATACTCATCTTTCCTTTCTTTCTTTTACTCACTCTCTCTCTCTCTCTCTCTCTCTCTTTCTCTCTCACTAAGGATGTATTAATGCTATTTTCGTGTATACTTAATTACTCTACATCTCTCTCTACCTCTGTTTTAATATATATGTGTGTGTGTGTGTGTGTGTGTGTGTGTGTGTGTGTGTCTCTCTCTCTCTCTCTCTATATATATATATATAAAGTTGGTGACCGTTGTCGAGGGTGACCAGAAGGCTCCCTTTTCAAGAGTTTCTACACTGATGCGTAGTGGAGGGCGCTACTTCTTTCCCTGGATTGCACCACTTTACCCTTGATACGTACCTTATATTGCTGAGTGTTAAGCAAGGAGGTATCAAGTACCATTTTTAAAGTCTTTGGTATGACGCGACCTGGCATTGAACCCAGGTCTTCCGGTCCATTGGTGAACACTCTACCCATTATGCCAATGAGCCGGTTCATATATAAAGTGATGAGCTATAAATGAAAGGATACGGTCAATATGAAAGGATAATATACATGTGTGTGTGTGTGTGTGTGTGTGTGTGTGTGTGTGTGTGTGTGTGTGTGTGTGTGTGTGTGTGTGTGTGTGTGCGTGTTTATGATTGTATTTTTAAGCTCATGAAATTGGCAGTAATGATAATACCAAAGAAGGATTAATAATGATTCATTCAATTTAGATTTTATCTTGCTCTACCAGAAGGTACTGAGCACTATTTTGATTTATGAAAAATTGTTCTGTTTTTCTTTCTTTCTTTCTTTTGGCTTCACGATCTGATTTTTCTAGTTTTTTCTTTTTCTTATTTCTTTTTCAAATTTTGTTTTATCCTTCATTTCTTCTTTTACTTTAATATTTTCATAGACTCCTTCATATTTCTCCAATCATCTCTCTTCCCTGCTCATTCTTTTTTTACTCTCTTTAATACAAATACATTTCTCTATAAACTTTGGTTTTTCTTTTTTCTTTCACTGTTAATCAAAATTTCCAGCGTCTACTCTACATGCTCTCCCAAAAGTTTCCATTAATTTCCATTTGTCTTTTAATAATGGCACATCATGGAATCAACTCTTCGCAACAACTACAATGACAAGAGATTCATAGATATTTATCTCTCAAATGCGTGAATATTGATAAAATATTATGACAGTTTTAGTAGTTGTAATATAATCGGCCGGTGCATCAGGAAAAAAGACAATACTGAAAACTCGCCACACAATTGATTGTCATTTGACGGTGAGAATGAAGAATTAACGTTTTACAGATAATTTTTGGAATAACCAATGAAAAATTTAAAAGCGACTCATTATTTTCAAGACATAGACTCTATAAACGTGTTCTTAATAGAAAAGAATATCCCTGTGGTACCTTAAACTCCTTCTCCCAAGTGAATACTTTTTGTACCTAAAAGTGAAAATCCAGCTCTGTGATTGTCATTTGGTATCTGTTATGAACAAGCTAAAACCAGTGTCAGTTGAAGACTCCCGGCACTGTTTCTAAGGTATTCACCAGTGTGTAGATTTAAACCGGACTATTTTAAAGGGAATAAAGTACTGTTTTCACTATCAATCTTATCATTAAATATATCGACCGTTCGCCAATGGCCCGGGAGACCTGGGTTCAATCCCAGGTCGAGTCATACCAAAGACTTTAAAAATGGAACTTGATACCACCTTGCTTAACACTCAGCATTATAAGGTACGGTTCAAGGGTAAAGTGGAGCAATCCTGGGAATGGAGTAGCGCCCTCCTTGGTGTAGTAGCTATCGAAAAGGGAGCCTTCGGGTCACCCTCGACTATGGTCGCTAACTTTTACTTACTTTGTTTAATGATGCATCAAACTTTGTGGATTATTTGAGGCCGTAGCCATTTTTGTAGAACAATAATGATTCCATTTGACCCAAATAATTTGAATAAATAGAAATACACAAAGTCACCAGTGTAAACTGTGCTGTGATGGTGACTATTTTCAGGTTGAGTGGTTGACAATAAACAGTCATAGATCAATAGGCGATTAGGAGGTACCCGTGGTGTAATGGTTATCGTCGTAGGAAATGGATACGGTGACAGGAGTTCAAACCCTGGACGAGACTAATTACATTTCACATAGCACTAATACCCTTGGGTAAGGTATGAATCCAATTATTCTCCCTCCAGCTAGGAGAAAATAATCGGGCAGACTGGGATCTTCAGCCTTAGTGAGGCAACTAGTCTTGGAGAAGGAAAACTCTGAATTCAGACCCGTTAAACTCCGCTTAAGAACTGACCGTGTGTCATATCCTGCCCGAGCGGAGGGGTTGGGTAAATATGATAAATTAATAGGAGATGATTCACACTTTTACAAAAAGATTAACACCAAAAACTAAAATGGAATTTTTAAAAAGTAATGAACCAAAAACGACCATATAATCCATTATTGAGCGTATAGATTCCTAAAGAAAGATAATATTAAAATTGTCTTCGAGACTTTGCTTGTAGTTTTATATTTTCCCTTATTGCTGCTGATAAATTCCAGGGTCTCTACTGCTGATTTTCAGGGCAGGCATATCTTCACGAGCTAGAAGAATGGCGCAACACAATTCTCCTACACAAAATTCCCTATCTAACCCCATTTATTTAGTTTTAATATACAAGAATTCTTTTTTTTAACGAGGAGTCATGGATGTGTGCCTGTGGGTAAGGCCAAATATGGCACAAAATATCCCAGCCCCAACTACTACTCCATCACTCTATTACGTAGCGAGATCATAAATATGCATAGATATTATATTCCACAAAGTAAAAAGCGACTCGTTGTTTCCAATACGAAAAGTCTATTTCTGACGGCAACATTTCATAGCAGTCAGTCATTGAGACACGAGAGAAAGACAGAGTAAAAGATATCTTGTTCTTACAAAGAAACGCGATGAGATTCGTGGGTGGTAGACGAACAAAATACCCCACTTCGCCCCTCTCGTCTCTTTACCCTAGAGGACTCTAATTTTAAACTCAACCGACTGTTTCCGACTCTCAACTCTGAACTCCCCAAGTAAAAAAAAAAATTTCAAAAATCTCCTGCTTATATAAGATATTAATCATCTCGTTAATTAATGATGATAAGAACACGTGTCATTAAATTTCAAAGATAACGTCATCTTATCCCAAGTCCGCCGACAGAATATTTACTTTTTGATATCCGGCCTTCAACTCTGATTTCAAAACAAATCTCGAATAAGTCGTCCTAAATGATTTCCAAAATATGTCAACTTGATATCCTGCCATACGTGCGACAAATGCGCCATTTAACCTTCATGACTTTCACTTCCATTCAAAGCTTTTAGTTATCTGAAAATTTATCGTAACAAATAAAATAATTAAATAATCTAATGCTGTATAACCATAAAAATCTCAATAATAATAGTAATACAAATACATATACAAATACAGGTGGACTTTGTCGTTTTACACACGAACAGGTTAATGAATTTCTAGCTTTAATCCATGGCGACACGAAAATAGTGACACAGTTCTTAAAAACCAATGCTAACCATGCTATGCTGACCCCACCCCACTCGCGCCGCGCATCTTGTGGTGTTTAAGATATGTGCCGTTAGAGATCCGAAAACAAGAACAACAATTCAAATGAGCATATAAAAAATCAACACTATAATTCATTCAACAGTCCAAAAAAGAAGTCAGTAAAAATGTTTGTGTCGTCCTTCATTTTTTTTTAATTTTGTTTTTTTTTCAGTTTCTGGTTCTTTTCTTGTTTTTGTGTTTCCTTTGAAAGACAAAGCAGTTAGTTTCACTCTCTTTCTCTGAAACTTTTTCCTTTTTCTTTTTTTTTTTTTTTTTTTTTTTTTTTTTACTTTGTCTTTACCAATAGTTATTCTGACTTTATGTCCAAATGTCCATTTTCCTCTGAATCTCTTTCAAACTTTAGTAATTATATTATTTTTCTTATCAGTCGATATTTCCTTTACTTTTCGTTTCTTCTGATCTTATGATTCAGTGTCTATTTTACTTTACCAATTGACATGTACCTTTTTCTCTTCAGTCTTTCTTCTTTTTTTTTTTCTTTTTCACTGATCAATTGTTCATTATCTGTCTTTTACTCTTTTTGCTTTCCTTCTATATCCGTAACTCATTACTTCTAACCTTCTTCTCTCGTAATCTCGGTCATTAATTTATATATATATATTTTTAATAACGCACACTATCATTGTCTGCGACCCCGTATATTTTCTATTAAGCGTCCTTTATGACTAAGCATAGCTCGTAATCAACCCAAAGTAAATGTGGTAAAATTTCCCGGGGGCCTTTTCTTCTTTCCAACCAACACAAACTATTCCCATTTTTGTCCCTTTTCTTCAACTTTTCACCACCGTCTATCGGTCTATCTCTCATCTCTTCAATGGCTAACGAGTGCCTTTTTCTTTTTCTTTCAACAAGTATCTCCACAAAAGCATTGCTCGTATCCAGCCATCATTTCTTCATTTTTACTTATTCCAACAACACAGCACTAGTTTCATGCTTACTTCCGAAGGTGAGAAAAAAATATCCTGGGGGTTCTTTTCCTAAGCAACCCAAACGTTTTACTCTGCCTACTCCTTTTTCCACTGCCCCTCGGTCTATCCTCTTTCTCTTTTTCAACAGTTAACGTAGGTACTTTATTTATTATCCATTTGGTCAATTATATTTCTCCCTCAAGCACGATTCGAAACCAACTCCCTAAATTTTCTGGTGCATACCACGAGACACGTCAAGTTTTTGCACACATACTTCCTAATTTCCCATCCTCTTTTTCCAAAATATCCTCTTCAACACAATGGTCTGGTTTCTTACCAAACCCCAAAAATTTTCGTACCCATTCCAAAAGGAGCTCGCAAAACGTTTGTCTGGCCTCTAAACAGTAGCTCAAAATTCTCAACCCCTCTCTAGGGGAAGACCTTCAAAAAACCTGATATGGCTTCTACCAGTGCCCAAAATATCGATCCTATACTAAGGAGACTTCACAGAACGCTTGCAATTTCCGTAACTTTTCCAAACATCGAATCCGTCCCACAGACCTAACTACGGATCCAAAGGTATATGAGCATTCTCCCGACAACATATCGTAGATGCCCAGGGATCGGAAGTGAAAGACACACAGAAAAAAATTACCCCAATATAAAATTACTACGCTTCACGATGAGCATTTTCGCATTACCCTAAATTTCATTCATAAAAAAACATTTATATGTATATTACCCAAAATACAACCACATCACTGGTTTTGTTATGACAAATTGACAAACTTGTATTACCCTTCTTTTTTCTCAGTTTTTCTCTTCTTCTTCTTCTTCCTTTCCCCTCATGATTCACCGTTCCCTAACATAGCAGTAATCTGTATCAACATGTACAATTGAACTTAAGAGTTTTATCATAACGTTTCAATATTTTCTCGTAATTAAATATATTCTATCTTGAGCGTACTACGCAACTCAAAAACGTGAGAAAAACATATAAGATTTATACAATAAACCTTATCTTTATTTTTCATTTTCATGCTTTCTTCTTGATTCTCTTCTAATTTTTCCTTCTTCGTTCTGGGGCCTTGTGTCGAACATTTTTCTTCTTGTTTTTTTCTAACCTCTTCCTTGTCTTTCAATATTAAGCGTTCTTATTTTCTCCTCTTTTCTTGGTTGGGGTGCTGCATTTTTTTTTCTTTTTGGGGGGTTTTTTAGTTGATTTCTTTACTTTCCATTGTTTCCTTCTTCGGCCGGGGTAACACAGTTCGGTATTTTTTGCATTTTTTTTTTGTTTCTTGTTTCTTTCTTTTTTTCTTTTTCTTTTTTTTTGAGTTGATTTCTTTACTTTCCGTTGTTTCCTTCTTCGGCTGGGGTAGCACAGTTGTTGTTTTTTTTGGGGGGGGGAGTTGAAGTTCTTATTGTTCATCGTACGTACTCTCTCTCCCACCTGAAACAAAGTCACCTAAACCTAGAAATGGATTTCCATCATTCTTAGCTTCTTGTAATCGTCTAAAGTACCATGAATTCTCGATTGGACAAACCAACTTCAAAATCAATCTATGTCTTCTTTTTTCTTTTCTTTTTGCAAAAGACATAGCAAGTCACCAGTGCACCAAATTGTATCGATTTGGTAATATAGATTATTAGAATGATACATATACAATATACAGATGGACTCTGTTGTTTCAAATAAGGAAGGGTTTATTAATTTTGACTTCGGTCCTTGGTGATACAAGAAGAGAGATACAATTCTTAAAAGCCTATGCTAACCATACTATGCTGACCCACCCCCAATGCGCGGCGATTCTTGTGGTGTTTAAGGTCTCTGCCGGTAGATATTTAAAAAAAAATCAACCACACGCCTCAACGGCAGAAAACTCAATTACCTCTTTTCAAAATCCTCAAATTCTCAGGACCATCTTTTTGGGGCATGACGTCATCCACACTCCTGCCCCATTTCCTGACAGGGGTTTATTATGACAGATGATGATTGTCATATCATTTCCGTGCGGGCGTAAGACCGCACCATCTGACTATGCTCCTAGACTAAGAGACCCGTGTAGTTCAAAGCCTTACCAAAGTAGATAATTAAATATAATTAACGAAAAATGATTTTAAAAAATATCATTACCTTAATTATATAACACTAATCAATTATCATCGTTAATTATATTGCACCGCTCCATTTTGGTTTCGTCGCAAATAATATTCACAGTCGAACGTACGAGGTGCATACGATAAGTTCCCAGACTTTTTTTCGTATAGGCATTTAAAATTGTCGTAGACTCTTGAAAATTCAGTATGTTATTGCTATACATCTTATGAGATGACTGACCAATTTTTATTTCAGCTTCAAACCAACAGCTACACCAGCAATTGGAATACACCCTACTAAAGCCTGATTGTAACAGCTGGTGAATCTCAAAAATGCAATCTGACACTTTAGAAGAACGATATGCAATAAAATTCTGTTTTAAACTTGGAAAAAAATGCCACAGAAACGTATGGAATGCTCCAGACTACTTTTCGATCATCTTGCATGAATTGAGCATTAGTTTTTGAGTGGTATAAGAGATTCAAGAAAGGCAGCGAGTCTGTGAGGGATGAGGGGAAGTGTGGGAGGAGTAAGGAAGTCAATACACCAGAGTTGATTGGCCAAAGGGTTAGGGTTAGGGTTACTATGTTGAGGTTTTAAGGGAGTTCAGGAAGAGATTCCGTCGGAAGAAGGCAGCACTTTTGAAATCGGGTCAGTGGCATTTTCACCAGGACAATGCACCAGTCCACAAATCCATCTTTGTCACAGACTATTTGACCAAGATGGGAGTCAAGACAGTTCCTCAGCCTCTCTATAGTCAAGACTTTGCTCCCTGTGACTTTTGGTTATTCCCTAAGCTCACAGGCTGTCGTTATGAGACAATTGAGGCGATGAAAGAGGCTGTGACAAAGGTCATTGACATGCACACACAAGAAGACTTCCATGGGGCCTTCCAGAAGTTGTTGGGACGGTACAACAAGTGCATTGCACCCGGAAGAGATTACTTCGAAGGGGACTAGAGTTTCATGTGTTTACTATCAATACAAGTGCCCATACTAAAAAAGTCTAGAAACTTATTGTATGCACCTCGTATTATTTATTGACAAGACTAGGCACGCTTGTACATTTTGCTATAAATATCTCTTATTAGAAATATGAATAAATGAAGTAATTTTTTAAAAAAGATTAAAAAGGAATAAATATTATAAATTGAATTATCATGACCAGAAAATCTAGCAAACACTACGCACGATATAGGGAACCACATGACAGCAGTTTCAACATTATTAGGTCTCATTAGCAGTATATACCGTGATCTCCCCCTGGAGATCGAACTAGCGACCGCAGAGCCGAAACTCTACCACGCAGAGAAACGATGCTAAATTAACTATGGTAATTGCTAGGCTAACTAACCTGATCTACCTTGTAAGTTACCTCCGTACTTTTACAGAGGACTGGAGATAGACACCCGCGTAATAATAACCACATGGGTAAGGAACTGGGGCACCTTGGGTGGTGTAATGGTTAGCAAGGTAGACTAGCAAACCTACACGAGTGAGTTCGATTCTCATTGGGTGCCCCATTCATGCGGCCTTGTGCTACATCTAAGCAAAAAGCTTAGTAAATTAACGCATGGGTAAGGAAATAGATGTACATTTTCTTTTGTAAGTAGAAGAATTATATTATATATTGAATTACAATGACCTGAAAATCCAGCAAACACTGCGCGCGACATACGAACCCCTGGACAGTTGTTTGGACCTTATTAGGTCTCATCAACCGTGTATATTTTGATCCGACCCACTGGAGAGATTTTCTGATCATTGTAATTCAATTTATAATATAATTATATAATAAATCGACTTAAAAAGGAATGAATATGTTTTATCATTCGTTTTCAATTTTTTTATTTATTCATTTATTTTATTTTATTTTTATAAGCCTGTTATAAAAAAGTAACACCGAATCTTTAAGTTTCCCGCTGAAGGTTTTGCGTGTTTCGTTTTGTTTACTTTTATTTATTTGTTTATTTTTTTGTTGTTTTTTTTATTTTGTTTCATTTTGGTTTTATTTGTGTGTGTGTGTGTGTGTGTGTGTGTGTGTGTGTGTGTGTGTGTGTGTGTGTGTGTGTGTGTGTGTGTGTGTGTGTTGGATTTGGGGGCTTTGCTGGGTAGGTTTGTTGCTAACGTCATATTTTATTCATCAGACTTTGTTTTTAAAAAAAAGCAACTTTTTTTCATTTTTTTGCACATTGAGAAATATATCTTTGCTATAAATTTCCACTAAGATCAAAAACAGCAATAGTGTGAAAGAATTAAAGATTAAATTTCAGAAAAAAAACTTAAGTGGACATTTTTGGAAACTATTGGGTGAATTATTAAAAATTTTATCTGTATAGAGATATTGTATTTATAGTGTATATATTCTCCGCAAAGATTTTTTGAAGGTTGATATGAAGTGAGAGTAAAAGGCAGGGATGCCCAAGGAGGCAAAGCAAACAAATTATAATCGTTAATTACTTTCAAAAGGTAATCTGTGCCTGAACTTTAGATCAAAGCATGGGTACGCTTCTGATTTATTTAGTTTTTATTTGATAATTTTAAACAGTTGAAAATTAGTTAATTTTTTTTAAAAAACGGGGAAAAAAGAAATTATTGGCAATGTGCATTTATGAAAGCAACATATGTACATATGTATGAACACACAAAATATGAGGTAACGATCTTTATTTTCAAAAAGCGTCACTTTTATTAGTGGTGGCGTAAGTAAGCCTGAAAACAAAATCAAAGTAACTTTTTTTTAATTATCAAAACAAAAATAACTTTTCTAAAAACCTTTAATAATATGAAGTTTTTTGTAAATACATTTTTCTTAATCTAGAAGGTAGTCCTTATTCCGATCTTTGATTCCAACATCCTTACCCACATAAATAATAAGGATGTGACACAAGGTTAATTTTTGAGCGATGTTTAACAGGTTTAGATTCAGTGTTTTCCTTCTCCTACTCTTCTCAGTATTCTGGCTGATCTGAGCAATGCGGTAGTTTGGATAATCTCAACTTAACCTTTTATTTCTAAGTCTTCAAGTCCTTTTACCAAGTCTTTGGAGATTGTTCCGAGCGCATCAATTACAACTTGTATCACCGTCATTCTCATGTTCAATAAATTTTTTTTAGTTCTCCAGTAAGGTCTTAGTACGTATATCTCTTTTCCCTTTCTTTTATTTTTACTCTGTGGTTCGCCAAGAACGCAAAGTCCACTATTCGGCTGGTTCTCTTTGTTTTGTTGACTATCATTGGGTTTGGTTGTTTGGCCGAGATTTGGTAAATCTGTTTATATCTGAAAATCCCAGAGAATTTTCTACATCTCATTCTCCAGGACGAATTTCAGGTTGTGCAAATACCATTTGTTCGTATGGTCAAATTTCAAATTCTTCCACAATTCCTGGCGGATTCTCGTCCCCAACAAGTCATTTCTATTCTTATACTCTTTTTGTGCTAATTTGAACCATTCGCTTATCAGGTGGTGGTGGTGGTGGTGGTGTTTTGGTTTTATGGCATATCAATGCCAAACACAGTTTATACATATATATGATATGTATAATTTGAAAACAAATACAATAATTTCGAGCGTTTAGTGCTTGTTCTATAGGAGCTGGAAGCAGTTTTTTTTTTAGGTACTCTATTATTTGAGGAGCAGGTGCATCTTTGAATAGCAGGGTGAGGTTTGTTGCATGGAAAGATTTCTTTCGAATTTTCTCATATTTTTGCAGTCAACCAATAAATGATTGACTGTGAGTAGGTGATTACAGCAGGTACACTGGGTTGCAGTTTCCCCTTTGAGTTGACAGGCATGTGTTAGGTATGTGTCCAATTCTGATTCTGCTTAATATTATATCTTGTCTTCGGTGAGGTAATGGTTCTCCGGTTTCTAGTTTGATACTGGTTTGCTGTCCATATAGTTTGTTATTTGGGAACATGTCCCATAATGTTTGCCATTTTCTTCTAATGTATTGTTTGATTTTAGTTTTGTAGTCTGTGAATGGAAGTTTAAGAGTTATTATAGTCATTTTAGTTGCTTTTTTGCAAGTGTGTCAGCCTTTTGATTTCCCCTAATACCCGCATGGCCAGGAACCCATGCCAGGACCACTGTTTTGCCAAGGTCTGTTAGATAGTGGTATATTTCTAGTATCACGTGATTAATCGTTTTCTCTCTATCACCACGTAACCTATATTTGCAATTTTGCTTCGTCTTATCTATTTCTGCATTAATATAGTCGGTCCTTATGGCGTTGTTTTGTGCTGCTATAAGAAGAGATTTAGTTTCTCTATAAGGTGTCCATTTCTTAGCCATGTCCAAGTTGTCTTGTGTGATATTTCGTTAGTTTGTCGATTGAAATATCAATACAATAGTCTTTCCCCTCATTTCTGTTTTCTTGTAATTGTTGTTTGGTTGATCATTATGTTGCTTATGTTGTTTCTGGTCGCAGTAATTATTCTTTCTGGGCTCTTTTTTATGTATTCTTCGAGAGCTCGTATCTATGCATCAACTATATTTTCAATGGTTGCAAATCATCTTCCTTCTTATCTTGACACATTTAGTCATCTCTCGGATGTAAGGCCTTATGCATCCTCATTACTTTTCTTGTTCCCTGGTCCATTTGTTGCAGTGCTTCCCTCGTCCATTTTAAGTATTATCCCGAGCATATTACAAAGGAGACCACCCTGATGCTAATCCCTTTGATGAGATTCCTTCTTTAGAGTTTGGTGTTGTTAATTTTTCTCGTTCAACTGAGGTACTTTTTTAATTTCTTTTCTTTCATCTCCACTTGTTTGATGGTGTCCGCTTTCAATATTCACAAGTACTTGTTAGTTTCTTTTTCTCTGAAATTTCTCATTTTTTCTTGATTTGCTAGTTCTATCCCTTCCGTTATTCGCTGTTGTTTTCTTTTTCACTTATCCTTATTAGCATGGCACATTTTTCAATGTCAAATTCCATTCCTATATCCTGACTGTAAATTCTTATTGTTTGTATTAGTCTTCCCTTTTTCTCTTTTTTTTTTTTTTTTTTTTTTTTTGCAAAATATGTCAACTCACTTGGGTCGTTTATTTTTTTACGACGCCGAAGAACCAACATTCTTATTATTAGCAAGGCACATTTTTCTATGCCAAATTCCATCCGTATATCCTGACTGTATATTTATTGTTATAATTATTATAATTATTATTGTTTACTAGTACCTATAGTGGTTTTACCGGTTACTTTACCACTACCATTATCCTCATCATCCTCGTCATCATCATCAGCAGCAGTAGCGGTGACATTTTACCGTTACTTTCGCTAACGGCGGTAAAAGCGATGGTGGCAAATCGCAACTTGCCGTTGTATCAATAACACTGTTTCTTTGTTAGAAATGATTGCATAGTTGCATGGAAGGCTATTCTTTAATTAATCGCAGGAAAAAAATTGCCTTTGCTTTCATTTTTTCTCATTCTTCATTTTATTCAACTTTTGCTTCCTTTTATTCATTTATTTTTTTTAATTTCCATCTCAATTCAATGCGTTTCGTTTTGTCCGTTTTCCTGAGCCTATTGTAATGCTCTTCAATAAAAGCCGGCCATGCCACAGCTTTTTTGTTTTGTTTTTTTCTTTTTAATACACTATTCATTATTAAGACTTAAGATTCAGTCCATTGATGATGACAGTGATGATGATGATGATTATTAATTTGGGTTTGTTATCCGGCGTTCCTCAGAGCGAAACAAAACACGCTTGGTGAAATTCCGGTTTATTGCACATATCCTCAAAGAGCCTACAGGGATGAGAGAACTCGACTGGGAAATATACAGAATCAATCTGTTCAAGGCACTTTTATCTTTATTCAGATAGATAGATAGATGTGATCAGACTAAGATAGGAAATTAGATAGATAGATGTGATCAGACTAAGATAGATAGATAGATAGATAGATAGATGTGATCAGACTAAGATAGATAGATAGATAGATAGATAGATAGATAGATAGATAGATAGATGTGATCAGACTACAAAATATAGAGAGTGATAGGTATATAGATGTGATCCGACGAAGATAGAAAAATAGAGAGGGATAGAAAGTGATATATATATATATATATATATATATATATATATATATATATATATATATGTTAACATACATACATACATACATACAATAGTATTTGAATAGAAAATTTCCGAGAAACAAAAAAAATCATTTTTACTATATATAAGTTCACCCATCCTTACCCGGTGGAGGGAATAATATGTCATATCATTGTATATTAAGTAATGTTCTCTATAATATGTTTCGTCAAATTTTTGTTTATTCTTTCATTAAAAAAAAATGAATTTTACAAAAATGTTTATCGAAATAAAGTTTCTTCTCGTTACTGAATAAATTTCTGAAACGATAATTTATTAAGAATTGAGGAAATCATTAAGAAAACTTAAACTCTTATTACTGTGAAACACTCACACGATTAAGCGATTATTACGAAGATACAAGGCATAATAAATAATCATGCAATTATTCTAAAAAATGCAAATAATTGTTCAAATTACTCGCAGCTTTTAAAAAACTACATAGAATTTGTCTACTTCTACATTTGTTTTTTAAATAAAAAGGTAAAATATGAAAAGCAGGAATGTAATGTTTATTATTCTATTGTCATTTCTGTACATTTTTTAAAAATTAATATTTATTTATAAACAAAGAAATATGAGAACGTTATTTCCTTCTTTCTGTACCCATTCACCAAATAGTCATCCTTTCAGCAATGCAAACGTTAATGTACTACTTATTTGTCTCGGTCATGATTTAACTTCGAAACAGAGAAAGACAAAAATGACAATTGTAGAGGTGTGTGTAAAATCTTAAAATTTTCCCTATTGTGATAGCCGAAAGTGTATTTATAACTCAGTTATAAACAATTTCCCTTTCACCGACAGGCAAATCTACTTGTTTGTTTGTTTGTTTGGGTTTTATGGCATATCAACGCTGGTAGGTTATTTAATGCCAAATCCACTTTTATACAAATAAATAGTTCTATTTCAAACAATTCAGTTTAGTGTAAGTATAGTTGTTGTTTACACACTGTTGTGTAAAAGCAGTTCTATTTCAAACAATTCAGTTTAGCATAAGTACAGTTTCGATGTCAAAGACAGTTCTACTTCAATCAATCCAATTTAGCATAGAAAAACAGTTCCATTTTAAAAAGTACGCAGTTTAAAAGTCAAAATAGTTCTATTTCAAGCAATTTAGTTTACCATAAGTTCGCAGTTTAGTTCAACCTAACCCATAGATAGGACCCTATCAGGTGCTACCACCCCGGGCCAAAGTGGACCTGAGAGCGATGGCAATGAAAGGATACTCTGCATTCCCCAAAGTTCCAGCATTACTGGCACCTTACCATCAGATTATTTAGTGCCATGACACTCGTTGGGATGGGAGTCTTACCCCTGTGCAGAGATACAGTCGGTGTATACTACAGCCCCAGCCGACTCGGCAAGGGCAAATCTACGGCTACCTTAACACAGAAAATTTATCGTAAACTGTCTCGTTTACACGATAATTCAGTTGAAAACAAACATATCGCAGGGATTTTATCATCATCATCATCATCATCGAGGCGTGCCAACTGCGTGTCATCCACCCCGATCAGCCGTCACGCTTGATAAGTCCTCTTGACGGGTTCCAGTGTCGGCACAGAACTGATAAATGTAAGCTAGTCGGCCAACACTGATGTATCCTTATACCAGGGTCCATAAAAGAACGTTCTTAATTCTCCAGCAATGTCTTTCTCGACTTAATTGGATAGTTTTAACCGATGGGAGGTTAGTGGCCGTATACCCACGAGTGCTGTTTCCAGGACTTATTCAAAACTGTAGTTAGTATCTTTGGTTATTTTTTTCTCTAAACCTTTGGTTACATTCCAAGTGGTGCAACCATACAGTAATTTGCTTATTATGAGATTGATCGTTTTGTCTCTATCACCACATTTACTTTGATTTAATTGGTCCTTACGGCGTTGTTTCCTGTCGCTATGAGAAGAGATTTAATTACTCTCTTAAGACTTCCCTTTCTTAGCTATGTATTTGTATTATCTCTGGTGGCTGTAATCGGTCTTAAGTCGCGTGTTTTCGTGTAGTCTTCGAGTCGTTGTATCAATGCATCAACGGTATATCTCAATGCTGGTAAGTACTCTTCCTTTCTGGACACATAATCTGTCAACATCATCTCTGGGATGCAAGGCCTTATGCATCGTCATTGTTTTCCTTTTACTTTGGTCCATTTCTTTAAGTTCTTCCCTCACCCACTTCAAGGGGACAGCCCAAGTGTTCATCCTTTTCTTAAGGTTCCTGCTATATAGTTTGGTTTCTAGTAGATTTTTCCTTATCCTGCGACAGTCTTTTTTATTTTTTTCTTTCTTCTCCACTATTGTGATACTGTCCGTTTCCAGTAGTCCCAGGTACTCGTATTTTTCCTTTCTTCGAACATTCTGAGTTTTTACTTGTTGGATAGTTTCATTTAATCTGTCATGTGTTGTTTCCCGTCTTTCCTTATTAGCATGGCTCTTTTTTCTATATCAAATTCCATCGCTATGTCTTGATTATATATCCTCACTGTCTGTATTTGGGTTTCTAAATCTTTTTCCCTTTTAGCAAACAGTTTGATGTTGTCCATGTACATTAGGTGATTGATCTTTTCTTTCGATTAACTAAGTTTGTATCCACTTGCTCATTTCCTACGAAGATGGTTGAGTGGCATCATCGCTATTACAAATAGTAATGGTGATAGCGCATCTCCTTGGAATATACCTCTTTGGATCTCTACCTAAGCTTATCTTTTTTCCTCCTGCTATCAATTCCATTCTCCTGGTTTCTATGGTCTACTCGATAAACCTGATGATTTCGGCGGATATCTTGTACATTTGAGACAGTGTATTATCCAGTTTTGAGAGACAATGTCGTAAGCTTTTTTGTAGTGCATCTACGCCATAACTAAATATTTCCTTCTCTGTTTACGCTCTCTGAGGCTATGTGAATCAAAATACAGTAGTTCTTCTGTCCCTCTCGCCTACATTCTGTTCTTCGGGGAAGAGTCCGCAGTTAATCAATGAGAAGTAATTCTCCTCCCCTATTAGTATTTTCCAGATCATCGTTATGTTTATAATTGTTTGGAACGGTTCCATTTTTGGGGTCTTTCTGGATTAGGGTAGTCTTTTCTTTGTTCATCTATTCGGGTATCTCAGTTTTCTATACGCATCTATTCATTTCGATAGCCAGTCAGTCGTGGATGGAGGTGAATTATTTAGTCCAAATCTGTGTATGTCATCAAGGCCGGGAATTTTCCAGTTTGGTATTTCTTTAAGAGTTGGTTTGAGTGAATCAAGGCGTATTTCCTCCTTAGAGCCTTCTTCAAGTATTCCCAACTCTTTCTCCATGTTGTTTATCCATTCAGCTTTTTTGTTATGATCTTTCCGTCATAATAAGTATTGCATATATACACATGTACATGCAGAATACATATTGACGCAATAATAAAGAAGAGCGAAGACTTCTTTAAAAAATATACCTCTCACTTTATAGAAAGGGTTGTGTGTGAGAGGGAGTTGGAGACTGAACAAAGACTGCAACATATTGACCTCTGCAGCCCCTCCGGACATAGCCGTGTGTCGTTCTCGTTCTCCTGGAGTGCTCAACCGGAGGCCTGGGGACCCTCTCCACTGGGTGCTGTTCTCTCTACCGCATCTTGTCTCTAATTCCTCTGATCTCCAACTAACTGACTTCCTGTCGTCACCGAGTTATATAATAGTTCAATCGCCCACTCAATATCTCCCCCTGACTGGCCATCGGAATGTGTCACGTCCGCCGTCTTTGGAATGGCATGTTTGATCGTCATCAAGCGGAAATAACTGTCATGCAGTTCACAGGTCACTCTCTTCCGGTGCATCAGTCTGTGAGTGTACCGTGGGATTTTAACCCTGTCCCATACCGTCAGCCAAGCTCGCTCACGCCAATGGAATATGCATTTCCGACGTCTTTGGAATGGCATGTTTGGGCGGGTCGGAGGTCAATATAAGTAAAAGTAAAGTTGGCGACCATAGTCGAGGGTGACCCGAAGGCTCCCTTTTCGATAGCTATACAACACCCATATTTTGCTCCAAATTATTATTATTATTATTATTATTATTATTATTATTATTTATCCCTGGTGAATTTTTCACACTAGCATTAGTTGATGGCCTTTCACTTGTGTTTGAGTGTCAGCAAGTTTTCTCAGGTCTTTAGATTTCTTCTCAATATTCTCGCCGATCTCAACTATTCTATACTCTGGATGGTGTCAATTCATCCTCTGATTTCCAGCTCTTCCAGTCCCCCTACTGATATCGTTCCAAGTGCGCCAATTACAATTGCTATCACCGTCATTCACATGTTCCCCGGCTTTCTTAATTTTCTGACTAGTTTCAAGTTCTTTTTTCGTTTGCTTTGTTTTTTAATCAGTCGACTGCTATCTTCTATACGTCAAGTTTTCATTTGCTTGTCGCTTGAAATATCCATACAGTTGTTTTTCTTCCCATTTCTGATTACTAGTTTGTCTCTTTTTTCTTTTTTTTGGGGGGGTTATGTCCTTATGTTGTCCGTACTGGTACTAGCCATTGTAATTAATTGTTCTTTGTTCTTTTTAATGTCGTCCTCGAATGCTCGTATTAATGTTTTTACGCAATATTCAATGCTGCCGAATCCTCTTCCACTTTTTCGGACTCATATAGTCTGTCTATGCCATTTCTCGGATATAAGGCCTTTTATATCATCATCAACTTTCTTTTTCCCAGGTCTATTTCTCTGAGTTCTTCCTTAGTCTATTTTACGAATGGTCTCGAATATTTCGTAAAAGGAACTGCCCAGATGTTTATCCCTTTGATGAGATTTCTACTGAAGAATTTTGTTTCGTGGTACTCTTTTCTTAGCGCTAATTTTCTGCAATTGCTTATTATATGATTGATAGTTTTGTCTCTATCATAACATAATCTATATTTGCAATTTTGTTGCGTCTTATCAATTTTCGCTTTGACAAAGTTAGTCCTTATGGCGTTGTTTTGTCCTGCTATCAGAAGAGATTCAGTTTCCTTTTCTTAACCAAGTCCAAGTTTTCTCCAATGAGATTTCACATACTTGTCACTTGAAATGTCAATAGAGTTGTCCTTCTTCCCATTTTTGTTTTCCAGTTATTTTTGTTCTGTTAATGCTTGCGTTGTCTGTGTTCTTTCTGGTGGCTGTAATCAGTCTTTCTTACGCTTTTTATGTCGTCTTCCAGTTGTTGTGTTGATGCATCGACACAATCTTGGATGTTGGTCAATTCTCTTCCTCCTTTTCTGGACGCATACAGTCTCTCTACGTCATCTCTGGGATGTAAGGACTTTTCTTGTTCCCTGGTCCATTTGTTGAAGTTCTTTTCTCGTCCATTTCAAGAATTGTCCAAAGTATCTTACAAAGTGGAAAACCTAAGTGTTTATCTCTTTGATGATGATAATTTTGAGGTTAATTCTGATAACATAAACCGCACTTATTGATTTTATTTTCAAAATTTCTTTTATATACAAATACTGCTTCTGTCTTATAAAACTTGAATGATACAATATAAAACTTTAGATGAAAACGAAGACCGTCATTATATAATTATTTGTGTGTGTGTGTGTGTGTGTGTGTGTGTGTGTGTGTGTGTGTGTGTGTGTGTGTGTGTGTGTGTGTGTGTGTGTGTGTGTGTTTATCTTCTATTTTATTGTTTTTCTAAAAAAAAATTTCATTATTGCCGTCAAAAAACTACGTGTTCTTAATTTCCTCATTAATTAAATTTCTACTTATCAAACATTAATGAACACCCGTTTAAAAATTAATGAAATAAAAATAACTTTTCAACTTTTCGTTTTCTTTATGAACTCAATCTTCGATGTTTAAAAAATATGGTAAGATAAAAAATATAAGTGGTTCTTAGTTGTCAAAATAAGCTTCTGATCCATGTTAGGGTCCTGTAAATATAGAAATATAAAATAGCAAATAATCCTATTTACCAACCCCTCCGCTCGGGCAGGATATGACACAGGGTCAATTTTTAAGCGGAGTTTAACAGGTTTGAATTCAGAGTTTTTCTTCTTCTAGACTAGTTGCCTCGCTAAGGCTGAAGAACCTAGTCTGCCCTACTATTTACCCATAGGAGGGAGAATAATTGGATTCATACCTTTTCCCAAGGGCATTAGTGCTATGTGAAATGCAATCAGTCTCGTCCAGTTTTTGAACTCGTGACGCCGTGTCCATTTCCTGCGACGATAACCATTACACCATGGGCACCTCCATAAAATAATAACAATAAAATAGCAAATAATGCTTTTAATCTAAATTTTACTAGTTTATATGAACACGGTGTATGTAAGAAAAGCCAACAGAAAAAAAACATAAACTTATGAATCATACTGAATATAAAATATTGAACTTCATTGTCGAAAATTTATGTATTTATTTATTTAAATTATTTCTAATATATTATGATACAAAATACGACTAAGTGAACCTAACGTAAATGAGATGGGATTTCGAAAGATTTAGACATTTAAGAAGTTTATTTTTTAATGCTTTTCTTTTTTATAAAGAAATGAACCCAAATTATAAATTCACAAATGAATAGCTTGGATAGTTATTGATTAAAATCAGCTTTTTAAAACAAGATATCCCATGATTGTGATGAATACCATTTGTTAGTACATACAATGCACAATGAAATTTGATCACTTTGTTTTTATTAAAATGAGTAAACATATGGCAGACCATTTTCTTTTGAGTATGTTGTGTAAACACTCAAAAAACTCGCATATATATATATATATATATATATATATATATATATATATATATATATATAAGTGTGTGTGTGTGTGTGACGTCTTTTATCATATAATTTAACCCTTAAAACTAAAAATAAGGATTTTCCGATGGTCGCAAATTCTTATTAAAAGTTTAAGTTTAATCGTAATTTTCACAATTTATATTTTATATGACTTTAATATCGGAAAATGTAAACAGCTGATATATTGTCTGCTGGTGTATATATATATATATATATATATATATATATATATATATATATATATATGCGTTCGTGCGTGCACGTGCGATACTGTTAAACATTTCGGTTCGACGAACAAGGAAACGCCCTCCTTTATGAATTTCGTTTATTCTTTTCAGATTTAGAATAAATATTCAATATTAAAAATGATATAGGTGTGTGTGTATGTGTTTATGTTTGTGAGTGTGAGGGGTAGAGACATTGATGCATGGACAGATAGCTGAAAAATGAGATAGATAGATAGATAGATAGATAGATAGATAGATAGATAGATAGATATTGACTAATACCTTCTTTATAATGCTCTCTTACCCGCTTAAAATTGCATTTTACATTCAGTGCTCCAAACTGATCACAGACATTTTACTAGGTCATGTTATTATACTCATATAATTACAATATTAGGGACATAATTAATGGAAAGTAAAAGAAAAAGAAATGAAGAGAAATCTTCAATGAAAATTTGAAAGTAATCATTCAGTTTTAGGCAAATTAAACCTATCCAGTTTGCCCTGCGGTTTTCTTGTTTCAAAATCAAAATGGCGTCATTGTGTTGCCTGCAGGTGTTCATTGTCTTGTCAGGGGAGGTAAACGCAATTTCCTATTTTGAGAATTCGTGTTTTCTACGCCTGGATAGTTTATTACAAGGAATTGCTGAGGAAATAAAAGAGAATTAAAGGCAGGTTAACGGCGGGTAGGTTCAGGAATTATTTCCTGAAAACAAAGTAGTAAAATAGGAAATTGTTCATTCTCATTGTAAATAGACATGACCATTATACCGCATATATATATATATATATATATATATACATATATATATATATATATATATATATATATACTTGCATACATATATATATATATGTGTGTGTGTGTGTGTGTGTGTGTGTGTGTGTGTGTGTGTGTGTGTGTGTGTGTGTGTATACATGTTTTGGTGAGTGTACAAGTGTGTTGTTACCATGAAAAGTATACGAACAAACTGAATCGAAAGAAATTGTAATATCGACTGGTTGTTAGATATTAAAAGTACAGACAGGAAAAGAGAAATTAAGAAATCGAGATAGATAGATAGATAGATAGATATTAACAAACTGGATACATAGATATATACATAAGTACGTACGTACAATTTGATAGTGATGAATACGAATAAGCTGAAATAGATAAGATTCCTTACCTGTATATCCGCAAGGAAAAGGATTTACGTCTTTTTAATCTTAATCTTTACGCTTAATCTCAAATCCTATTACAAAGAGGAAAAACATAAAAACTTGAAATTCGATTACGCTCAATACAGAAACCTATTTGCGTTATCGTATTATTATTATTATTATTATTATTATTATTATTCGCCGACTATTAAAAATATACAAGAAGATTTTTTCTCTTGCCAAAGAAACATAGAATATATATATATATATATATATATATATATATATATATATATATATATGTGTGTGTGTGTGTGTGTGTGTGTGTGTGTGTGTGTGTGTGTGTGTGTGTGTGTGTGTGTGTGTGTGTGTGTGTTTTAGTTTTTTGATTAACTCATTGCCAAGCAATATAATTCTAATATCTATTTCAGTTGTGTATTTTTTTAAACTCTTAGTTTTGTATAAAAACACTTGCATTCGCTTTGTAATCTCATTTAAGTGATTGATTGTGATCTGCGTTTTGAAATGAAGTCTTTCTATCAATTCAAATTTCACCTGAAGTCACCACTAATCTCTGACATGAGTTTTATAATCTAAACATAGCGTCTGAAATTCAACTCTTAACAACTTTGAATCAGTGTCAGTCAGATAATAACAATAATGTTTTCAGTTGCACATTTCACACCAGCCGGATGGGGTATTTCTTTTTTTTTTAAATATTTACCTCGGTGCAGATACAGCTATATTTCTTTGAAAAAAACGAAAATTATCAAAAATCATATGCACTTTACTGGTAAACATCATGATAGATAGATAGATAGATAGATGTTTAATACTGACTCACCAAAGGATCAACAACGGGAAACACTGAGTCATGTGTTTCTATTGTTTTATTATCAATTTTTTTATACTTTAAATATATTATGGTATTACTATAAATTTTCGTGCTTAGAGCACGGTAAAGATTTTACGGGTTGAAAATGTTTTTAATGTAAAATTTTTATGACAAATGAAAATGTATATATATATATATATATATATATATATATATATATATAGTAAGGGTTATTTTTCTTACTTGTTCACTTTGTAAGTTAATGAAGAACCAAATATTGCAATATTATCAAACAGTACCCAATATCAATGACAGAGCTTTTATACATCACGAAAACTATCAAAGTTAGACGAACCAGACATGCAGGACATTGCTTGAGAAGCAGGGATGAGCTCATTAGTGACGTTCTCCTATGGACCCCCTCACATAGCCGAGCAAAAGTAGGGCGACCAGCTCGAACGTACATACAGCAGTTCGGTGAGGATACGGGTCGTAGCCCTGAGGACCTGCCAGAAACGATGAACGATAGGGTGGAGTGGCGAGAGAGGGTCAGGGATATCCATGCTGGTGGCATGACAAAATGATCATATATATATATATATATATATATATATATATATATATATATATTAATGCAACTTTTTCATATATATATATATATATATATATATATATATATATATATATATATATGAGCCCAGCTGACTAGGGCTGTAGAATACGCCGACTGTATATCTGCAGAGAAGTAAGATTCCCCCTAACTAGTATCCGAGACATGGTCATTTGATGGTGAGGCTCAAGTTCTGGAGCTTTGAGGAAAATGGACAACCTCTTTATTGCCATTATTCCCAGGTCCACTCTGATCTGGAGTAGTATACATGTGGCATAAATGACTAATATTAAATAGAATTATTATTGTCAGATAGGAATATTAGAAAATATTTAACAGTTTACAAGCAATAGCAATACTTTCCATTTTGCGAATAAATTATCTTACCAACAAATTATTCACTAATAAATCAATTATGTATAACTATTTAAATGTATGCAAAGAAATGACTGAAGTTACATTAAATCATTAATGTTATGACGAAATACTTGAAACCATTTAACTATGTGCAAACAATGAGCTCTAGCTCGGTTTAAAATGTTATCTGTAAACTATTCGTTCACAAATTATGTATTTAATAATATTTATATATACGTACAAACAGGATTTAGCATTAAATACCCTAAAAGCCCAACAAAACAATCAATATATATATATAGTTTTCCTATAAATAGGCATGTCCTGATTATCTCGAGTGAATTCTTTGAAATTTGTTGTTACAGAGAGTTATTTTCATTTCCTCTTTTGTTTCCTAATATTGTTATCATTCGTTTATTACTCGGGCCCCCGAATTGCTGCATTGACGCAATCCTTAATGCTGGCGAGTACTCTTCCTCCTTCTTTTATTTAACAGTCAGATATCGCGCGAATGCAAGACCTTATGCATAGTCATTAAAATCCTTGCCCTTTGGTCCATTTGTCTGAATTACTTCCTTGCCTCTTGTATATATATATATATATATATATATATATACGTACGAGGATCATTTAATAATTTTCCAGACTTTTTCGTATGGGCACTTTCATTGATAGTACACACATGAAACTCTAATTCCCTTCGAAGTAATCCCCTCCGGCTGCAATGGACTTGTTGTACCGTTCCAACAACTTCTGTAAAGCCCCATGGAAGTCCTCTTGGGTGAGTGTGTCAATGACCTTCGTCACAGCCTCTTTCATCACCTCAACTGTCTCATAACGACTGCCTCTGAGCTTAGGGAATAACCAAAAGTCACAGGGAGCAACGTCTGCACTATAGGGACGCTGAGGAACTGTGTTGATGCCCATCTTGGTCAAATAGTCTGTGACAATGATGGATTTGTGGACTGGTGTATTGTCCAGCTGGAAATGCCACTGACCCGATTTGAAGAGTGTTGGCCTCTGCCGACGGAATCTCTTCCTGAACTCCCTAAAAATCTCAACATAATAACCCTAACCCTAAGCCTTTGGCTAATCAACTTTAGTGTTCTGACTTCCTTACTCCTCCCACACCTTGCATCATCCCTCGCAGACTCCCTGCCTTCCTTGAATCTCCTATGCTACTCAAAAACTGATGCTCGATTCATAGAAGATGGTCGAAAAGCAGTCTGAAGCATTCCATACTTTTTTGTGGCATCATTTTTTCCAAGTTTAAAACAGAATGTTATTGCATATCGTTCTTCTAAAGTGTACTCACGTTCAGAATGCATCTTTTGAAATTCACAAGCAGTGACAATCAAGCTTTAGTAGAGTGTATTCCAGTTACTACTGTAGCTGTTCCTTTGAACCAGAAATCATAAAAATTGGTCAGTCATCTCAAAATATGTATAGCAATAACATACTGAATTTTCAAGAGTCTACGACAACTCTAAATGACTGTACAAAAATAGTCTGAAAACCTATTGAATTCATATATATTAAGCTTTAATACTAAAAGCATTTTAAATCATTAAAATACTGATCTCAATGTACAAAATTACAAGCATTATAAAATATTTCAACTATGGAATAAAGCGGTGTAAAAATTCATGATCCTGACTTTTGCATGGCCAATATCCAGGTTTTCCTGTATCGATACGTCTGAAGTCCATTGTATTTAATTATAAATATCTGTCCTCAAATCAATATTTAAATCATTTGACGCTTACGTTACTAACATATCATGACATTTGGTTAAATCTAGTGACAAGTTGCAAAGTAAATATTTAAATTGGTGACGACATTTGGCAAACATTTTCCATCTTTAATTCAGCAGATCACCAGAATCCGGAAAACTTCGATGATATTTTCCTCCACGCCCAATTTCCAATGTACCGAACCCTCATGACAAATATATAAGAACAGACGGCTTAATGTTTACTTCTTGTTCTTAGTTTTCTTTATATTCCAAATTGTACTTCGACAATATTCTTCACTGTTGGTGCACGGTTCATTCCTAAAATAAGCTTTTTTTTATCATCGTATCTTCTCTACTTTCACTCTGTTGATCTTATACACACCATCTCTTGACTATTACTACATCTTACTTTTGATTTGTAAACCACATTTTTTTTATTAAGCATTTATTTTTCAATGGGCATTCACTCGTTTTTCCAGTTGCTCAAATGGTTCAATTCATTATTTTCGTTCATAATTCTCATAGTTTACTGATTGTACCTGTGTTTTCTTTTACGCATATTATTCATTCAACTATGGCAAATATTTAAAGTATTTTGAATAAATATTTTCCGTAATTTATTAGATGTCGGGAAATACTTATCAAGCAATTTTTTACGTTTTCCACGTTTGTTTTTACAGCTTTATTAAACGCGAATGGGAATTAAACAGTATTAAGTTTCTGCCATTTCGATATTTTTATTGATGTTTTACTTATATATGTCATTGGTCTAGTGGGTAGAGTGTTCGCCAATGGTCCGGGAGATGGGGGTTCAATCCCAGGTCAGGTCATACCAAAGACTCAAAAATGGTACTTAATACCTTCTTGATTAACACTCAGTATTATAAAGTACGTATCAAGGGTAAAGTGGAGCAATCCAGGGAAGGAATAGTGCCCTCTCCTATTCCTAGGTGTAGTAGCTATTGAAAAGGGAGCCTTCGGGTTGCCTTCGACTACGGTCATCAACTTTACTTACTTATATATGTATATATACGAGGTATGACAAGTTAATTACCTAGTTAAACACTGTGTGTCACAGGAGTGATGAGTCAAACAGACATTTACCCGAAAACATCTAGATATCTTCTAACTTTCGCTTTCTTGAGACTCAGGTTGGTTGGTTGGTTGATTGGTTTTATGGCATATCAACCTTTGTTGGTTATTTAACGTCAAATTCATTTTTATGCTAATAGTCAGTTCTATTTCATACAATTCCATTTAGCATGAGTACACAGTTTAATTGTCAAAAACATTTCCATTGCAAACAATTCAATTTATTCAAACAGTTCTAATTCAGCTAATTCAGTTTAGTATAAGTATAGATTTTCTCTACACACAGTTAAATATCAAAACAGTTCTATTGTAAATAATTCAGTTTAGTGTTAGTACAGTTTCATTGTCAAAAACAGTTCCATTTCAAACAATTCAGTTTAGCATAAGCACGCAGCTTAAATATAAGTACACAGTTTAATTTTCAAAAACATTTCTCTTTCAACCTATTAAGTTTAGTCGGATAGTTCTAATTAAAAAAATTCAGTTTAGCATAAGTATACAGTTAGTTTTATTAAACTCATTGATAGGGCCCTATCAGGTGCTACCACTCAAGGCCAGAGTGGACCTGGGAACGATGGCAATAAAGGGGTACTCCGCATTCCTCAAAGCTCCAGCATCACTGGAGCCTAACCACCAGATTGTTTTGTGCCATATCCAGGACTCTCATTGGGGGAGTCTTACCCCTCTGCAGAGGTGGAGTCGGTGTATTCTACAGGCTCAGCCTACTGGGCAATACACTGAGTTAATGTCAAAACAGTTTTATTTCCGATAATTCAGTTTAGCATAAGTACACAGTTTAGATGTCAAAACAGTTCTATTTCGAACAATTAAGTTTAGCATAAGTACACAGTTCAAATGTCAAAACCGTTCCATCCCAAACAATTAAGTTTAGCATAAATACGCAGTTTAAATACAAAAAAACAGTAAAGTCAAGAAACCACGGTTTAGTTCTATTTAACCCATAGATAAGACCCTTATCAGGTGCTACAACCCCGAGGCAGAGTGGACCTGGGGACGATGGCAATGAAGGGGTACTCCGCATTTCCCAAAGTTCTAGCATCACTGGAACCTAACCAGTAGATTGTTTAGGGTCATATCAGGACACTCATTGGGAGGGGTCTTACTCCTGTGCAGAGAAGCAGCCGGTGTATTCTACAGCCCCAGTTGACTGAGCAATTGAGACACAGACCAGTTGAGCTATTTGTTAGCGAACTGCAGAAGTTGTACAATAAAAAAATGCTCATAATGAACAGGCTTTGAAAAAATCAAATGTTTTTGAGACGATTTCGAGTTTTAAGGCAGGTCTATGTATACTGGATGATGCAAATGGTTGGCCTCCCAAAACTCAAAGAACATTTACAAATGTGGATAGAGTGTGAAGCTTCGTTCTTTCAGATTGAAGATTAGGTGTTCGAATTGATAGCAAAAGTACTGAATAAAAATTGGGAAACTGTGTATTTTATTCTAACAGAGGATTTACGAATCAGAAGAATTTCCTTAAAGATGGATTCTCCATCGTGACATTGCACCTGCCATTGATGCTGTAAAAGTTGGCAAGTTCTTGGCTTGGAAATCTATTACAAATATGGAATGAACATATTATTCAGCAGACTTATTTCCCTGTGTTTTGGGGTAATACCAAAATTGAAAATGTGAAAGAACAAATATTCCTTGGCATCCAACAATAAGTGACTACATTACTGAAAGGTATTCCGGTGAACGAATTTCAAGAATGTTTTCGGCATATCTTTTAGCTTAGTTAATTGGTTCACAAATGGAGAACTTTAAAGACGATAGCAGACAATCGTGATCAGGCGGGAAAACTTTATATCCACTGGACAATTCCTGGAAATATATTGCCATACCTTGTACACACGTATACACACACACACTCACAAATAGACACACATTTATATATCAAGAATTCTTAAATCTTATTGAAAAATTATACAATGAAACCAAAAGGTAAGAGTTATTATTTAATATACAAGCCAGCAATATTAAAAGTCTGTCACCAAAAATATGAATTCATAGCAATCAAAAGATATGTATTTCAATAAATCAATATGTTTACATGAAAATTTACGTAATGCTTAATTAAGCTTGATGCAGTAGTTGTTACAATCAGCTTGATATACATACATAGTTTTTATACAATTTATAATAATGAATGCAAACATAAATGTCGGACCCTAATTTGCTATAGATATAGATATTTCTTAATGTAGGATAATATATATATATATATATATATATATATATCTGTGTGTGTGTGTGTGTGTGTGTGTGTGTGTGTGTGAAACCTATCCTGTTCTTGATAAATAGTCATATAAGTAGTAAAACACAGGATTGTGGAAGTGCAGCATGTTTCCTGAATGTGGAAGTTGCTGCACTTGCAGCTGAATAGTATTTGGCAAACATGAAACATGCTGTGCTTCCACAATCCTGTGTTTTATTAAAAACATATTTTGTTCAAAAAACATCAGGATTGGTCTAATTTTAATTTTTTTTTTTTTTTTGTTAGATACTGTTCAGCAGCAAGTGCAGTAACCTCTGCACTCAGGAAACATGATGTACTTCCACAATCCTGTTTTTTACTAAAAAAAATATTTTGTTCAAAAGACATCAAAATTGGTCTAAATTTTTTTTTCATCAAATACTGTTCAGCAGCAAGTGCAGCAAACCCTGCACTCAGGAAACATATTGTACTTCAACAATCCTGTGTTTTACTAATATATATATATATATATATATATATATATATATATATATATATATATATATTTACTAATCTAATATCTACCAGTATTCACGGTACCAGAAAAAAACAAAAAAACCCTGGCCAGGAACAAGAGATAAAAATATCTCGATTCACGGTCCAGAGGAAAAAGAAAAAAGTTTTGGGGGGTAAAAAAGAAAGAAAAGACCAACCTCGTCCGACTCCTTGAAAAAAAATCAAGGGGTACTTAGTCAGTGGTCAAAAGAAAACCAAAAAACCCTCCGCGAATGCTGCAATGCTACAATTACTAAAGTGCTCAACATTAAACAATGGAGCCAATTATAGAATTAACTTAAATCGCTAGTCGAAAATCTTCTACTAAAGTTTCACCTTAACGGATCATCAGGAAGTTTACCCTCGACTTTTAAGGTGAAACTTCCTGATGATCCGTTAAGGTGAAACTTTAGTAGAAGATTTTCGACTAGCGATTTAAGTTAATTCTATATATATATATATATATATATATATATATAAGTCTTCTTTTATGTACATGGAAAAATATTGTAGTATGATGTATGATGCATGCAATGAAAGAATTTATTTTTTCCGACAAAGATTAAACTGAAATATTCTTAAATTTTTCTGACAAATATCCCCCCACACATATATATATGAAGTTTTCTCTTAATAAATTATGTATCGGTAATCTCGAGTGCAATTTTTCAAATTTGTCGTTTGAATTATTTGTACAGTTATTTTTCTTCCTAATTTTGCTTTCTTGTTTTGTTCTTTTACTATGTGTCCTTGTATTGGCATTGCTCTCTTACTGGATGCTGTAATCTGTTTTTCATTGCACTTTTCAGTGTGTTCCTCGGGTTGGATCAATGCAATCCTCAATACTGGCAAGTTCTTTTCCTCTTTTGTTTTTGAAAGTGATAGCAAGTTTTTCAACTCTTAAGACCTCTTCTAAGTTTTTCAAGTCGATCCTTGAAGTGTTGTGATGTGGAAGTTCTCAATTCTTCCTCCGAATTCTCATATTCCTCTCTGTTCTCCGTATATTTTCTTAATTTCAATTCATCCTATTAAAAGAATATGTTGAACCAAATATTGCAAAAGTGTTAATGACTGCAAACTAATTTTTTGGTCTGGTTTGTTTTGGTTTTATAGCATATCCACTATTTATGTCATAGCATATCGACCATTTAGGTCGTTTGATACCAAATCCTTTTTATACATATATCAAATATATGATTTTTTAAACACATTTTGAAGATAACATTTTTAAACAAGCCTGTGCTCGTTTTTTTTTTTTTTTTTTTTTTTTTTGCACACTGTTAAATGATTTAATTTAATTTCAATTTAACAATTCAATTTAGTACAGTCTTTTGTTTACACACAGTTAGCCATTGGTTTAAATACAGTTTTTTTTTTTGTTTACACACAGTTAAATGAGTGAACAGTTTTATTTCGATCAATTCGGTTTAGCATAAGTACAGTTTTTGGCTTACACACAGTTAAATGTAAAAACAGTTCATTTCTAACAATTCTGTATAGAGTAATTACACAGTTTAGTTTTATTTCACCTATAGATAGGAACCTATCATGTGCTACCACTCCGGGCCAAATTGGACCTCACAGCGATGGCAATGAAGGGGCACTCCGCATTCCCCAAAGTTCCAGCATTACTAAAGCCTCACTATCAGATCGTTTATCGTCATATCCAGGATACTCGTTGGGGGAGTCTTACCCCTCTGCAGAGAAGCAGTCGGTGTATTCTGCCACCTCAGTCGACTGGGCCAACTAATTTTTGTGATTAACACAGATTTGTAATTTGATGCTATTATTGTCATTATTATCATTTTATTCTAAGTGACGGCAAGTTTCTTCAGATTTCCAAGACTCTTCGTAGTAAACGAACCTATTTTCACAATACTGCAGTCTGGATGGTATCTTTTCTTCCTAGAATTTTCAGTTCCCCAAGTCTTTTTTTCAAGCAATTGTAGACCGTTCTAAGAGTACCAATTACAATTGCTATCATGTCACCGTGGTGTTTTACACTTTTAATTCTCTGTCCAAATATTTCGCTTATCTTTTCGTTTGCTTTCATTTTCACTCTATATTCTACCAGAACAGCAAAATCGACTTGATGACAAGTTCTTTTTTCCTTGCTAATTAACGCTGTGTCTGGTCTTCTTGATGGGATTAGGTAATCTGTTTTTATCTTAAAATCACTGAGAACTTTATGCGTTTCATTCCTTAGGACGGATTCTGGTTTATGCAAATACCATTCGGTAGTATAGTGGAATTTTTAATCTCTTGCACAATTCCCAGTGGATCACCTTCTCCCTCCAATCATGTGTAGTCGTGTATTGCTTGTATTGTATTATGTGATAAACCGTTTGATTTGTCTCCACATAACCTAAACTTGTTTTCTTGAGTCATCATTTTTCGTTTTAATATAATTGCTCTTTATGGCACTATTTTGTGTTACTTTTACAAGAGATTCAGTTTCTTGCTTGGAGTTTCTTTTTCCTCTTTTTCATGTGAGATGAGTTTCAAAGTCTTTAAATTTCAATTTCAAATACCTCAAAATAGTGAAATTTCAATATTTTTCTCCACACATAAAAATTTGAAATATAATTTACAAGAGAATATTATTAATGCTGGTGTGTTTTAATCCATTTTTAAAATCCATTTGTCAAATACGCCTTTGGAAAGAATTCTGGCAACCTTTGATGGCCTTTTACTACGGGATTACCCATCAAATATGGCTTCGGTTTCATCAAACATTTTCCTTCCAATGTTAGCTCATTACTCTCATCAATTATCTTCTCAACATATTAATTTCTGACAATACAGTGAATGTCTGCACCTGTACATCGTTCTTCTGTCAAGAGTTCCGTGACTGCTTTTGGTTTTTGATTCATAAACATCAGAAATAGCATTGCTTGTGCCAATCACGTAATAGTTTAAAAAAAAAAAACTCTGATTGAATTGTTATGAGGCTTTTTCTCTCTATATACTTTCTCTTCTCCCGTTATTTTAATAAAATATCCATCGTTTTTCAAGACACAATTTTTCTCCATCACAAAGTCCTGAGGATGGTATCATAAAACCGAAATAATTTAACGTTGACTTTACCATCATAAATAAATTCATCTCTTTTGGAATACTTTGTTTTTCTATTTTCTTCATATATATATATATATATATATATATATATATATATATATATATATATATATATAATCTTTTATATATTGATTAATAATGAATTAAAAACAATTCATTTTAATTACACTATATAATCTGACTGGGTGTTCTCTTAAGATCGTACAGAATTCAGAGCCAGTTTATAATTTATCAATTTGTTCCTAATAAAAGAAAGAAGCTCCCATATCTGATAATTAGCAATAATCAGAAATTTGTATATTGTAACAAGACATCAATAATTGCACAAAATCTAAGTAATCAAACTTAAGAATAGTATGAATTATGCACCTCACTAAAATAACAGTTAATTTAATATTTAGTATTACCAATTAGTTTTACGAATAGTTTTTTTCTAGATGGAGATGTAGAATTAATTACATAGTGGTATTGCTTAGTTATGATTCACAATCTAGACAAAAAAAAATCTGCTTTATCTGATAAATATCCGGGCATTTAATAATGTATAAATATTCATCGTAAATACATCGTTTAAATTATTGTTAGGATATTTACAAACAAAGTATTTCCTTTCAAAAAAGACTCTGGGAATTTTCAGGGCTATATATATATATATATCATCATCATCGTCATCATGTCGTGCTGGTAACACGGATATCCCTGACCCTCTATCGCCACTCCTCCCTATCGTTCATTGCCCTAGGCAGGTCTTCAGGACAACATCCCGTATCCTCACACAGCTGCTGAATATATGTTCGTGCTGGTCGTCCTGCTTTTGCACGGCCATGTGTGGGGATCCATAAGAGTACATCTCTTATGAGTTCGTCCCTGCTTCTCCAGCAGTGTCCTGCATGTCTGGTTCGTCTAACTTGAAGAGTTTTCGTGATAGGAGGCAGGTGGCCGTACAGTTGGTGTCTTGTTGGGTGTTGCCGCCAGGACTTGTTCAAGATTGCTCGCAGCATTCTTGTGTAATTGCCGTCTAGCTTCTTCTCCAGCCGTTTTGTTAGAGTCCATGTAGTGCACCCATATAGCAGTATCGATGTGACCGCTGCCTGGAAGAAACTGCGTTTCATTTTATCGGTTAGGTCTGATTTCCATATAATCGAAAGCCTATTGATAGCTGTCCATGCTTTCGTTAACCTCGTGTCGATGTCCTTTTCAGTTGATGCGACGCTGCTTCCTAGGTAAGTGAATGTGTCTACTAGTTTAAGAGGGGTTCCGTCTAGAGTGGAGATGTCCCCCGTTTGATTATAGCACATATATTCCGTTTTGTGTGCATTAACATAGAGGCCTATACCTGCGGCTGCTCGTTCCAAACTATGCAGTAGTGTTTCGGCTTGGTCGGGTGTATTTGCCGGTATCGCTATGTCATCGGCGTAGTCAGCATCGGTAATTGTTGTTGCGGGGTATCTTCTGCTTCTTTTCTTCGTCAGTTCGAAGCCATTCTCTTTGATTTTGTCAATCGATGTTCTAAGTACGTAGTCTAGACAAAAAAGAGGTACGGAGCCAGCGTGTCCCCTTGTAGTACTCCTGCTACAATGTCGAAGTATTCTGTATCTCCATCTGGTGATCGTACTTTTACTTTGGTGTTTCTATAGAGAATCGTTATTGCTGCTACGGTTTCTTTAGGTATGCCGTACGCTAGTAGGATTTGTTCCATCTTTCCTCTGTGAATGGAATCGAAAGCCTTGGTAAAGTCGACAAATATTAATGTCGCTTGTAGGTTTTTTGCCCGTACACCTTCAAGGATTCTACGGATGGTTAATATTTGTGAGGTCGTAGATCTATTTCTTCGGAAGCCATTTTGGTTTTTCCTAAGTATGTTGTCGATTTTGGGTTCTATGCGGTTTCGTAGTTGGGCATTGTAGATTTTTTGGCTAATCCGAGGTCCCCCTTTTTAGGTAAGGGGAGTATGCATCCCTTCATCCATCTATCTATCGGATTTTGATTGTATACTGCGTTGCAGTGTCGAAACAGTATGTCGTCGAATTGTCTGGTCTTCCAGACTTCTGGGGGAATCTCGTCCAGCCCTGCAGCTTTCCTATTTTTAATTTTTCTGAGAACCAAGTCGAGTTCTTCTTGTGTGAACGGTCCTAGTTTAATGTCTAATTGTTTACTAATTATTCTGGTGATTGGTTCATGTGTTATTTTCGGTGGGTTTCCTAGTAGGTTTTCGAAGTGCTGTTTCCACAGTTTTATTCTTTCTTGTTGGTTTGCTGCTTTCAGTTTTGCTTTGGCTGTGTTCTTTCTTCTACTCACTTCATTTATTGCTTAACAGACTATCCTAGATTGTCTATCTTCCACCGAGTCTCTAATCTTATCTATCTGATTTTGAATGTATTCTGTCTGTTCCTTTATATATATGCCTGCTAATTGATATTGTGCCGTTTTTAGTTTTAAGGCATTTGTGTTTGTTGGGTTTTTTCGATAGTTTTTGGAGGCTGTTTTCACCAGTGCACGTTTTTCTCTCACCGCTAAAGTTTCCCATGGGACTCTATATTTAGTTTTGAGTTTTGTTGGAATGCATTTCGCTGCTGCCTCGAGGTGCGCATTGACGAAATTTTCATATTCGTCGTTTGGTGTACTTTTTACCGTCTTCTCTTGTAGTGTTTCGAATCTGTTTCTTAATTCTAATACGTATTCATCTCTTATATCTCTGTTGTTCAAAAGGGCCCAGTCATAGTGTTTGGTGGTCGCTGTTCGTTTGGCGTTTTTTCGAAAGAGGAGTATGCCTCGCAATTCATTGCACTATTTTTCCATTTCTTGTTTATAAGGACGTAGTCTATCTGAGCTTTACTATTGTTCGCGTACGTGTATGTCCATAGTTTGCTCTCCCTTTTTTGGTAGTTTGTATTGAGGCATGCTAATCTATTTTCTATCATGAAATCTGTTAGATGTTGCCCATTCCTATTTGACGTGTTGTGGAGGTTGTATTTGTTGTTTATATATATATATCAAACAGTTTGTCATAACTGGATTAAAACTGATGTGAGTTCAGAGGTTTATTTGTCCCAGACTGGTGGCCTACCTAACGTTAAAGAACTCAATCTGCCTAATTATTTTCTTACCGCAGGGGGAGAACAGATAGATGAATGCCTTTCCCGTGAGCAATAGGGTTAAATGTAGCATAAACAGCTAGGTCCAGGGTTTCCACTTAAGTCATCGATTCCATTTACGTTAAGCGCACCTCGTAGTTTTGTGTAAAGACAGGAAAAAATATTGAAAAAGAAATATCTAAACAAAACTTGTCTGTAGTTTGTGGGGAGTTGTTTTACTATCATTAAAGCCAACTGCAACCTAAGTTTTAATATTTTACCAGACGTAGACAAATACCTCAGCTAGTAATGAAGAAATACATTGTTTAAGATAAGACTTTGTCTCCAATAAGGAACTGGTTAGTCTAATGTATCGATAAATGTGATTAAAATCGATCTCGTCCTTATGAAAGTATCCTGGCGTACTGGGTAAACAATGCGGATCGATATCTGTACGCAAGCAAATTACTTATAATGTGTTCAAGTTGATAAAAAATAGTTGCAAAAATAAAGGCTGGAGTAATAAATACAAATACAGTTAGATTGAAAAAGACAGACAGAATTTAAGATCGTCTGCAAACAAAAAACAGTCACAGAAATTCAAAATAGAAACACTTTTTTATCTTTTTTATCTCTGTTCTTTTTTTAATTGTTTATTTTATCTAAATATCTTTAAAGATTTTTTTGTAAGAGGTTCTCTCAATGGACTATAGTCTTGCATGATTTCCCTTCTCTTTCTCTCTCTCTCTCTCACACACACACACACACACACATACACAATGTTGTACATCAAAACTCAATTGTAGCCTGCCAACATCTCGTGATAAGAATTTAAATGCACGTGCATATAACAGTAAGCAGATCACGTAACTAGGCATTTGTATTTAACAACGGAGCTTTGATTAATTTTTTTAAAAACTTTTCTCCATCAAATAAAAGGTGATAAAAACACGTAATTATTCAGTCGTTATTTACTTAGTGGTGGAATAAGGTCGGAAGAATGTTAGACTCACTAGTAATAGTCTACTAGTCTAGCTTGCTTACCATCTCACCAAACAAATTGCATACCCAATTCTTTAGTATGTATTTACCGAACCGGAAGGATGCGACACTATGTCAATTTTTAAGCAAAGTTTAAAAGGTTTGAATTCAGAATTTTCCTTATCCTAGACCGGTTTTCAAATCAAAATTAAAGAGCCAGTCTGCCCTACTATTTACCCATTTCTGGAGGAAGAATAGTTAGATATATACCATTCCCAAAGATATTTGTTCTATGTGAAATGCACCCAGCCTCTTTTAGGTTTTCAACTCGGGTCACCTTGTCTCCTTCCTTCGACAATAACCATTAGGCTACATATTCTTCGGTAAGCCTTTAATTCTTCATTGTAAACTTTCCTAGTCACAGCACTTGATTCATAAGACTAACTTTGAGCACTTCCCACTGAATTAAACAGATATACACTTTTACAAGCCCACATGAAAATAACTTTTCCAATACCTTAAAAAAGGTTGCTTTTTTGTTGCCGATAATTTTAGTCGATACTAAGTTTAATTTTCCAGCAAAGAAAAAAACACAATCACACATGTAGCGACGAATATTTTTTGCCTCTTAAGGTAATATCCTTATAACTCTCGCTTTTTCTTAACACTAAAGACAAGAATTTTTTTTATTTTTTACGATTGCAATTAAAGGAAGTTTCATTTTATAATAATACTGGCTTGCGAAGTTTTCAAGGTTAAATATATAATAATTGATTTTAAAGCTTTTTTTTACATTGAATCCAAAAATTATACTCTTTTTTCTAATCAGATAAAAATTTTAAGATACAAGCTCTTAAAATGTATAAAACAGTATTTTCTTGTTGAATGAAACAACTAATGCTAAATTTAGGGCTGAGATATTCGCAGAAAGCTCCCATTGTGACAAAGTAAACTGAAAAATACACAAAAGAAACTATTCATAGATGAAACATCTTTTCAAGGACTTCCTCCTGTGCTCGACGACTACGGCATACTGTTGACAGCAGTAAGAAAGTTCACATCCCTTCGGCCTTGGTAGCGCTCTTCCATAATGCGAATGTCTAGGTGAAATCGTACATCCTACACTTCACTTAAATCTCCACAGTTCTTTGGAAAATAGTCCAAGAGTGGCCACCGAAAGTACAGTTTGACTGATATTTGTGCCATGAGTTGGGGGACACTCATCAGTAGCTCTTCAATTTCCTTCACATATTCCGCAATCCAGTGGTTTCCTAGGAAGTTTGTAACAACTGACTTCACTGATTGTCAGGAGGACAGTTCAGCTTCACTCAGTGTTTCTTCAAACATTGTGTCCAGCATGAGTTCTCTCATTGAAAGGCCGTCAAATATACAAACCTTGACTTTCTCCACCCTTATCCATAGCAACTTCTCCAGGGGGAAGGCAAGGCCGCAGCATTCCCTGTCCATTGCCAAGTTTTTCGTTTCTCCTAACTTGATGTGTAAGGATGAAAGCAGAATTTTTTCGGTTCGACGGGAGGGTGAGACTGAACGTAATGCGAAACAAGTTTTAAATCTTGTCTTAACGGCTATCTTGTATGACATAATGTTGTTCGTCCGCCTGGCAGTCTGAAAGACACAGAGAACAAGGATACGTTGCGTACCCACCTTGGAACCCTAAGACCAGTCCAACCACCTTAAGATCTCCACATATCATCCATTTGTGTTCCTTGTAGTTAACAACAGACAGCAAATGATCCATGCTGTTGTGAGTTTCTTTCGTTTGTACCGAATGCCAAATCGGGATAGATGGAAAACTATTCCCATTATATAGAAGATCTGCTTTGAGACTTCTGCAGCGGGAATTAATAAAAAAAAATGACCATTCCGTAACATCATACTCTAAGCCCATTGAGTTGATCAATCCAGCAATAAACCAATGAGGATTTCTTTTGGTCGTGAAAAAGTCTTAATTCTCTCTCGCGGTCTCGATACCAGTAGAACATTGTTCCTGGTGTTAACAGATGTTTCTCTTTGAGACGTGAACCCAGCAGCTAAGCAAACTCCTTTGAAATATTGAGATCTCGTGTTTGGACATTGAATTCTTCTTTTGTCACGGGTACTGACAAGTCGTCTTCATCTGGCTTGTATGCGTGATCTCTTGCTACAACAGTCATCTCCTTATGTTATGAATCAGAGCTATATTTTATATTACCACCTGGCTCAAGAAAAAGGAGGGTCTAGGCCATGAGGAATTATACTTATGGCAGAAGGAACATCGGGGGGTTGGACATGATGCTTGTTCTTGCGATTTATTCCTTTTAGATTTATTACACGGAAATAGTAGTCGGTAATGTGGTCATTTCCTTCACCAATTGGAATGGTAAATGGTGTTCTCTTCCTTTTATCATTCTTCCTATTCCTCAAGTTCTCTCTACACATACTTTTCAGAAAATGTGGAGATCGAATGGCTTATCCTGATCCTCTAATTTGACTCTAAAGTAATCGCGATATGCCTTCTTCACAAAGTCAGAGATTTTTGCCTGACGGTTAGGAAAAACGACATTACTGCAGATATAACAGAACCTGTCAGGAATATTCTAACACTTGCGATCAATTCTTACTGGAATACAAATGTCAAGCTCAAAAGAGAAAAAAAGCAGCTCTTAATTCGTCGTTGACACTCGACTCAGTACATTAAAATCATTTTAAGCTGAGGGAAAGGCTCACTCTCTCTAGGTATGTGGGTGTTAGTGACTAGGGTGATACACTGTAGTCAGATACCCATACAACATTATATGCTATACTAAACATCAGGAATCCACGATCAGTTGTGACTAGTAGAGTCCACAGGCTTTTGAATAAGTTTTATTATCGTGTACAACTTATTGTGAATTATTCAAGCCCATCTTACAAACATGAAGTGACTAAACATTATGAATGGTATTTTTGAATTAAGCATAAAATAACGATCATATATCACTTCATAAATCTTTCACCTTTAGAAAAAAATCTTAAACGCAGGCCAGTGTAATTGTAATATACTAGCTTAGCTGGCGACGGAGTACCGGAATGAACTTAGCTGATTCAATGCAGTCGCAAGATAACATCAACAAAGTGGTTTCACTGGAAAGTGTAATTTATTGCCTGTGGATAGAATGATGGATATTTCCGTTCGCAGATAAGATCAACAAATTACCGGGAAAAAAACGGAAGTATATAAGTTCCGATTACCAGCCATAAACAGAAAAAAACGTGGGACTTGAAAGACAATATAAGGTCTGTAATTTTAGACTGAAGAGGAAATACAAGGAGAGATCCACTGGTCGCTCAAGCGAAGGGGAGAGATCCACTGGTCACTCAAGCGAAGGGAGAGACCCGCTAGCCACTCAAGCGAAGGGGGAGGTCCGCTGGTCCTTAAAGCAAACCTATCGGCTCCCCCGTGTGTGATTTCAGGCCGTCGCACTACTTCACAAAAGGGTCCCTCACCACAGAAGAAAGATATGTGCGAACTCTCTCTGAATTTATTCCTACTTCACACAAACATCGCCGTCGAAAAATAAAAATATAAATTATGTTTTTTATATATCAACAAGTCCTTCGTTGGTTGTCGAGCGGAACATTATGCAACATAATCAGGACACGTCTAGCGTGGCATATTTTCGTTAGATCATAATACATAATAGAAAGTATCTTCTAAAATATGGGCATCAAATATGTTTATTTATCATTAGTGCATTTACAGTTTACAGTATTTCCAAACTGAGACCTCGGTATCTACCACTGTGCGGGTTTATGCATTATAAAAGAAATTTGCAATTAATAGCTTCACACTTTTCTTATCATCAGACAATGCATTCTAAAGAATTACAAGTTGTAAAAGAGCGTGTTACATAGAATGCACAGAATCGGATTTAAATTACAACAAATCTATAACCTAGTGGGCTGGAGGAGTAGAATACACCGCCTTCATTTCTACAGACGGGTAAGAACCCCCACCACCAGCCCGACGAGTGTTCTGAATATGATACTAAACTATCTCATGGTGAGGCTCCAGTCATGGAGCTCTGGGGAATGTGGAGTAACTCTTCACTGACATTACTCCCAGGTCCACTCTTATTCGAAGTGGTAGTATGCGTTAGAGACCTATCCATTGTTCAAATCGGACTATTTAATCCTTTGTTAAACTTTCAGCCATTTAACGGAGTGTAAAACTAAATAGCAATACTTTAAACCATTTAACTACGGGCAGTCAGCTGGGGCTAAAGAATACCCCGAGTGCACCTATGCAGAGGTGTAAGACCCCCCCCCAAACGAGTGTCCTGATTATGACAATAAATAATCTTATTGTGAGACTCCACTAATTCTGAAGTTTGGGGGTATGCAGAGTAACCCATCATTGCCATCACTCCCAAGTCCACTCTGACCCGGAGTGGTAATACATGAAAGGGTCCTATCTATCCGTTAAATAGAACTATTTGATATTTAAACTGTAAAAATAAATGAATTATGCTAAATTGTTTGAAATATAAATTTTTGATCATTTAATTGTGTGTAAAGAAATGACTAATGTTTTATTGGATTGTTAGTGATACATAGTAAGACTTGAAACAATTTAACTTTGACTTACGCTAAATTGAATTGTTAGAAATTTGAAATAGAACTATTTGATCATTTAACTGTGTTTATCTAAAAATTTTGTTTGAAAATCTTATATATATATATATATATATAAACCGGATTTGGCATTAAATAACCAATAACGGTTGATATGCCATAAAACTGACCCAAACTAAACAAAAAATAGTCATTCTTAAGATCATTTAAATATGAGCCAACTGTGATATACTCACATAATAAATATGCTTATATACACATATACATGTTCATGCAGGATACATACTGGCGCAATGAATAACAGACGCACGCAATGACAAAGACGCAGGAAGACTTCTTTAACAAAATATATACCTCTCACTTTATTTGTAAGGTTCGAAAGGGTTGTGTGGGGTTTTACTGCGAGAGGGAGCTGGAGACCGAATATAACTGAAATATTTTGACCCCTCACTCTTATGGCCGTCACGTTGTGTCTTTATTGTTCTTCTGATGCTCAACCGGAGCCCTGGGGTCCACTCTGCTGGGTGCTGGCTTTCTTTATTGCATCTTATTTTTTCTTCTCATCTCAAGTTCATCGAATTTCTTTTACTATTTCTTGAGACTGTTCCAATTTTCACCACCAGAACTAGTCCTAATGTCGCCTTCCTGTTTCACAACTTTTTCGGTTCTTTAGCAAAATCAAGGTATAAGCCTTTTACCTTCCTTCACTTTCACTTTGTAATCTTCTCTTCCCGCAAAATCCTCACGATGACAAATTATTATCATTATTTTTATTATTTGTTTTCTTATTTGTTCTGAGAATTTTTTCACACTGGCGTTAGCTGATGGTTTTTCACTGGAGTTGGAGCGACAACAAATCTCCTCAAGTCTCCAGGACTCTTCTCAGTACTCTGGCCGATCTCAATAATACAGTAGTTTGGATGGTCTCCTCCTCTTATTTCTAAGACCTCCAATCCTTGTACTAATCCTTTAGTGACTGTGCCAAGAGCACCAATCCCAATTGATATTATCGTCACTTTCATGTTTCACAGCTTTTTCAATTCCCTAGCAATGTCGAGGTACTTAACCCTCATTTCCTATTCTTTCAATTTCACTCTGTGGTCCGCCGAGAAAGCAAATTCCATAATTCTGCAAGTTCTCCTTTTTTTTGTTGATTATTATAAGATCTGGTCGTTTGTCCGAGATTTGGTGATCCGTTTGTATCTCAAAATCCCAAACGAGTTTGCGCGTCTCATTCTCTGGGACAGATTCTGGGTTGTGCAAATACCATTTGGTCATATGGTCAAACTTCAACTTCTGGCACAATTCCCAGTGGATCACCTTGTCCACCCAGTTATGCCTAGTCTTATATTCTTTCTGTGCTAATTTGTCGCATTCGCTAATTACGTAATTGATCATTTCGTCTCTTTCGCCACATAATTATTATTATTTTCATAATAAACCATTGAGTTTTCACTCCTTATGCTAATATAGTACTCTTTTAATATTGTATGTAAAATCCAAATTTATTTCATATCATTTTAAATAAACACATAGTTTATAGATATATATAAAGCGATATATTTCATTTTTAATTATATTTTGACATATACATCAACATTTTGTCCAAAATAAACTTTTACACCTAACTTGGCGATAATAAGATACAATAGGCTATGATATTTCTCTGCTAAAATAGAAGTTGGTGAAATGGCTAAAAAAACATAGTTTTTCCCAAGAAAACATAAGCAACAACATGAACCCAAATGGTTGTAGAAAGTTGTAACATGAAAAACTTCTTACCCAATATGTGTTTATTTAAATAAACCTCCAACGGAGAAAAACGACCTTACGTTTAGACTGACTCTTTGACTTTGATAAGCATTACGAAAATGACTGCAGTCGATGTAATATTGTAAACCAAAATTATCATTTGAAAATAATCAATATGAAAATCGCCTTAAGCAATTTCAGTTTATTGGACATGTGATCCACAAATGCCATACATTTCCAAAAAGGATTGTTAAACACACCGATTTCATGAAAGAATAAACATTGTTACTCGAACATGAAGTAACGAAACTAAATATAACATTTTCTGATTGGTTAAGTTACTCTAACTAAAGGAGAATGTTTATTTCTTTGATTTATATTTTACCTTCTTGTTATTTCATAAAATATAAAATTGGGTCACCAAATAACTGGAGTATTTCTAAACTATTTGATCACTGTATTTTACTAACTTTATATTTCAGCTAATATCTAGTTACACAATAATCCCAATTGTGACGTTGCATTAATAATAATCCTAGCACTAGAGCCCATTTTATGCGCATGTCTCGTTGAATTCTACTCTAACCTGAAGAGATCGATATCTCAGTCATTGTCCTCTGTAGAAGGCTGTTACGTAGAATGAGCATTGCCGAGGGCAGTCTGGCAGTTGACACGCCACAAAATAAATTCCGGTCAAGACCCCTATTTCGGGCGTATGATAAACAGACAAATGTGGAGGTTAATTCGGGGCTAAACCGACCGCAGACTGTGTTAAGGGGTGCCAATTCACTTTCACATACACCACCAAGTCCTTTGTCTTCCTACCCCCTAAGATCACGGAAGAACGAACTTCTAGCTTCATCGTCATCATATCGCGCTGGTAGCACGGATATCCCTGGCCCTCTCTCGCCACTCCTCCCTATCGTTCATCGCCCTAGGTAGGTCTCCAGGACAACATCCCGTATCCTCACATAGCTGCTGAATGTATGTTCGTGCTGGTCGTCCTGCTTTTGCACGGCCATGTGTGGGGATCCATAAGAGTACATCTCTTATGAGTTCGTCCCTGCTTCTCCAGCAGTGTCCTGCATGTCTGGCTCGTCTAACTTGAATAGTTTTCGTGATAGGGGGCAGGCGGCCGTACAGTTGGTGTCTTGTGGGGTGTTGCCGCCAGGACTTGTTTAAGATTGCACGTAGCATTCTTGTGTAATTGCCGTCTAGCTTCTTCTCCAGCCGTTTTGTTAGCGTCCATGTAGTGTAGCCATATAGCAGTATCGATGTGACCGCTGCCTGGAAGAAACTGCGTTTCATTTTATCGGTTAGGTCTGATTTCCAAATAATCGATAACCTATTGATAGCTGTCAATTTCGGTTGATTTGACGCTGCTTCCTAGGTAAGTGAATTTGCCAACTAGTTTAAGAGGGGTTCCTTCTAGAGTGGAGATGTCCCCCGTTTGATTATAGCACATATATTCCGTTTTGTGTGCATTAACATAGAGGCCTATACCTGCGGCTGCTCGTTCCAAACTATGCAGTAGTGTTTCGGCTTGGTCAGGTGTATTTGCCAGTATCGCTATGTCATCGGCGTAGTCGGCGTCGGTAATTGTTGTTGCGGGGTACCTTCTGCTTCTTTTCTTCGTCAGTTCGAAGCCATTCTCTTTGATTTTGTCAATCGATGTTCTAAGTACGTAGTCTAGACAAATGATAAAGAGGTACGGAGCCAGTGTGTCCACTTGTAGTACTCCTGCTACAATGTCGAAGTATTCTGTGTCTCCATCTGGTGATCGTACTTGTACTTTAGTGTTTCTATAGTGAATCGTTATTGCCGCTACGGTTTCTTTAGGTATGCTACGCACTAATGAGGATAACTCATCGTAGAAGGTGACTAGTTCATTTTCTTCACTAACATTGGTGGGGCTGTAGCATGAGATGATTGTCGCTCTGGGGTTGCAGTTAAAAGTAGCTGCCATCATTCTAGGTTGTATTTTCTTAACGCTATTTAGCGTTTTTAATGCTCTTGGTCCTATTAGTAATCCTACCCCTCTTACTGCGGCGTTGACAGAGTTTTTCCATGCGGATACGGTGACTAGCGACCACCTATTGCCAGTTTCGTGATATTTGATATCTTCGGTGTGCGTGTATCTGTGTTCTTGTATGCATATTATGTCTATCTTATGTTCTTCGGCCGATGCGATTAGCTCTGGGAGTTGTCCGATTCTATTTAAGGTTCTTACGTTAAATGTGGCTATTTGTAGTGTTTGCTTGCATTTTAGTAGTTTTGATTGTTTGAGCTCTGTAGCTGATTTTTCGAACACTGAGGCCAGGGCTCCAACCTCAGCAGGACGCGCCCCGTTTTTACCCGCGCGAAGAGCGATGCGGTTTGTGTATGTGGTTTGAGTGTGGGTCATAGTTATCTTTCGATGGCTGTTTTATTCTCTTCTATAGAAGCCACTCTTATAGAGGAGCAGCAGTAGTTCCCCGATCGAACTAACGATCCTGAGCGTAATGTCATCAAACTCACGTCCAGGACCCGTTTAGGTATTGAGTTTGGTCGCCCATGGGTTTATTCAAATACCTTTACGTACATCATGCTGCTTCCCATGTGTACGTATATAAAATAAAAAATTTAAAAAAAATAAATTTAAAAATGAATAAATAAATAAATAAAAGAGGGGGGAGGTAAATTTGATTGAGGTTTTTGGGGTTTTTTTTATTTATTTTAAGTTTTAACTTAGTTAAAGTCCAAGATCAAGGTACTTTCGACAGACTTTCACTGGTACTGAATTTTTTTTTTGGCAGTATTGGGACATTTTCCTAGGCTTTTTAGTTGTTTTTTTTTAGTTTTTCTCTATACTACCGTTGGGAACCTAGTAGGCTTCAGGAATTATAGAGCTTTTACAAATGCTTTTTTTTTTTTTTGGCGTTTTAGGCTTTTACTTTTTCTTCTAAAATACTGTTAGGGCTTTAAGAATTTTTAAATTATATTATTGAAGAGATTCAGAAACATTCTGTCGTGTTCGCTGACATTTAGACAGAGAGAGTCTTTAAAATCAATTTGGGTTTACAGTAGAGTAAGCGTGTCTTTACATTTAAAACGCATAGTTTAAGCATTATTTTACAAACAAAATACAGCATAACATTTTGTAAAAATTCAGCATTTTAAATCAATAGGACTTAAAGACATACTGACCAATATTGATACATTTCTTCCTCTGTTGGCTCGTGTGTTCAAATGTTTCTTCTTCATTTAACGTTTACTTACTACTGAATTTTAGGTAGTTTTGGAGACGGTTTGTTCTATTCGGGGGTGGGGAGGGAAGTTAATTTCATCATTTTTCTTCTTTTTCTTTTCTCTTTTTTTTGGGGGTGGGGGGCTGGGGTGGCATTAGGTGTTTTAGGCTTTTACTTTTTCTTCTAAAAACTTCTAGCTTAGATAATATTAACTGTAGACAGATTTCCAAAATTCTCTTGTAATGTTTTAAGGAGGCAATAAGACGTTTAGCAAGAATTAATAAAAGCGGTACGTAAGACAAATCGAGACAGGAAAGAACACAACCAAAATATTTCAACACATAGGTGCATTTAAAATACAACAAAATTTTAATAGGCGATGATTAAACAAATAATGATGAGATTTAAGAAACAGTTCCTTTTCTTTTCTCTTTTCTTTTTAAAATATAACAAAATATTAAACCAGCAGGAAAACATCAAACGAAAATGTCTCTCAACAGTCATTTTTCTTCTTTCTCTTTTTCTTTCTTTCTTTTTCCTTTGCTTGAGTAAAAGTGTCTAAAGCAAGTATCCATGTTCATTCAATAAATTTAACTATTGATCAAACAAAACCTTTACAGTTTCTCTCTTTTTCAGAATACATATAACTTTCCAATACTTAAGAATAGTAGAAGGAAAACGGTTTCATTTGTACTTATCTTTGACGGGTTTTCAATCTTTCAGATTTCTTTCTCTTCTTTTTATGGGTGAGTGATCTTCCCGGAGCTGGTTGACCACAGCGATCTGCCTCTGACGCTGGCTTTATCCAAACTAAAATTCTTCTTCAAATTTCTCAAACGCGTGATGGCATTTTTGGCACGAAGAGCCTGTGGGCCAATCATTCAACCTTTCCTCTTCCACCACCTCGTCAGGTCACGCCACTTGATTGACCTAGACTTATTTCGTTCAACAGACTACAGGGCACAGAGTGCAGATAGCTTGACCTTCTTTCCCCTATCATTTTAACGGTCGATCTTAATAACCTTTTGATTCAAAAAAAGAAGGATAAGAGAATTGACCTCCCCTTCCCTCACTCTGTTGCCTTCCACGTCACACTATGAACAATATCGTTCATGACTAAGTACACCCAGACGCAATATTTTTCATAATTTTTTTCCTAAGCAAAGACACCAGAATGTTTTAATTTTTAGTCGAACATCATACATTCGAAGTGCATATCTACAAGACTTGCTCTACCACAAACACTTTTTGGCGATCTCCCATAAATTATCCTTTGGGTTTCAATCAGCTGAATTAGAATATTACATCTCTTTCATTGGCTGAAACAAACTTTTTGTTATACTCGATGCATGGTAAGGAGCCTTATCTTGCTAAAATAAAATATTCCCGCATAATTACTGATAAAGTTTGTTTTATTTTTGGTTGAACCATCATCAGTGGATATGCAAATTTTTGTCTTCAAGAGCGTTTTTGGCAATCAACAATTTCTGACTCATCAGTCTTAAATACTTTTTCTAGTCTTCCATGGACTAATTTTGATGATTGCTATCATTTCTTCTTCGTTGCAACTATAAGAAACTGATGTGGATCCAAGATTAGGACCACGTAAGGAAAACACGGATTAGAGGTAAGAAAGATTTATTAACAAAAGGTTACAAAGGATAGTGTAAAGGTAAGCGGAGCTTACTATCCGGTGGTGTCCAATATTGGTAGTCGTACACAGCTGCGTACTACTAGTATTCCTGCTAATTAATACCACGGTATTACGATACAGCGGTATTTGATGCTGACTCCACCCAACGGGCATGTGTGGCACAAGGCCTCTTTTAGGTGGGTCCGGACGCGCTCGGCATGGACAAAAATGCCTACGGCCCCGTTGGCATTCCCCTTTTTAGGGCCACCTCAGGCGCCGGGCAATAAACCCAACCTCCCCCAAGGGGATAAAAGCCAGCGGGAACGGCCACTTGAAACCGGAAGAAATCTCCAGTGCCAAGACACACTCGGCCAGATCCGTGCAGCAGTAAACACGACTAGCCGAAGTGCTACCCGACAACTGAAGAGGTGCAGTATTACGATACTGCGGTATTTGTTGCTCGCCCCACTGAACGAGCAAGTGTGGCACAAGGCCTTTTTTGGTGGGTCCGACCGGAGTCCACACGCGCCCGGCATTTCCCAAAAATGCCTACGATCCCGTGGGCATTCCTCTTATTAGGGGCGCCTCAGGGGGCGGGCAATAAACCCAACTCCCCAAAGGGGTAAAAGCCTAGGGGAAGGCCCCCTGAGGCCGAAGGAAATCTCCAGGTGCCAAGACACACTCGGCCGAATCCGTGCCGCAATAAACACTGCCGGCCGAAGTGCGACCCAACAACTGGAGAGGTGCAGTATTAGGATACTGCGGTATTTGTTGCACGCCCCAACTAACGGGAAAGTGTGGCACAAGGCCCTTTTTTAGGTGGGTCCGGGCGCAGGGACGTAGCCCACATGCGCCTGGCATTTCCCAAAAATGCCTACGGGCCATTAACCCAGCCCCCCTTCGAAAGGGGGTAAAAGCCTGGGGGAAGGCCCCCTGAGGCCGAAAGAAATCTCCAGGTGCCAAGACACACTCAGCCGGATCCGTGCCGCAGTAAACACGGCCGACCAAAATGCGACCCGACAACTGAAGAGGTGCAGTATTGCGATACTGCGGTATTTGTTGCTCGTCCCACCTAACGAGCAAGTGTGCCACAAGGCCTTTTTTTGGTGGGTCTGGGCGCAGGGACGTAGCCCACACGCGCCCAGCATTTCCCCAAAATGTCTACGGCCTCGTCGGCCGGATCTGTGCCGCAGTAAACACGGTCGACAAAAGTGCGACCCGACAACTGAAGGGGTGCAGTATTAGGATACTGATCAATGAGAGTCTTATCTCACATAGTAATATAGTGCTGGAAGAGTCCATGATGCAGTTAGTTTCGGTCTCATAACAGAAACATTGTTTTGCTTCATCTTGGATTAATAACCATACGTAATTGGAATGTTTCGAACAGATGAAGGATAAATACGGACGCCAAAATATTGATTGATTTGAGTTTTCAATTCTTTACTCGTTAAAATCACAAAGTTTTGGAAAGCGAGATATATTTTTTGCTTTCTGTTTGTTTTTTGTTCTTGTATTTTTTAGCCTTTTAGAAGAAGGATAGGGAACACTGACCTCTCATACCGAAAAAAGTTCTGGAAGGCCTTAATAGCTTACAAAATTAATTTTTTGGTATGATAGATCCAGTGTCTTTCCACTTCTAAATCAAGTCCACAACTGTAGAACTGTTGATCTTCTACACTATTGGGAGGGGGGCTTCATATCCATTCAATGCAAGCAAATTCCAACAAAAAGAAGTTATATCATTGTACCCATCAAAATTTTCAGTGGACGAGTTTTTAAAAAGTTTACTTTTTATATCAAGTTAATTTGAATACCAAAATTTTCAAGAATTTCTCGAATGTTTTAAAAAAATTTACAAACATCCAGAAGCAGGTTTAAATTACTTAATTTTCATTGAAAATTTTAATTAAAATTTTTGGTTGATTTTTTTTTTATATTTTATTTCAAAAGAAATATAAAAATTATAACGAACATAAAATGGCGAAAATTTATCCACATTTTCTTCTGAACGTGTTTTATTAAACTGAGTAAACATTATTTTAAAGATATTTTCATGATACCAAATAATTTCTATCTTAAATGTTTTTCATGTTGTTTTAGATATAGGGAAATATTTATCAATTTCTGTTGCATTAAATTAGAAATAAAATTGATTTAATACTATGATGAAACCTTTCTCCATTCCTCCCTATCATCCATCGCTCCTGGTAGGTCCTCCAGACTATATCCTGTGTCCGCACAAAGCTTGCATTGGTAAGTTCTTGTTGATCGGCCAGAACAAGCATGTCCATATGAAGGGGTCCATTTGAGAATGTCACTTATGATTTCGCCTTTGCTTCTCCACCAGCGTTGCGCATGTTCATCTTATTTGGATTGTTATAGAGATGGTTGGCAAGTGGCCGTACAACTGTTGTTTCATGGTTTGTTCCTTCCTGGATTTGTTTAATAGAGCTCGTAACATTTTTGTGCAGTTCCCATCTAGCTTTTGCTCTATGCATTTGGTTAGCGTTCATGTAGTGCATTTGTAGTGTTGACACAACAGCTGCTTGAAAAAAATTATGTTTTAATCTTTTGGATAGAAGTGACAACTATACGGTCGATAGCCTATCGGATGCATTTACAAGAAGTATATTCATATCACTTTCGGTAGATGAGACGTTTCTGCTGAGGTACGTGAACTTGCCTTCTAGTTTCAGAGAACCGCCATTTAGAATGGCAGTCTCCTTCTTAATCAAAACCCAACTTCTCCGTTTTGTCCGCATTCACGGGGAAGTCAATCCATCCTGATGCCTGCTCCAGGCAATGCAGGAGGGATTCCGCTTGGGTTGGTGTATTTGGAAGAAGCGCAAGGTCATCTGCATAGTCTGCGTCCGTGATAGTTGGTGCAAGGTATCGTCTGCTCCTAGCCTTTTCAGTGTGAAGCCATATTCTTTCATTAGATCTATCGATGTTTTAAGAACGTAGACTAGGAAGATTATAAATAGATATGGTGCTCATATTTACTTTGCAGAACTCTAGCAAAAATGTCGAAGAAGTCTGTGTCTCCATCCGGTGAGCGAATCTAAACTTTCGTGTTACTATAGAGCATCATTATGGCTGAAACGGTTTCTTTAGGGAGATCATGAGCTTGGAGTATTTACTTCATCTCTTACTCTGTGTATAGAATCAAATGCCTTTGAGAAATCTAAAAAAAAAAAGAGTGTCGCCTCAAGTTTGTTCACACGAATTCCTATAATTCGTCTGATCCTTAGAATCTGTGATCATTTGGATTGATTTCTCCGAAAACCGTTTTCATTTTTTTAAGAATTTTCTCAATTTCCTGTTCGATGCGATTGAGAAAGAGAGCATTATAAATCTTAGCAACTATAAAAGTAAGAGTTATGTCTCTGTAGTTCTTGGTGATTCCAAGGTCACTTTCCTTAGGGAAGGGAATAATGTAGCCTATTGTCCATTTCCCTACTGCGTTGTAAAATCAAAGTAGTAAGTCGTCAAATTTCCTTGTCTTTCATACCTCGCGGGTATTTCATCATGTAGAGCAGCTTTTCTGCTTTTAGTTTTTGTCAGTACTACACTGAGATCTTGAGTAAACTTTCCTAGATAAATTTCTAATTGGTTATTGATAATTTTTCTGATTGGTTTCCAAACAGATTCTTGAAATGTTCTTTCCACATCTCTATTTGTTCCTCTTGGCTGGCAGCTTTTATTTTTGCTCTCGAGGTGCTTTTTCTTTTACTCACTTCATTTACTGTCTGCCACGATATTCCTGATTGTCTACCTTCTACCAAGTTTCTGATTTTATTGATCTGTCCATGAATGTATTCTTTTGTTCTTTTGATATGTTCTCTTTGTGCCATGTTAAGTTTCTGCACGTTGGCATAAGCTGGATTTAGTTTATTAGTAAGGATGTTGTTTTCACGTTATCTCACTTTTTCCAAACTGCTATTGTCTCCCATTGGAACTTTGTGCTTGGCTCTTAGATTGGTTCTGCTGCTGCTTCCATGTGGGTGTTGACGAAGTTTTCGTATTCATCATTCAGATTGTTTCAGATATCTCCATAAGAGTATCGAATTTGTTTCTTACAGTTACTGTATATTTATTGCTAATATCTCAATTCTTAAGTGAAGACAGAGTGGATGGTTTTAGTTGGTTGTGTCCAATTCATGCATAGGCTCAGATGTATCTTTGCAGTGACAAATCAATTATCAGAAGATGTTTATTCAAAAAAGGAATATGCTTCACAGCTCAGAGCATTATTTATCCAGTTCTTGTTTATGAGTATGTAATCTATCTGTGCTTCACCATTATTTGGGTTGGTGTAGGTTTATATTTTGCCCTCCATTTTCTGGAATTTAGTATTAAGACATGTAGTATTTTTTATTATTATTTTTAGTATTATTAAGACATGTAGTATTTTCTGGAATTTAGTATTAAGACATGTAAGTCTCTTTTCAAGAGAGAAGTCTGTTAGATGGTCCCCATTTCTGTTTGACAAGTTGTGTGAGTAGAATTTGTTGTTTTCGTCTTTACCTATTTGGGCATTCATGTCGCCACCTACGATTAGAACGTTAAGTTTGGTAACACAACGGACAAGGGGAAATCGCTCATTGTAGAAGGTGAGTAGGTCAGTTTCATCAGTAGCATTAGTGGAACTGAAGTAGGAGATGATTGTTGTGCAGGGTTTGCCGTTAAATGTAGCTACCATCATTCTCGGCTGTACCATCTCGATGCTATTACGTGATTTTAGAGCAACAGGACTGGTAAGCATACCTACTCCTCCTATGACGAAATTGACGGTGTTTTTTCCATACAGATGTAGAATAAAACGCCCATCCATTGCCGGTATTGTGGTATTTTATTTCTACTTCGCTATGGTAGTATCTATGTTCTTGTGAGCAGACAATATATATAGTATGCTCTGCTGCAGACGCTTTTAGCTCAAGTAACTGGCCTATTATTCTCAAAAGTCTAACATTAAATGTCGCGATGTGTACTGTGCTTTTCCATCTAAGTAATTTTGGTTTGGGTTTGAATTTGAGTTCTGTAGCTGATTTTTCTAACACTGGGGCCAGAGCTCCAACTTCAGTGGAACGCGCACCTTGTTTTCCCGCGAGAAATTCGATGCAGTTTGGACATATGGTTTAAATTAGAGTCATGGTAATCTTATGATAGCTATTTTTCTTATCTTATCAATAGACGCCACACTTATAGATGAGGAGCAGTAGTTTCCTGACTGAACTATTTGATCCCGGCCATTGATCTGTGGGGTTCTTCCACCCACCATCAGTTGAAGCAAACCGTTGACCCAACTTTCGGTTCATTCGCCCGACTTCATATCCACAATGTCGTTTCCCATAGCTTCTGAAATTATATGTTTACTGTTAAAAATGCTTTTTTTTTAAATTTTGTTAAGCTTTAACTTAGCTAAAGTATATTTATTCATTTTATTTTTTTTAATTTATTTTTTCTTCCTCCCCTACTCTGTTTCAATCGTGGGCTTTTTCGTTCGACACTAGAAAAAAATCCATATATATATATATATATATATATATATATATATTGAGCCATGTGAATCTGTTAAACTGTTTCGATGCTTTAGCCACAATTTTATTTAACAATTTTGAAGCCAGTGAGTTGTGATAAAAAAAAACACAAGAATTTAACTTAAAAAAATACTCATTAAAACTATTATTGATAACGATTTACTAAGCTTAATAAAAGATTAATGAATAAAATTGACTTGAAATTAGTATAATTACTCTGAGATGAGTCTCTCACATCTTATCTTCATTATTGTGTATCACTATTCCTGGCAAATATCTCATTAAATGATCTTGGACCATAATTTCTTTCAAAATTGTCTTGAATCTCTACCATTTGATAAACAGATAAGGAAACCACAAAACTTGTAAAAATATCGTGAAATTCCTCCGAAGAACTTTCCTAACTTTTTCAACATGAACTCCGCTAATTTTTAAATTAAAGGATGTTGTCCGTTAAATGATATCTAAATCACACTTAATAGCAAGAGTCTTAAATATTGCCACCTTGTAAAAATGAGTTGAACAGAGGAGTGTTACCAAAGCTGGAAAATTAAGTTGATCTCTATCAGCTTTGATTGGTTCGCCTGCAACATGGAATATGACGTTGAAAGACCCAAAATTCTCAAGGATCCCAGGAATATTACATTACTGATGACTTCCTTTTGTGCATCAAAAAGATGCATTTTGAGAAAGAGCTCTGGACATGACAATGTGTTTCTTGCAGCATATACTATTCAAAGACAAAGGCAGTGATTAATGAACGAAACATTGCTAATATTACGCTTTTTAGGGTAGATTCTTTTTCCCATATCAGTAGAAATCTATATTAAAGCATTCAAACTCAGATAAACATCCGTGAAAATGCCGGTTGCGGCTTCACTTAACCGCAGTTGCTCCAATCACTAAAATTTCCGTGTTAAAACTAGTTTGCAAAATATATTAAAAGAATTAAAAATACAAGAAAATAAAGCAACGTTCCTTGCAAGCAAAAATGCAAAGCAGACGGCAATGACTAGATCAGAAAATAGTGTTTTGTAGCAGAAAAATTACAATAGAAAACAATTGTTGTAGAGCCATAAAGATATCGATAACAACAGTAATACAAATACAGGCAGACTCTGTTGTTTCATGTACGAACGGGTTTATTAATTCCTAGCTTTGGTCCATGGCGACACGAGGAGAGAGAGACAATTCTTAAAAGCCTATGCAAACCATGCTCTGCTGCCCCACCCCAACACGCAGCGAATCTTGTGATGTTTAAAATCTCAATTCATCTCTGCCAGTCGAGATCCGAAAAAAAAACAACCGCGACCATCAACGGTCGACCTCAACTATCTGAATTTTCAAAATCCTCAAGTTCTCAGGACCATCTCTTCTGGGCATGACGTCATCGACACTCCAACCATATTTCCCGTCGAAGAGTTCATTATGATATATTATGATTGTCGTATCCTTTCTGCTCGGGCGTAAGACTATGCATCTGAACTAAGAGACCCGAGTAGCTCAAAGCCTTACCAAACTAAATAATAATATATGATTTACGAAAAATCATTAATATAAAGAATCATTCCCTAATTATTGTTGTGGCGGAATCACCAACTAATTGACTCAACCAGTCTCCATAATACCGGAAGACGCAGCAATACGAAGTCAGCCTAGATCCGGATGCTAACCTCGCCCCCGCGCGGTTATGCAAACTAGCTTACCGTCCTATGTTCTTGTAACCATCCTTTGTTCTTGTAAGTATATACCTATACTATAACCATGGTATTCTGTTCTCTTTGTGACCCCTTCCAGGGCCATAACAATTATATAATACAATGTTATTGTGTTTCCTTTATCTGTTATAGTTGATTTTTTAAACTCTCAAGTTATTCCTAATAGCTATGAAATGATTTCTCGTTTTATACAAGAGACGCTTGCCAGTCATTAGTTCGACATAAAACAGTTCTTTTCGAACTCTTCAACATGACCTGCCAAAAGGCTATGAAAATCAACATCAATTACAGGAAGTCCCAGACAACCGACTTTTCAAAGTGTCGTAAATGCCTTCAGGAAGAAGGTGCAACATTCAGGTGGAAAAAGAAGAAGTGATCTTCGAAAATAGGATTACAAAGCACTAACTATTGATCTGCGATGCGACCAAACTCGAAAACACATGAATCGTGTATTCTTTCAAAAACTAGTATTGTTAATCACTCAACAGCCAATGAACGGACACAGAAACCAATTGTACAATCATATTCTATGAATTAGAACTGAAAAAAATATAATGCCAACCCAATAAGCAGAATAGCTTAAACGTTTTCGACTGGTTTGACTTTAAAGGGGCATCTTGAAAATCTACCACATCCTGCAGTTCAAAATAGTTTGGTTTAATGTAAAATCTGTTGATGTATTTGGAGGTAAGAAACTGGCCCGTTAAGTCATCTGCAGGCTAAGGACCACATATTACATGAATCTTGATAGAAGAGGTGACCATATTCTGACAAGAAGTAGAAACAAAAGAGAGGCTTTACTTTAGTAGCAATATATTGGAATTTCTAAATATACTTGTGTTGAATTTGCCATAAGTCAGAAATAAAATCAGGTTGCGGGCTTAATATATATATATATGGAGTGTGGGTAGAGGTGTCCATGGTGTAATGGTTACCGTCGTTGGAAATGGACACGGCGACACGAGTTCAAATCCTGGACGAGACTGATTGCATTTCACATCGCACTAATACCCTTGAGAAAGGCATGAATCCAATTATACTCCCTCCAGCTATGGGTAAATAGTAGGGCAGTCTTGGTGAGACAACTAATCTAGGAGAAGGAAAATTCTGAATTCAAACCTGTTAAACTTCGCTTAAAATTTGACCTTGTCTCATATCCTGCCCAAGCAGAGGGGTTGGTAAATTTGGTAAATATACATATATATATATATATATATATATATATATGTGTGTGTGTGTGTGTAATATGGAAATATATATTTCTGACAGTATTCTGTATCGTATTAATGACAAACTGGAAAAATTTTGGTAAAAGATGTTTACCAAACATGGTTCGCTACATTACATAACATTTTCGACGGTAAGTGTGAAAAGGAATGTTTGTTTTTATCATATTTACCACCCCCTCCGCTCGGGCAGGATATGACACTAGGTCAATTTTTTAAGCGGAGTTTAACAGGTTAGAATTCAGAGTTTTCCTTCTCCTAGACTAGTTGCCTCACCAAGGCTGAAGAACCTAGTCTCCCCTACTATTTACCCATAGCTGGAGGGAGAATAATTGGATTCATACCTTTCCCAAGGGTATTAGTGCTATGTGAAAAGCAATCAGTCTCGTCCAGGATTTGAACTCGTGTCCCCGTGTCCATTTCCTACGACGATAACCATTACACCACAGGCACCTCCTAAATGCTTGTTTTTATGGTTTGTTGTTGTTGGTAACAATGTAGCGTTTGTATTTGATTTAAAGTAAATGTTTGTTAATGTTATAAGTAATGATCAACTGAGTCAAAATTGGAGATAATTTAAATTTTACAAATCTTTGTATTATTGTTACATTACAAAAACTAAGATTCTTTTTCACAAATCAAACACAAAACGCTACATTGTCACCAACATCATCATCATCATCATCATCTTTTAAAAATGTTCTAAAATAAACTTTTATTTACAAAAACCTTTTCTCCTGACGATGACCTAAGGTTAAAACTCGTCGAAATACCTTAAAATACTTGATACAAAAGAATATTTCTATTTTTTGTATCACTTTTCTTCATCTTTTAACTTACGTGTATATATAAATTGGGGGTCATAGACATATATATATATATATATATATATATATATAGAGAGAGAGAGAGAGAGAGAGAGAGACTACACATCTCTCTTCCAATTTTATGTATATTATCTCTCTATCTCTCCCTCTCTCCCTCTTTCTCTCTCTCTCTCTCTCTCTCTCTCGCTATCTCTCTCTCTCTCTCTCTCTCTCTCTCTCTGCTGTTTTCCCCACTATATAACTTTCTACATTTGTTTTTCTTTCTTTCTTACTATCTTTCTTCTGTTTACCCTGGCGACTCGAAAATGATTGAATCGATCCATGCTCCAGTGTTCTCAATTCACGACTGATGCCACCACATTGAACCCAGAGATGAAAGTACTCGCAAAACTTATAGGAAGACAACCTGGACATTTAGAACGAAAACTATGACAGTGATAATATAATGAAAATCCAATCATAAAATCTATTGGTTCACATATTATAATAAAGACAGTAATTAAAATAATTTATACATGAACATATGATAATTATGGTCTTCACGCAACTATTTGTCATAATAAAAAATATTATTATCACCATTATCATCATCATTATATCTGAAAGGACTGCAAGCCAAAACTGTCGATAATTACATTTTCTTTTGACTCGTCTTCAAAGTGAATGCCAACAGCTAAATTCGGATTACTTTTCTGAGCTGCAAAGAAACAAATTGTGCCGAATTAATTAAGTTCTTCGTTCTACATAAAATTGAGAAAAGAAAAAAAGAAATTAAATTAGCCTTCGGATCTGATTTAGGTGGCAACGTTCACTGGTTGTTTGCTGCGAGCAAATAAATAAAAAAAAAGAAAGAAAAGCCTCAAGTAACTTTTAAAAAAAACGCCAGACAATCTTTTCTTGAAAATAAATAAAAACATATTCTCATATCGAAAAAAAATAAGGGTGAATTCTTGTGTTGTAAATATTGTTAGGAATTATTTTTAGACTGGCATAATTTTATTAACAATAAAACTTTTTTCTCCTTTTATATCCATCAGTCGTCAAATAAAGTAAACAAAAGAAGATTATTTCGAATATTACGAAATAATTATTATCTGAAAAAAAAAAGAAAATGTGTCACCATTATTTCATGGGTTGATTAATCTTTCATGGCAAAATCATTTTAAATAAAGGATTTTTTGTGCGTTCAAATTTTAGATATAATAGAAACATCTTATGTAGGTGTCGGTGGTACGGCAGTAGCGGTTGAACCGTCCACATAAAAACTGATATATATATATATATATATATATATGTGTGTGTGTGTGTGTGTGTGTGTGTGTGTGTGTGTGTGTGTGTGTGTGTGTGTGTGTGTTGCAGCAGAAAAGAGCTGAGTGGCAATCTGGCAAAATGACATTTGATATAAAAGCAAAAGTGTGTCATTGAATTCAAAAGAGATTATACAAAAGATTATGCAAAAGAGATTATACCCATTAACATTCATGAAAGCTTGACTAATGTTTACGTAGGCCAAACAATAGAGGTAAGCTCAGAAGAGGCAACAGTAATATTAGGGACCACGTTCAACGTAAGCTGACAGCCTACGAAATCAACAGCTCAATATATAACTACCTTTTTTATAACTCAATCTCACCCCTGATAGATAGATAGATAGATAGATAGATAGATAGATAGATAGATTTTAATAATTCACTAGATGCATTTCACATTAACAAACATTTTAATCCCTAGCTTAAATGGAATTCACAAAAACAACAATATGTCCTAGAAAAATATCTAGCACTTTTAGATACAAATGGAACAAAATTTTCTGGAAGAGGTTGCGAGGAGTTCCGCAAGAAATTCTGATAAATGGGATAACAATGGTGTCGTCATTTTCGAGTTTTATTAAAACCCACCAGAAAGATTTTCCATTCAACGGAAGGGTATAATTGGAAGCGGGATCGATATTCTGGATCATCTAATAATCCTAAAAACTTGAACAGGAAGAACTTTATTAGCTACAGTCTTATTTCAAGGTGAGATTTACTGGCATACCTCGGGACAAGGTATATGAAAGAGTATTTTGCGATTTATAGGAAAGAAATTAATACACTGTCGCAATATTTAACGTTAATTGATCGATTTAGTGAGTGAGTGATTTTAACAGCAGTCAACCCGTTTGGGGTTATCATATGCTTGGAATCGTGCTCTTATAGGGTTATGCTAACCTTTTTTTGTGCAGGTGTTTCTGAAGAGGTTTTTTTCATTAGATATATACTATCAAGTATTCCTATCTAATCCTAATAATTATTAGTTTTCAAGTGATTATTTTATTTAATAATTGTCATTGGCGCACACTCAGTTATATGGGTAATTATAATCCCGAGAAAATAATTATAGTTTCAAGTAAATATTTTAAATAAAGATAATTTATAGTTGCATGACATGAAGTCTTCTTATAGGATAAGAATACTTTTGAAACAGATCTATTTGACCCAAAGATTGAAATCTAACAGATACTACCACTTTTAGTCCAAGTGGACCTGAGAGTAATGGTAGTTAAGGGGTTCTTTACCTTCCTCATATCTCCATAACTGGAGCATGACCATTAGAGGTAGATTAGTATCATATTTAAGACACACCTTTTTGAGGCCTTACACTCTCCAGAGGATACAGTCAGCATATTATAAATCCTATTGACAGAGCAATCAACTTCATATGAAAGCTTTTTTCATAATCAACAAATATCAAGAAAAACGAAGGAAATCTTCTTCATTTCAATTGAACATTAAATCTGTCTATTAAATCGACCTTAAATTAATTATTTATGAACCTAGAGACAAGCACAGGTTTCCTAATTGAGTGGTAAGTTTCATTATCAACATTGGCATGAAAAATAAGCCTTAACCCATAAAACATATAGCTTGATTTATTTTAAATTTTTTTTTCATTCTTTCAATAAAAGATAAAGTTATTTCGTCGTTATTTTCTGTTTTTATTCTGTTTATGTCTTATATAGAATACTGACGATTAATGTACACTTTTTTTTTCTTGAGTGAATAAAAACCTCTTAAACAACGAGTCTAAATGCGAATTATTTCCATTGTTTGCATTGTCAACAAACGTTGCTTAAACCAGTTCTCATAAAAATATAATTGTTTGCTTTATGAAATGATTTCTGGAAAGAAAGAAAAGATTTAAAAAATATGTATTTTTATCTATGTGTTACCTGAGACATATTTCAAGGGTTTCCTTGAATGTTCGGAAATACTGATCCCTAAAATAGTGGGCAATCCTAATAGAAAGTCAACTGATCAATGTTACTCTTGAATAGATGTGAAAATATTAAACAGAGTAAAACATTAAACAGAAAAAAACATTAAACAGAGTAAAATACAAGTTTATTTTCTTGGGTGTATCAAGAAAATGGGGAGCAAGATTGATGTGGACCTAAAGTCGGTCCACAGAAGAAAAACACGGAACACGGTTTAGAGGTAAGAAAGATATATTAACAAAGTTACAAAGGATAGTGTCCAATATTGCTAGTCGTACCTCTAGTACTCCTGTCCTACTGCTACTACTACTGCCCCCTCCCACGTATGCTCGGTATTCGGATATTACTACACTAGTAATATAGTGCTGGAAGAGTCCAAGATGCAGGTAAGTTTCGGTCTCACAACACCCCACTTCCAAGAGTTTTCTTTTTTTTTTCTTGGAAAAAAGGCAAAAAAATGGAAAACTATTAATACTTCTGCCTCTTGGGATGTACGTCGAGTGGTTGGGTAAATTTTCTTTTTCTTCCCGAGCGTCGTACTTCCGGAGAGGCTTGAGGCGTGTCGAGATCGAAATGATCAAGTATTGCGTCGATTGGCTCTTCACATATATTTTGTGGTGATTCCTCAGATTCATTTAAACGGCATTTCCTCAGCTGGTTCATATGGCGTTTGTGGGTGTGTTTTTGGTCCCTAGACAATATACACCAGTTCGCCAATCCTTTGTTTGATGGTGCCTACTTTCCAGAATGTCATGTTGTTTTTGTAGGCCTTGAAAAAGACTTTATGGCCAGGATAGAAACGTTTCTTATGAAGCGAGACGGTTTTCTTGATCTTCGCTTGCCGTGGAATGAGTTTATCGAAGACGGGCTTGACTTTTCTTGCGAACATTGTTTCTGATTTCGCAATTTCGTCCTTAGAGTAGCAATTATGGAGTCTTCAAAGACTTCCATATTTTTGGGAATGAGTCGCGATAAGCTGTCCGCGTGGCAAATATTTTTAGATGTTAGGGACTCGATCTTGAAGTTGTAATTTAAGAGAATCATTCCCTAACGAAGTAACTTATTTGCAGTATAGACTGGCAGACTTTTCTTCGACCAAAAGATTGTGATTAGGGTTTATGGTCCGTTTGTAGTATGAACCGTCTTCCATGTAGGTATCTGTGGAAGTTTGTGACGGTGATTATTATTCCTAGAGCCTCTTTCTCTATTTGGGAATATTGCTTCTCAGCTGGTAGCAGGGATGTAGATGCGTGTGCCACAGCTTTTCGCAAACCATCTGGCAGTTTATGGAGAATGCAAGCACCGGTGCCGTATGAGCTTGCATCACTTGTGACTATAATATCGAGGTTAGGGTCGTAGTGGGTGAGTGAGAGATCCGAAGTAAGGGTTTTCTTGATCTTTTGGAATGACTCTTGGCATTAAGCGTTTTTCTTGATCTTTTCGAATTACTCTTGGAATTCAGGGGTCCATAACCATGATTTGTCTTTTTTTAAGAGTTCGTTGAGAGGCCCTGTCAAATTCTGCATGTTCTTAATGTTTAGTTTGTTGAAAATTTCCACAGGACTTGGTAGAGGATAATACTGATCCTGCAAGGCATCGTTTAACCCTGTGTAGAAATCTGTGCAGATTCATATTCGGTTGGACTTCTTTTTTATACGGACCGTAGGTGCTGCCTATTCGCTAAAGTCAATTTAGACAGAAAACTTGCTTGATCAAGTCTATCTAATTCTTTGTTGATTTGTTACAGAGTAGCGAAAGAGACATTCCGTTTCTTCTTGAATACCAGTTGTGCACTGTCCTTCACCTTGAGCTTAGCTTTTAATTTAGAACATTTCCCGATGCCGCCAGAAAAAAACAGGGGAAATCGTTGTTTGAGTTCCTTTTTGAGAGTTAACGAATTGGACGTTGTACTTTCCATTTTGCAACAAAAGGTACTTATTTTGCAATCAGCATAGTTTGAAATTTTCTATCCAATCTGTTCCGAACAAGTTGTCCGAATTTTTTAGTACGTAGGTTTACAGCTTTTTGGTAACTCCATTTAGTGTTACTGTAAGGATTACCTCGCCTAAGATATTAATATTCTCGCCAGTTACGGATTTTGCTGTTTTATCCGTCTTTAGTAAGGTCGGCTTGATTAATTTTCGCCAAGTACACCAAATGATGATTGAGATATCAGAACCCAAGTTAAGCTGGAATTTAATGGAGTTATTGAAAATATCAACGGTAACATATTTCCTTAAATTCCTATTGACTATCTCGTCTGATTGAGCTTGCCTAATTTTACTCTTGGGTTTTCTCGTTATGTTGGCGTACTAGCACTAAGTTAAGTTATGACCATTTTTATTGCAATTTTTGCAAAATGTTTTCTTCTTGACTGGACAGAATTTCATCCAATGCCATTTACCCCAGTAGTAACATGGTCCAGGCAGTTTCTTTAACCTATTTGCATTTTGTTTAACGCGGGGTTTAGAACATGAGATTTGCCTTTTGTCTTTTTGACGGAAATAGGCGGTTGACTTGCTTCTGATTTTTCTAATATGAGACACACCTGATTCCTCGATCGTTTTTGAGTCATACTTGATAGAAATTACTCTTTGATAGTCCTCTGCCAACTTTTGGAGAGTCACTCCTTGTTCGTCTTCAAGCTTGGTCAGTACCTGCCGTCTGACTTCGGCGTCTTCTGCTGACACTAGACCCTGTGCAAATATTAAGCACTTGAAATCATCGGCAGTCAGCTTGGCTAGTTTTATGTCATTACAGAGCTTGTTCACCGAAGATGCAAACGTTAGGAAATCTTGCTGGTGGTCCTTGACTGTGTTTAGGCATTTCCAACGTTTGTGGAACAAGGTTTTCTTAGGCCCGAATAGTTCCGTTAGGAGCTTAATAGTCTCTGAAAAATCCAAGTCTGTGGTTTTTTTGGGTAATATGAAGTCTACGAACCTATTGCGTTCGGTTGTTCCCAGTTTTCTTAATAGTTGACGTATCTTTTTTTTACTAGGCCATGGTTCACAGTCTACGTTGAAAATATCTTCATAGCGCCTGTAAAAAGCCTCAAACATTTTGTCATTCTCTTGTACGTATTCGAATGTTTCAATCGAGTTATAGATTGAATTCTTGGAAAATATCGTGTCTTTTTCAGAGTTTTTTTTAGCCATTTAATGAATTTACGAGTAATTCTTCAAGTTGTTTTTGCTGTAGTTCTGTTTTCTGCAGTGTAAATTGTTGGAATTCTAATTGTTGTTTATGTAACTCCATAATTAATTTTTGCTGTCTTTCTTCGAATTTTTGTTGCTGATCCATGTTAGTCTTTAGCAACTGAACGATAAGTTTTTGAAATTCTTCCATATTTAATAAAGATTTTTGATATGTCAACTAAAGAGGATGAACAAGTCAAAAAAAATTACAACAAATACTGCTGCTTTGAGAACCCGTGTACTGGAGGATGTTCACAAATTTTGGTCATTTAAATTTCCTCCACACCTTTTGATATTTTTTGGTAGCCAGAAAAGTTTTCGTAAAGAATAAAATAAAGAAAAATTATTTCTTGGTGGGCGCCCTACAGGTTAATTTGCATAAGTGTTTGCAAGTAAGCAGGGTTTTTTTTTCTGTTCTTTCATGGGGAATTTTTGTAATTGTAGACAAACTTTTTTTAGAAGTGTGGGGAGGGAAGAAGAAAAAATTTATCCTTCAGACCGATGCAAAAAAAATGCTTGAGTTTTTTCTTGTTGGTGTTGTATGAAAAAAGAAAAAAACACTCACCTCGCTGGATTTGGTGAATAGTTTTTTCAAAAGCTTGAGTTTGTCAATTTGTTTTGTGAACAAACTGCCCTTTTTTTCGTGTAAGCAATCGGTCTCGATACTTGGTTGACCGTTATATTGTTTGGACAGACTTTAATAATCTTAAATATTCCGTTGGTGTCGAATCGCTTGTTCTTCATTGATGTTGGTAAAGGGAATATTTTTGAATATAGTCGCTTGTGTGTGTGTGTGTGTGTGTGTGTGTGTGTGTGTGTGTGTGTGTGTGTTGCAGCTTACTTTTCTCATTCGACACTGCTGTGTGATTGAGCGGATCCTCTAATGTGGTGAGGACGAAATTCTCGAATCTTTCTGTCGTTTTTGAATGTGGGACTGGTAACGCTTTCAGCGTGAGTACGTTTCTTTATCCGTACGTCGCCACTGATGTGGGGCGACACTATGAGGGTGGTCCGCTAAGCAGACGATCCCTTTGTCTGTTTTGGCGCGAAACCAAACAAAAGCCTGAGCCCGCGATCTTCGACGTGACCGGAAGTGGGTGCTGGAACGCGAGTCAGGAGTTGGACAAAGGAACTCAGAGAAGGCAGTTGGCGACGGGCGAGGCAAAAGGGCAGCAGAAGAGACCAGTCGGCATGAAATAGAGTCCAGCAGCAGTGAGGGGAGACCAGTCAAGATGAGTCAGCACTCCTTGTGGTTTGTAGAATTTTCGCTAGAAATCCAGGCTAGCGTTAGTTTACATATGCATAGGGAATGCAGTGTTACATAACTCCTCTTCTTGCACTTAGAGCTGACCAGAGCCGTATTGCTCGTTTGTTCTTTGTTCTTTTTTTCCTACTCCCTTGATTGTATCTCTTGTGCCGTAAATAGACGTGCGATGCTCCGATCGGAACCACTAGATGATCCCAGCCAAGAAGTGAAATTGTTTCGAAGAGGTTGATGTAACGGAGGGCCGAGGGGGTATTGGCACAGTGGATAGAAATTAAGTCGGTACTCAAATCAAGTCGGTACTCAAAAGGAAAACATGGAACACAGTTTAGAGGTAAGAAAGATATATAAACAAAAGCTACAAAGGATAGTGTCCAATATTGGTAGTCGTACTTCTAGTACTCTTGTACTACTGGTACTACTACGGCCCCCCGTATGCTTGGTTTATTTCCATTTAAATAATAAATGGATGGAACAAGGCCTTAAGGTTTTGTGGGGGTGGGGGAGCGGTCATGCATTAACTATATGTTCTAAGGGGACCTAGCGAGCCACATTCATCGACCCATTCAGCAGTACAATATATAACCATTCATCCATCGCCATGTGCGCAGCAACCAGCAAAATATCACATTTGCTCTATGAAAAAGGCCTACTTAAAACCCCGAAGGTAATGTATGATTCTATTTACAATCTATGATTTTTTTTGCAATGAATGTCATATGATGGGAATGGGAGAAAAAACCAAAATACAATAAAACGATAATCAAAACCAAGGAAAAGATTTTCCCTATTTGGTTGCCCTCACATCCCCCAGTTTACGAAATGGAGGCCGAATGTTTTCCGGCGTCCGAAAACACCGAAAACAAGCCGGACCTACGCTAGGGCGGAGAGGGATCCTAGCTTAATGTGCCCCCCGTATGCTCGGTATTAGCATATTACTACGCTAGTAATACAGTGCTGGAAGAGTCCATGGTGCAGGTAAGTTTCGGTCTCACAACAAAGATAAAATCATGTTAAACTTTAGGACAAAGTAACAGAAACTTTTAACAAGTTAACACATGTTCTATTCTGCTCATAGATTTTAAGATGGTGCGGGGTTATAGCCAAGAAACTATAGCAAATGAATTGTGTTTTGATCGACGGGCCACTGGGGGGTATACGAATCATGTCAGATCTGATATTGCATTGCTGATGAAAATTGACGTAGATAAAAGATGAAATGAAGAGATGACAACGAGCTCACTTAAGGAAAAATAAAATCAGACTCGTGGTCACAAAAATATATCACTCGCTTTATAACTGTGCTTCAACCTCCTTCCAAGCCAGTCTCAAATCAGGAAAACATGCGGTGGTATTCTTGAGTCGATGAAGAAATTGCTATATCGTAACTCACCATCAACGAAGAGGGACGGTTTCGCTAACTCTGAAATTCAAGTCGTTCCCACTGCTCTGCCGGCAAATAGCGAACTGCCTGATCTTTTTTTTTTATCACTAATTATCGCTTGCGAACGTTTCTTGCACTCATCCCAAGAGTTCATGTTACTGACCTCTAGCTGTCGGTCACACAGCCGAACTCGAGGTTCACTAGGCAATCATTACATTAGACTGATCTACGTTTAATGGTAAGAATGTTCGTGGATGAATTGATACTGATCGGCAGATTTTTAATCAGAGTTACCCGAGAACATTCTGCTTCATTCCTTTCTGAACCTAATGTTTTTGAACTTTTTATTATTTAAAAAAAAATCTTCCTCTTTAATCTCAGCTTCTTGATTCCCTGAACTTAGTCCTTATAACTGCTTAATCAATCAAGAACTTAGAATCTATTTCCATGGAAGCCATTCTAAAAATATTGAGAACAGTTACCAGTTTGTGACGAATCAACTGAATAAAGCAATAAAAACATAGAATAGAACATTCTAGAAAAATAGGATCAGAAGTGAACTAACAGAAAATATTTAGGCTCGAAAATAAAATAGTAAAATACAAATCTGATTGGTCAATAAATGTCTACGCGCCGAAATTTTAGGATGATTCTCTGATCCACCTGTAGGATATAAATAACACAGAGTTAGGGAGCCATACACAGACTAACACACAAACTTACACACAGACGAAGATAAGCCACTAAGCCAGTAAAGCAGTAGCCGATACCATGTCCGGCAAATTCCTTTCCTTCCTCAACTAAAGTTCATGACCTCTCTTCAGATCGCCGAGAATCACATTCAAAAGAAAAACCCGACAAACCTTCTTTCATCAACGCGACACGCTGTCGCCACAATCATAAAACCCGCTATGAACTTAATGTAAGTAAGAACGACTTATTTACGGACTCCGTTAACATGAACATACACACATCTTTAAACAAATTTATTTTCTTCTTGTCAAACTTTATTTTCCAAAAGGCCATTTACACATCATGCATTTTGTTTGTTTTCATATTCTGTTATATGCTTATTAAATTGTTTGTTGTTTAATGTTCGTTGTGTTCTATTCCATTTCTTTTGCGCGATTGTAATGTTTTGTGTTGTATTTGTGGTGGGAATAATTAAGAGAGTAATACCCGTAAAGTATGAATGCACATCTACTGAAATAACCAAAATTACATACAACCCCCACAAGTGTGTAGCTTACCAAGGGAATTATTTAAAAGAGATTAAATTTATTTATAATTAACTTGATGTACTATGAGTTTATTATTTAATAAAAAGCAGTTGACCTGAAGCATTTTATGACTGTCCTTTTACCATTTCTGCATATTAACTTTTTTGTCAGCATTCAGTAAAATACTGTTTATCAGCAAAAAATATTTTTGATATTGATTTTATCTCATTCTTCTTGAAGTAACAACGTATGTTTTAACCCAAATTACTCGTTTGGTATATTAAAATAATGAGATTGATAGTGTAAACACTATTTTATTTCCTTCAGAATAGTTTTCTTTCTGGAAGCCAGACACTTATGAAAACCTTGTTCCCCCTCCAACAAACAATGCAGAAAGTCTTCAACTGGCACTGTCATTGGTTGTTCGTCACGATCTGTTGTTTGGTCTCAACACTTCCCAGATGACTACCACCGCATTGAATTTTGATTTTTGGCTGCAGGATATATCCATTCTTCGTTAACAAATAAAGTCAACATTACAAACAGTTCTTTTTGTTTTTGTTGGTTTTGTTTTGGGGAGTTTTTTTTTTGGGGGGGGGGGTTGTTTTGTTTTTTAACGAACGGGATTTTAGTGAATTGTCATGGAATTGTTTACATAAATGGAAGAAAGAAGGTTATAAAATAAACTACTCAAGTCCGAATCCATTATTATATCTTTACTTGACAAACAGAGGTCAAGTACAATTGCTTTATGTCAAGTAAATACTGTTTTCAGAAGTAGGAACAAAATATCCATCGGTACGTGACAGTTCAATAAAAAGATTCAAATAGCGAAAACCGCTTGTGTCACATAGGTTTGATTGACAAGTGATGGCCTTGAGATCACTTTAGGGCTGGACTGTTATTGAATAAAACTGAGAGGTTCTAGAAGTTTGAAGATAGATTTTATCTAAGAATCAGTCCAAAAGCATTTCCATCTATGGCCTGGCTAATTCCCGATATGTATGGTCGATAATATATGTGAAGAAGACTTCATAAAAGTGATAATAAAGAATGTTCGCATAATATGAGATGACTGTCATTCATTCCAGCAAAAAAGAAATTGAACAGCCCCTGGTCATGACAAAATATGGAATAGCAAGAAGATGAAGAACAGCTGAGAATAACATGAAGACAATAAGATGCCTATACAACATAACTTCCCAATAGAAATTCCCATCGGTAAATTGCTACATGCAAGTTTTAAGCATTTCAACCTTTGAAAATCTCTACAACACTAGGAGTCGACTAATACTGCAAAGCTAAAATTTAAATCTTTACCCTAGAGGTGTCAACCAGTGAAACAATATTCCTAATAATTGATATACACCACTGTTATGGGACAGTTACCTACACATTCATGGACTCTTCCAAATCCTATATTAATCGAGAGCCAAGTACTCTCGTGGATCGGTCGGTCAGTCGAGTGAGATTGGATAACCACTTCCGGTAACTCCAGCAGACTTCCGCAAACATTTTCAACTTAAACTCCTGTTTGGTGAAGATAATCAACAAATTAACATAGAGATTATAATAAAATTTTAAAACTGTAATACAAATGAAGTATTATATTAACGCTATATCTCACAAGCAGTTTACAAAAGCTGATACACAAACTGTAAATACTGAGACGAAACAGTAGCCTATTGTTTGTTTACGGAGATCATTCTCTATAGCAGGTGTAGGACTGACACAGAATTTTGAGCTAAAAATCTTGTGGTCGACTTATATGAAGGGTAACCTTGTACGTTGCAATTTAGGGTAAAATTAAATTGATAATAATAAAATAAAAGACTTTAGAGTAAGTCTCATTACAAGACCTACGTTTTATGTTACTCTTGTTACACTACGAGACCAAATAAACGTAATCGTTGCGTTACTGGTCATGTCGCAAGTCGTAACGCACACAAATACCAAGAGACTCAGTTATTCCATGATACGAACGTTTATTGCTACTAACTCATTTTTTATAGCAGCCGCCAAACGAGAAAGATAGAGACTAAGGAATTACTTGTGTCTATTAGATGGACAGAAACTTTAACCCGTAGCAAACGAGACGACTACCACAGACTTAATTTCTTTTTTATCTCCTCCAAGCCTTACCCAAAGGAGCTGCTTGTTGTCCAACAGCCCAACTTCAACGTGATTTGAACTGGCAGGATCGACTCACTATCTTACCGACTCACAAACTTACCGATTAGCCGCACGTTTTAGAACTATTTTTATCGATCTTGTTTTAATTATTCTTTAAACTAATCTGATCATAGCATCTACCATTAAAACTGTGTAGTCCGACGTCTTCTAAATCCAGCTGACATTGAATCCAAATATTTCTTTAAATATCTCATCCACAACCGATTTCAAAAGAAACCTTTTTCATGACAGGTGCTGACGAGTGAACTCACCAAGGTCAAGCCGCTTGACCTTTCCAACATGAAGTTGCACTTATGAAGTGAAACACAAAGTTTTTAACTAGCACACAATTTATCTCTAAAATAAAATGATTAACCAAAATAATTGATCGGAATTATTACACAATTGATTGATTGATTGGTTTTAACGGTATATCAACGCGTATTGGTTTACTTGGTGCCAAGAGGTTATGGAATAGCGTCCATGTTCGTTCATATTAACATTTTTGATGTAGTGGTTCCTTCGGACTTCGAATACGAATAAATTTAAACAGCTCAATTTAACCAATAGATAACCTAACTGGTACTACCGTTCAAGATTAGTGGAGTAATTACAATGAAGAGATATTCCACATACCCTATATCATCAGAACTAAAACGTCACAATCAGATACAGTTTAGTGTCATATTCAGGATACACATTTTGTGATGAGGTGTTAATCTTCAATGGTAGATGCAGTCAGCGTATTCTCTGTCCCACCGACAGGGCAGAGAATGTTGGAATTCTGATTGGAAGAAATGAAGTAATTTCATTGTGAAAAATTCTCTGGTGAAAGTTGTAAACATATTTTCGATTCTAAATGCATCGTGCATATTTCAATTTTGTTTTTTGCATAATTACAAGTGCGAAGCAGGTGTAAGCATAATGATATATTTGATTATCGACGTTAAAGTGTAAATATTTGTTTTCAACGGGAAAGGGTTATTATTTCATTGTCAACGTGAAAAGGTAATTATTTGATTGTCAACGTGAAATGTTAAATATTTAATTATCTACATGAAAGAGTAATTATTTGATTGTCTCAGTGAAAGGTTAGATATTTAATTGTCTACATGAAAGAGTAATTATTTGATAGTCAAAGTAAAAGGTTAAATATTTAATTATCTACATGAAAGAGTAATTATCTGATTGTCAAAGAGAAAGGTTGAATATTTAATTGTCTACATGAAAGTGTAATTATTTGATAGTCAAAGTTAAAAGATTTAATATTTAATTGTCTACATGAAAGTGTAATTATTTGATTGTCAATGTGAAAGGTTAGATATTTGTCTGTATGAAAGAGTAATTATTTGATTGTCAATGTGAAAGGTTAAATATTTAATTGTCTACATGGAAGAGTAATTATTTGATTGTCAAAGTGAAAGGTTAGATATTTAATTATCTACATGAAAGTGTGATTATTTGATTGTTAAATTGAAAGGTTAAGTATTCTATCCGTTCCAGATTTTAGGAATTTTTATTAAACTCTATTTCTTTTATAGTTAAATACTTAAAACATTTTGGTGGTTTTTTACTTTTTTGTTTTGTTTTTGTTTATCTTTTTTGTCATTGTTGTTGTTTTGCTCTTTGATTCCGACAAAAAAATTTGACGTTCGCAATTTTCTTTTTGGGAAGACTTTTTTGATAATATGAACTACAAAAATTTCTTTTACCGCGGTGATTCGCAAAAAAAGGGTTTTCTTTTCATCATCGAATTGGTCGAATCCTCTTAGATTTTTTGAGATGCACATGAATTTGGAAGATATTGAGAAAAAACACTTTACCACATAGCTAATATAATAATAATAATAATAATAATAATAATAATAATAATAATAATAATAACGATTAACAGTATATATGTTTGTGTGTGTGTGCGTATCCAAAACGCACATCAATGGACATTTTTATGTTCAAAATATATATATGTAAATGTCTTAAAATCTTTAAGGATAAAAAATATTCCAATATTGACATATACATAGTAATTTATGCATATATATTTTAAATGTGAATAAGTATATAATCGTATTTTCACATTATGATTATATATATACAGAGAGAGAAAGTGAGAGAGAGAGAGAGAGAGAGAGAGATTGTTGTAATATAGCCATGATACAACTATACAAATATACAGCTGCAGGGAAATCCCGAAACACTGACGACTTTCTTTAGTTCGGGTACGAAACGTTTATTAATTTTTTTGACTTTTAGTTTGTCGACACGAGGAGAGAGACACACAATTTTTGCTATGCTGTCTGTTCCTACATCGTCCTTCAGCCAACTCCCCAGCTGAACTGGCCGGCCCAGAGTCCAATCTCAACTCACTGACCCAACAAATGCGGCGTGCATCCCGTAGCCCTCAGATGGACTGCCCTCGCACAGGTTTAAGTCTCAACTGACCTCGCCCAGAGTCGAATCTCAACTAACTGCTTTTTTTCAAAAATCACCAAGAATCCCAGCCCATCGCTTCCGGGCATGACGTCGTTCACACCCCAGTCCCATTTCTTATCTGGGGTTTTTATTATGACATTTGTGATTGCCACATCCTCGGCGCGAGCGTGAATACCTGCACTAAGAGCCGAATAGTTCAAAGCCTAACCAAACCGAATGATAAGATATAATTAACGAAAATGATTAACAAAAAAAATCACTCTGTAATTATATAACATCGCCATAAATAGGTACGTCAATGAATTCATATGGATATATATTATATGAGATGCACGTTGTTTAATTATTACCGTTGTAGTAAATGGATACGGCGACCAGAGTTCAAATCCTGGACAAGGTTGGATACTCCTTAGATGGTGTTAATACCTAGCATAGATCCAACTCTTCTCTTCAAGGTATGGATGAACAGTAGGACAGAATGGGCTCTTCAACCTTGGTGTGCCAACCATTTTAGAAATAGAAAAACTCTGAATTTCAAAACTTTTAAAGTCCGCTTAAAAATTGATTTTGTGTTGCATCTTGCTCATGTTGAACACATATACATATATATATAGATATATATATATATAATCGTGTATAGATCGCAACAAAACGCCTATGTATGCAAAATCATATATTCTGGGTATATGCATAAGAGACAAAATATTTACGAATTAAGATATTTGTATAATGATACAAACAGATATACAGTAATTTATGCAAATATGTTTTATGTGAAAAAGTATACATGATCTCACACACACACAGACACGCATATATATATATATATATATATATATATGTAAATGAAAAGTATAAATGTGTCATAAGTATATATATAAATATATACACGTTATTATATATATATATATATATATACAGAGAGAGAGAGAGAGAGGGAGAGAGAGCAAGAGAGTGAGAGTGAGGAAGAGAGATTGCCATAAAACGCATGTCAAGAGATGCATTTGTAGATCTGTATGTATATCTGAATATGTTTATATGATTGTAAATGTAGAAGTTGGTAAGTACATTTAGAACTCCGGACGGAAGATGAATGAGTTAAAAATGGACCATACGAAATAAAAATTGTGTAACGCTTCATAGTATTGATAACGTTTCTCATTTTCAATTCAGCACGTTTACTTTTTTTTTCTTTTCTTTCTTTTCTTTTTGTGCTTTTACTTTTTTCTTTTTCTTCTTCTTTTTTTTTTTTCATGCATTTACTTTTTGACATGATGGATGTTTACTTTCTCACTGGAAATTTTGCATTTCTTCGACAACAAAAAAAAAACAAGAAATATCATAAAATATCGAACAAGTCATTATTTTTCTTTTAGAGATAAAATAGAAGACAAGTGGCGCCACCTATTTTCACTAATCTTGGATTTTCTAAACATTTTTTCCTTAATTCTTTTTTCTTTTCTGTTTTTTTCTTTTTTTTCTGTTTTTTTCTTTTTTTTCTTTTTTTTTTTTTTTTCGCCTGAACGGCTATAGACTCATTAAAGAGTTGATACAATTTTTATGGGTCGAGGCAAACTGAACAAAAAAGACGTGATAATTTTTTATCTATCGTTACTAAATTTTCGTTGTAAACTACAAAAATAAAATACAATTTTCTTGATTCTAGTTAGAATCATTTTTTTTAATTTAAAATAAGACACTGGCCAAAGTAATACGTGTTTCTTTATGTTCATTAGCACACACACACATACACACGCATACACATATCTATGCTAACGATGAATTCTAATAATATATATCAATACACATATACATATGTTAATTATATATTTATATGTGTATGTATGTGTATGTGTGTGCGTGTACGCGCGTGTACGCGATCGATATGTGGTTAACGTACCGGTTAACGTCAAAGAAAATGGACAGCGCGAGCCAAATTCAAATTCCGGACAACTGAGTTTACATTTCCCTTTGTGTTAATACTCCTGAGAACAGAATTCATCCAGTTATACTCCTTCCAATTATGAGTACTGATCAGGTATACAAGGGTCACTATTATAAAGGTTGGTTAACCGGTCTAGAAAACTCCTGAATGTGTCGACTTTGCAGTGTAAATTGCCGTGTTGCGACTGGTCAGGTATCCCTCCTGACTACATAGTACATGTAAATATCTAACCCAATACAACATAACACATGCTAATTGCAGAAAAGCTAGCAGCCACAAAGTAACCTTCTCATTGCTTTGAAAGGGGGTATGAAAAGGGCTTAATTGGAATTGCTTTCTGAAAAGCCTATTAAACTGAAATATATTTGGGAACTAGATTTTCTAGATTCGCAAGTCTGTTTTTTAGGAGACTAGTTGAAATAATACTTGTTTAACATATCTATAAAAACTCTATCTATAAATAATTATACAGGATGTTTTAAAAAATTGATATTATTATAAAATCAACCCACTCAATATCGATGATATAGCATATTTATCTTAATTAGTATTAAGTCACATAGTCACTAAGTACCGTTGACACTGTGTCTACGTTATCCTCATCCATATATACACCATATATACATATAATATAAGTTTTATATATAATCTATATATACACCCTGTGTCAACTTATTAAACAAATAACATGAACTTGAATGATTCAAAGATGGTTTGAAAGAAAATCGTCAAATTTTAAATCATCAATTTAGACGTCAAAACAAAACCTGGGTGAAAAATTTAAGTAGTTGTTATGGTGATATACCCCATGACGTCACTGCATGGACCCCCACCCCCGACACTATAAATAGTGATTGACTCGAGTTTAGTCAGTTACTAGTAACCGTTACTGTATGTATTTCCGTTAATATATACTGCCGTAGATCTTACATCTCTTTGTGTTATTCATTTCTGGCCCTTCAAGGCCACAACACGAGTATCAATGTTTTGCAGACGTTATTAAAGTTTTTTGATGTATTCTAAAAGAATGACTTCTGAAGTTATTAAGCAAAAATAAATATTCACATTTTATTTCAATAAAAAGGGAATAAAATCATCAAAAATTCATCAACACTTGTAAGAGAACAAATAACAAACATATATAAGTCTTTGAATCATTTACAATTTAATATGGAGACTCTTCTTCTTAATAACAGTCACGAATCTATTATCCATTGATTTTTTTTATTCAAACAACGTCAATTTCCGATATGGTTATTTTATCTGCTTCTCATAAGTGTGCTTTGGTGTTATATTATTTACCATCTTCGTATAATTTCATCTTCGCATAGATTTTCGATCGGATTCAGATCTGAACTTGAAGGTGGCCATTCAATTATCATCTTTCCTGTAATTATTTTATGATCAAAGAATTCATGGGTAAGTATAAATACATGAAAAGGAGCATTGCCGTGCATAAATTTACTTTGAAATTGTGAGACTGCGACTTGTGTGATGCAAAAAAAGTCTCGTCCATAAAATCGCAAATGTTAACCCGGTTCAGATTAACTCCTTCGTCGACTTTGAATGTTCCTATAAAAGTTTTGAAGACAATTCCTGCCACATTATCACCCAACCGCCTCTTTGTTGCTTACTTTTAGCTGCAAGCACGTCTGAATTGGATAAAATCCATCCTTTTCCCCATTCAACCGGTCCATCAAATGTCACACAAGGTTTTTCTTAGCCCAATTGTAACGCTTAAAAATATTTGCTTTCGTGAGAGGAAGCTGCTTAGAAGAATTTTTCAAAGACCCTAATTTACTAAGTATTATCCAACCTTTATCCTTCTTGCCTCTCTGATTCCGAACTTTTCAAAAATTGAAGTTCTGATAAAAAGTGGCTGTTTCGCCATAACTTGCTTTAGTTTACGTTCATCTCGAGTAAACAAGTTTTTAACTTTTTTCTTTTGCTTCGACTTCTTGGAATCGTTTCAATAGCCTTCTTTTCATCGTTTGATAATCTCTTCAAAACTTGACAAATGTTAGTCCATAATTGTTTGAGTAATTGAAATTTATTTGATCTGCATCATAATTTTTATATATATCTACATATTACTAATATCATCTGACAGCTTGTCAAATATAGTAGTCATATGATATAGTCGTCATTATCATCCTCATCAAAGCGTGCCAACACGAATTCCCTTGAATCTCTCTTCCAATATCCGTCCCTATCGGCAAACTTACTTGGAAAATCCTCTTGACAGCACCCAGTGTCCACAAAAAGCTGATGAATGTAAGTTTTTGCTGCTCCGCCAACACTCTTGAATCTGTGTATTAGAGTCTTTAGAAAACCATTATGTATGAGTTCATCTTTATTTCTCTAGGAGGGCATAGCATGTCTTAATCGCCCTTCTTGAATAGTTTGTGAGATGGAAGGTAAATTGTCGCACAACTGCTGTTTTGTGGGCTACTGCTTGGAAGATTTGTGCAAAACTGCATGCAGCATTCATGTCTAATTCCCATCTAGTTTTTTGTCCATGCATTTCATTAAAGTTTAAGTTGTGTAACCTTACAGTAGTACTGACACTGCAGCCTGGAATAATACACACCTAACACACACATTCACATTATTACTCTTTAAGTGCTTCAACTTAAAGAATAAAGCAATTTTCATTCTAGTTTCCACCTAAATATAGGGATGTGTGTCCGTGCTTAACATCATTTGTAAATATATAAATGACGGATAGAGATAATTATAAAATGCTAATAAGAATCCTTCTCTCAAAATAAAGGCATCAGTATCATGGACCGTTGTTATCTCTGAAATACTTACTTACTGTTGTTCTCTCCATATAATGGACTCGTCCTCCTCCATAAATAAACATCAACGAGAGTGTCAGGGAGTGCACCAATCAGCGTGACACAATCACGTGTGTTACCATTTGTGTAGTGAACGAATAGTCACTAACCCACAGGACTCTCAGCTTTCTACCAACTAACTACTGTTTAACCAGGTTCACTTGTATCTATGTTTTTTTCTATCAAACCTTCTGTATTCCCCGTGTTTTTGTGGGGTTTTTTTTACCAGCATCACAATACTTACCTCATACATTCGTCATATATATATATATATATATATATATATACATTCGTCCTATATATATATATATATATATATATATATACATTCGTCCTATATATATATATATAGGATGAATGTATGAGGTAAGTGTTGTGATATATATATATATATATATATATATATATAATACAATTTCGTAATGCGAAAAATGGACTTAATTTTTATTTGTTGAATTACGTCTTCTTCGTTCGAAGAACGGGGTTAAAAGAGAAAGAATTATGGGTCAAATTTCTCACGTGACCAACGAACACGTTACGTGGGAAGCCACGCCTTCAAACTTAAAGAAAACTGAATCGATAAATTTCACTTAAATTCAAAATATTTCTCAACAAAAATGCTTGAAATTTTTCACAGGCCCATATTAACTTCATGCGATTATATGAAAAATATAATTCATTTTATCTTGTCTGTTATGTAGATCTATATTCTATAGAAACAAATACATTTTGTAATTGTTCAATATATATCTTTTATTAACCACAAAGATTATAAAATACCCATGAAATATGTAAAAAGGATTTTGACATTCATCAGTTAGTCTTACAGTAAACACTTCCTCCAGCGAAAACAGGTATTTCAGTTAATCTATCATTCACTTTCTCGTTTTGTTTACTGTTGTTTTTTTGTTTTTGTTTTTGTTTTTTTGTAATTATAGTTAATTATTTTGTTTTTGCTTTAGTTTTGTGTCTGTTTGTTGGTTTGTTTGTTTGTTTTTTAACCTTTTTGTGAACTCTCACTTGATGCAGGCTAATTTTCTATATTGCATATAGAAACAGAATATTAAAAGCCTAAAAAATAAATTGGCGACGTTTTTTTTTTTGTTTTTTTTTCTATTCTGATCAGAGCAGTTTTGTTTTATTTTTTATTTTTCTTCCTTTTTTTTTCATGAAACTTTTGTTTTTATTTTGTATTATTAATTCCACAGCCACATGTGCCTCCATTTTATTTCCTGCACAGACGCCTCCACAGTTTTCGATACCAAAGTGCCACCAAACGACATTGCCATGAGACTACCGCCTTCATCTTTTTCCTGTCTCTCGGCGACCGGAAGTTGTTTTCTAACTCACAGAATTCCATGAATTGAGTCATAATCATTTCAAATGCGATCAGAACCAGCGCAGTGGAATGACGGAAACGAAAGCCGAACTTCAAACAAATCTTGTTTTTATCATCAATCGCAAACCGAATCAAGATGGAACAGATTATTATTATTATTATTATTATTATTATTCAATTACAATGGATGATTATTCTTCATTTCAAACGTATCACTGGTTCCATTATAACTCTACTAGATGAAGTACCCCGCTGCTCTAGATGGGGATTACAGTTGTCAATTAAAAATTCGCACTAAACGATTGCATACTGAACATGTTACGGTAGAAGATAAATACATTTAGTAGAAAAGAGATGTAGCAATTATTTTTTACAGTTAATATTGTGCTGTTTTGTTTTTGTTTTTATCTTTTTTTTTCTTTTTTTCCCAGAATTTTGTCGAGAAACAATGAGTAGTTTAAACGAGTGATTCGAGATTCATCGATTTAAACGTTTTTGTTTTTTACTAGAATAGTTAGTCATAACTTAATAATGCAATGAAATTACTTGATATTTTCAACTTAAAAAGCGAAATCGGATAATGTTAAATCAAAAAGAGGATCCTTAAAAAAAGAATATCGTTTGAGAAATACAGGGTGTTTCAGAAAAATTAATATCATTTCTTTATCCAATTCTCGTTAAATTGATCTCAGATTTTAGAAGCATTGGTATAAACAACTCAAAAGTTAATGTTTATTATTTAAACGTCTTTTTCTTTTGCAGAAAATGATATTTGTATTTCAGATCAGAAAAAAACATTAAACAGAATTTGGAGTTGTTTCAATGCATGTGGTCAAAGATCATTAGAACGAGAAGTGGACAAGTTATTGAAATAAAAATTTGATCTGAACTTTTCTGAAACACTATATTTATGAGTATTTCAGGAAGACAAATAACTCATAAGTTTTTTGTTTTTATTAAGAATTTGAATTCTGTATAAATCGGATGCACGAGGATCATTAAATAAGTTTCCAGACTTTTTTCATATAGGCACTTTCATTGATTGTACACACATGAAACTCGAAGTAAGCTCCTCCAGCTGCAATGCACTTGTTGTACCGTTCCAACATCTTCTGGAGGGCCCCATCAAAGTCCTCTTGTGTGAGTGTGTCAATGACCTTCGTCACAGCCTCTTTAGTCTCCTCAATTGTCTCATAACGACAGCCTGTGAGCTTAGGGAATAACCAAGTCACAGGGAGCAAGGTCTGGAATATAGGGACGGTAAGGAACTGTCTTGATTCCCATCATGGTCAAATAGTCTGTTACAAGGATGGAGTTGTGGACTGGTGGAAATGCCACTGACCCGATTTGAAGGGTGCTGGCCTCTTCCGACCGAATCTCTCCCTGAACTCCCTTAAACCCTCAACATAGTAACCCTAACTGTAACCCTAACCCTTTGGCCAATCAACTCTGGTATATTGACTTCCTTACTCCTCCCACACCTCTCATCATCCCGCACAGACTCCCTGCCTTCCTTGAATCTCTTATGCCACTCAAAAACCGATACTCGATTCATGCAAGATCGTCGAAAAGCAGTCTGAAGCATTCAATACGTTTCTGTGGCATCATTTTTTCCAAATTTATAACAGAATTTTTTTTGCATATCGTTCTTCTAAAGTGTCCTCACGTGCTGATTGCATTTTTGAAATTCACCGACTGTGACAATCAGGCCTTAGTAGGGTGTATTCCGATTGCTGCTGTAGCTGTTCATTTGAACCTGAAATCATAAAAATTGATCTGTCATCTCATAAGATGTATAATAATAACATACTGAATTTTCAAGAGTCTAAGACTATTTTAAATTCCTGAACAAACACAGTCTGGAAAGTTATTGAATCCACTACGTAATTCATCAACATGTTTGCAGCTGATTATTATTTATTTTTGACGCTTCTCGATTAATGGTGCCATATTTTCTCCTATGAGGAATTTATTCCGTTTCCTGTCCAGTCGGCTGCGGCTGTAATATACACTGACTGCATCTTTGCAGAGGAGTAAGACACCCACATCAGCGAGTGTTCTAAATATGACACTGAACAATCTGATGATGAGGTTCCATCCTTGGAGATATGAAGAATGGGGTGTACCCGTTCATTGCCATTGCTCCTAGGTCTGCTCTGACCTAGAGTGGTATCAATTGGTCGAATAGAACAAAATATGTGTGCAAACAAATGACTGACGTTGAATTATAACAGATCTATAGCATTACTATAGCATTACTTGAAACGATTTAGCTGTGTGCAAAAAAAAGAGTTCCGGGTCGTTTAAAAATATCAAATACAAAATTTCTTTACAAATTATATATATATATATATATATATATGTGTGTGTGTGTGTGTGTAAACTGGAGTTGGCATTAAGTAACCTGAAATGTTTGATATGCCATGAAATCAAACGAAACCGAAGCAAATGACCGTTTCCTTATCCAATAAGTATACATGCAAAATTTATTATGATTTAGTATGATTACATCAAATCTTTTAACCGTCTATAAAAGGAAGTGTCTTCGTGGTGTAATGGTTAATCGTAGTAAGTGAGTTTGAACTCCAGTCGTTCAACTACGTTCACCTTCAAACAACTACCCTTAGGAAAGGCATGAACCCCCTTATCCTCCCAGTTATGTTAATAACTTCACTGCTGTTCTTCTAGAGGGATGGCTTTGGCATCAAATAATGCAGGAAGATTGATATGCCGTTAAACAAAAAAAAAACAAACTAAACCGTCTACACAAAAACAATCGTACTAATCAGTATAAATTACTAATTCAGGTGAACATTATTGTCAACAGAATCATCAACAGCAATTTCAAATTCTTGCAATTGACCCAATCAACAATTATTTCGTAAACAAAGCTTTAACAAAACTAAAACTAATTTGCAATATATATTTTACATGCGTAAGATAATAATAATAATAATAATAATAGATGAGAGCAAGACCAGACGGAAAAATCTTGCTCTGCCCTGGATTGGTTACAAAAAGGCATATGATAGGGTTCCGTAAAGCTGGCTCTAAATGTACAAAATATCCCATGAAGTCATAAACTTCATCGAGAAAACCATGAAAACCTGGAGAGTCGAGTTGACTGCAGGAGGAAGAAGCTTAGCTGAGGCAAAGATCCAAAGAGGTATTTTTCAAAGAGATGCACTATCAAGCCTTACTATTCATAACTGTCATGATGCCACTTCACTATATACTCAAAAATGCACAGCCGGATACAAACTCAGTACATCGCAAGAAAAGATCTAATGTACATGGATGACATTAAACTATTTGCAAAAAATGAAAAAGATCTGGAAACTCTAATACATAGAATATAGAATATACTGTCAGGACATAGGAATGGAATTTTGCATTGAAAAATGTGCCATGCTTGTAATGAAAAGTGCCAAACGACATAGAACTGATGGAATGAAACTACCAAATCAAGACAATATTAGAACTCCCAAAGAAAAGGAATCCTAAAAGTGCTTGGACAACTTGAAGGCTGTCACCATCAAACAAGTGGAAATGAAAGTCAAAATTCAAAAAGAATATCTCAGGAAAACTAGAAAACTATTCGAGACAAAACTCTCAAGCAGAAACCTCATCAAAGAAATAAATACTTGGGCTGTACCCTCGTTAGATATTCGGGACCCTTCCTCAAGTGGACCAGAGATGAACTCAGAAAAATGGACCAAAGAACTAGAAAACTAATGACCATGCACGAGATATTTACATCCCAGAGACGATGTTGACAGACTATTTCTATAAAGAAAACAGGGAGGAAGAGGACTTGCTAGCATCGAAGACAGCGTTTAGGCATCGATACAACGGCTCGAAGACTACCACACGAACGAGGACTGATTACATCCATCAGAAACAATACTGACAACACGATGGACAACAGAAAGACAATAACTAGAAAACAAAAATTGGAAGAAAAACAATTCTATGGGCGTTTTAAACGACTAATAAACAACATCTCACACGACAAAACCTGGATCTGGCTAAGAAAAGGAAACTTTAAAAGATAAACCGAATCTCTGTTAATAGCAGCACAAAACAGTGCCATAAGAACCAATCAAATCAAAGCGAAAATAGATAAGACTCAACATAATAGGGAAATGTAGGTGATGTAGTGACAGAGACGAAACGATCAATCACATTATAAATGAATGCAGTAAATTAGCACGAAAAGAGTACAAGACTAGACACGACTGGGTGGGCAAGGTGATCCACTGGGAAATGTGCAAGAAATTTAAATTTGACTACACTAACAAATGGTATATGCACAACCAAGCACCTGTCCTAGAAAATGACACACATAAACTCCTATGGGACTTTGACATACACACGGATCACCTAATCCCGGCCAGAAGACCAGACCTTATAATAATCAACAAAAAAAGAGAATTTGCAAAATTGTCGACTTTGCTGTCCCGGCTGACCACAGAATCAAACTGAAAGAATGTGAAAAGAAGAATAAATCGACCTTGCTAGAGAATTGAAAAAACTATGGAACATGAAGGTGACCACTGTACCAATTGTGATTGGTGCTCTTGTTACAATGACAAAAGGATAATTATAGGGTCTGGAGGACATGGAAGTTGGCGGACGAGTGGAAACCATCCAAACGACAGCATTATTGAAAACGGTCAGAATACTGAGAAGAGTCCTGGAGACTTGAGGAGACTTTCTGTCAATCAAACTCCAGAGAAAGACCATCAGCTAAAACTAATGTGAAAAACTCTAAAGGAGTAAATCATAATAATGATAATGCAACTTACTTGCCCAAAAGATTATAAGACTGGGAATTGTGCAAGAGATTAAAATTTGACCATTCTACTCAATGATCCATGCACCAACCAGAGTGAGACGCTTAAAAATTCCTGGGATTTTGTGATACAAATGGATCACTTAATCCCCGCCGGAATATTAGACTTAGTGTCACTTAACAAGAAAAAAGAACTTTCCATCTCGTGGATTTTGCCGTTCCAATACTTGGACCTTGATAGACTAGAGAAACATTTATGGAACATGAAGGTGACAGTGATAGCAATTGTGGTTAGTGCACTTGTAACGGCTCTCAAACGCTTGGCAAGGAGACTTGAGGAATTACAAATCAAGCCAAGAATCGTGGCCATCCAAACCACAGCTCTGTTAAAAGAAAAGGAGAATGTAGAAGACATTTCATTATACAGATTTTCCATTCATACCAAGAAAAAGGCACATCATGTCGAGATTTTCATTAGAGCAATACACTTAACGTGATTTAACTTTTAGAATAAAACAATTTTCAATACAATTGGCATCTGAATAATAATTTTGTAGGGTTTGCTTTCAAGCAAAACGTTATTATTTTAATCATGCCGATTTTCGATATAGCAGAAAAAATTATGCTAATTAGAATCCTTCACTCTTTCTTACATAAAGCATGGATTATTAACTGCTGTTTTAATGGGAACTCTACGTTTAACATAAATTAATATTAGGAAATGTTATATAATCATCAACATTGTTATCATCATTTCAGGTAATTATTTCCACTTTTTTTTCTTTATCGTCGTCTTTACTATGAAGTAAACATTGAATTTTATTTTGTTTAGGTTTAGTTTCAATTTATCTTAACGGAGTGTCGACCCGTCTAAGGTTATTCTATGCCAAGACATTAGGAAATAGCTTTTGAATGGACATTTGTGTTGTTATATATTCACCCTAGAGGTCTGAGACTTAATCTAACGTAAAGTTGGGCGGGTTTCGATCTCGGCTTCCAGCGTTCTTCGTGTCTAGCCACATTGAAGAGTTCTGATAGAACGAAACAGTCTGTCTGTGGATGACTATATATATATATATATATATATATATATATATATTAGATTTATATATTTAATGCCATGGAATTAAATAAATAAATACATAAATCTAATATATATTTACTTATTATTATTATATAATTGCTCAATCCTAGATATTGAGCTCTGTCCATATTATATTGCACTTGGTTCGCCACAAACCCACAAAGTGATTTAGTGACAACCAGCACATATATATATATATATATATAGTTATATGATTTCAAATAATTATAATTTACTAACAATATATACCTTCAATTTACTACTAATATGAAATATTGACAGGCCTTTATATAACTTTGATTAACCAGTCTTAACCGGTTATTTTATGCCAGGAGTTTAAGGAATTGTGTTTATTATACGTTCATATTTCCATTTTTTTGTGAAGTTGTATTTAAGAGGGTTTTAAACAATCTCCTGTCGAATACTAAAGATTTTTTAAATAGATTTGTTTGACCCATTTACGTGAGTCTAACAGGTACTACCACTTCGAGTCAAAGTGGACCTAGGAGTAATGGCAATGTAGCAACACTGACCATATCTTCAGAACTGTAGCCTCAACATTAGATGATTTAGTGTCTTGCCCAGGACTATGTACTTTGTTTTTGTTTATTTTCTCAGTTTTTTCAAACAATTTTTTAATTTTTCTTTCTTTTTTTTTTTTTTTTTTTTAGTTTTTTGTTTTGCATTTTTCTTTCTTTTTTCTTAACCATCAGAGTTAAGTATCAAGTATTCAAGTTAGCAGAACTTGATGCGGAACCAAATTATTTATTTTCATATTCAAAGGAAATCTGATCTCCAAAGTTTTCATGTAAGCTTTTCTATATTCATTTTCTTTTTTTGCAGTTCACTTACTGAGAGTTAGTTAGCTAATTGAAAAAACTTTCTATTTACTAACTAGAAAAAGTGATACTTTACAATATTGATTGATTTTATCGGCATGTCAACCCATGAAAGGTTTGGGAATTGCATTCATTGTATGTTCATATATACATTTTGCGAGTTGTTGTTTCTGTAAAGGAATTTTTGGCACATGATCACATGGAATACAAATGATTTTTAAACAAATCAATTCGTTCCATAGAGTCAGAGTGGAACTACGAGTAAAAGCAATGGCAAAATACTCCAACTGCTCAGAACCGGAGTCTCACCATCAGATAGAGTATAGAGTCCTACCCAGAACACCCCTTTTTTGGCTGGGTCTTATTCTTCTGCAAAGGATATAGTCAGCGTAACAGCAAAGTAATGGTAATGAAGGTGTAATTCACACTCCTCAGTTCTTGAACCCTGCCATCTGGTGCAGTTTACCGTTATACCAAAGACGACCCTTTTTATGGAATGGGGAGGTCTGAACCCTCTGCAGAGAATACAATCAATATATTCTAAGCTCCAGCAGATAATTAACTCGACTAAAACGTGTATATTAATTCCGAATCTTTGGATACTAAAATTGTAATGGATATATACATGCAATAATAGACTATAATATCTGTTTCAATTAAAATCTCTTTGTTGAAGAGTTATTATTTATTACATCTGTTAACGTCAAGGAATTTTGAATCGAAATCATGGAAGGATAGTCTATTTCCATTCCACTGAGGGTGTCTTGGAATATCTCTTGTATCAATAATTTTAACTTCTTATTTATTTCATTCATATAATGCAGCTTTGTATTATAACGAAACTGAGCCCAGTGATTGAACTCAAGACTCCCTGGAAGAGTCCAACTAAAAGCTCTTACCCAATATTTTTATTCTCTCATCCATTGTCTTGTAGGACAATGCGAGTTAGGGGAGGTACAATTTTAAGCGCCTTAAACCTAATGCCATTTTTCCGGCTCTTCAGCTCGAGCATGTATGTTTTGTCTGTATGTTTTTGGGGGAGAGTGAAATTAGAGTGGGGAATAACTAAGAAGGCAAGTTACTCGATATGAAATTTTCCAAGACAAGGATGGACTGCAGAAGGAGAAAAATCTGTTCATACGAATTGAAGAAAGAATTTGGTTGGAAATTCCTTGGAGATTTCTGACTGAGACCAATGACAGTTGAAGAAGATTTTATCATATAACAAACGAGGCTTTCTATGATAATCAATATGAGGACGACAATATGAACCGTGTAAATAATACAAATAATCATGAATAAGTATAAAGCATTTTTTGTTTTCAAGGTAAATATTACATTAATAAAAAAATTGTTGGCGGCTGTAGTCGACCAGAAGGCTTCCTTTTCAGTAACTTCTACATTGTGATGGAGGAGCGAACGCAACTCTTTCCATTGGATTTCTCCACTTCACCATTAATATGACCTTGTTAAGCTGAATATTAAGCAATGAGGGACCAAGTCCATTATTTGAGATTTTGGATGACTCGGCCTGGGATCGAACCGCCAGTCCCCCGTGCCATTGGCGAACATTCAACCCACTAATCCAATGGGCCCGTTATATCAACAGTATATTAATACTATATCTAACTTATACAGTTTGATTAAAAAGTACCAGTATTTTTTATTACTTATTATTTAAGAACCAAACGGTGAAAAGCACACATTACGACAGGTACTCTCTTACCAACAGAGATATTAGCACTAAATATACGGTAATTGTAAGACGTAAATTCGATACTCTTCATGAGATATCCGAAACACATAATCCAAGTGACGAATATGAAAAAATTATTCACTGCCCACATGGAAGTAGCAGCAGAATTCATAACAACAAAACCACCAGCTAAATCTAGAATTCCATGGAAGTTACTAGGAAAGAAAGATAACATGAAAAAAGCATCCTTACTTAAAAATTGAAACCCAACAAATGCCAATGCGCAGAAACTTATGAAAGCCCAGAGATAACTGAAACATACGAAAAAGAAGGAGAATACATTCAAGATGAGATCAATAATATAAGAAATTCGGTAGAAGGTAGACAATCACGAATAGAATGGTAGACAGTAAATGAAGTGGGCAAAAAAAAAGAGCATTTTGAGAGGAAAACTAAAAGCTGCCTGCCGAGAACGAATACAGATGTGGATAATTTCGAAAATCTACTTAGAAACTCCCTTAAAATCACTAATCACAAACAATTTTTAACAGCTAACTTGCTTTCAAACTTGGACAGTTTACGGAAGAATAACATAACGTAATATTGACAAAATTAAGCAGAAAAACTGCAAGCCTCGACGAAATACGCCCAGAATACAAGGAAATTTGACGACTTACATCTTCGATTTTGTAATGCCACATATAAGCAAGAAATGGACAAAAGGCTGCATTCCCCTTTCCTACGAAAAGTGACCTCGGAATCACTAAGAACTACAGTTGCATAACTCTTACTTCTATTGCTGCTAAGGTTGATAATGCTCTGTTTCTCAGTCTTATCTGGCCCGAAATTATATCCAACCTGAAATTGAAAATATTCTTTGGAAAAAATCAGAAATTTCTTCAGAGAAATTAATGCAAAATCTCACAGATTCTGACTATCCATCGAATCCTTGAACGACTACGTACAAAAAATCTCAAGGCAACACTATTGTTAGTAGATTTCTCTAAGACATTTAATTCCATTCACAGAGGACAGCATACAATCACATGGTCTCTGCAAAGAAACTATTACAGCTATGATAGTGCTTTATAAAATAAAACGAAAGCAAAGGTTCACTCTTACTGATTTTATTTCTGATATATTTAAATCAATGGATGTTACATTTGAGTGCTGAGCGGGAATAAACAGTCCTCTTGTTGGGTTTCAAGCGATCGAGCCTTTTTTTTCAACGCAAATATTTGCTTTATAGCTTTAGAATTTATGAAATAAAGAAAGCTCTCCATTGGCTATGGGTGGCAACCTACCATGCTTCTGTGCGAGATCCGGGTGGCTGAGCAGTCCGTGACCCGACAACCGAACTAGTCACGGGACTTACAACACTCCACTTTGGACTTTAATAGGCGAGACGGGCAGTCTGAGAGGCCTGATCTGAGCAACCATCTGATCATGTCAAACCCTAGCACTTATATAATTGTCTCGACCGTATTCTTCAAATTGCTCTTGAGACAAACAAGTACCAAACCCTATTTTATCTTTAAAATGTTAGAAGGTGGTGGCTGAGTGTCAGTAGCGTTGAGATAAGATTTAAAGGTGTGCCAAGAAATAAAGGATATTAAATAGAATTATTGGTGTCACATTGCAATAACTTGAAACCACTTAACTGTGGGCAAACAAATGAGCACTAGGTCGTTAAAAATAATGTTACTTACAAACTATTCTCTCACAAAATATATATATATACATATATATAAGGGGCACCTGTGATTTAATGGTTGTTGTCATTGGAAAGGAACACGGCGATCTGGACAAGGCTGTTTGTATTTTCACATAGCGCTAATACCCTTGGGAAAGGTAGGCAGCCAAGTCTTCTCCCTCCAGCTATGGGTAAATAGTAGGACAGACTGAGCTCTTCAATCTTAGTATGGCAGCCGGTGTAAAAGAAAATATTTGAATTCAAACCTGTTAAATTTCGCTTATAAGTGACATTGTATCAGATCCTGCTCAGTGGGAGAGCTTGGGTATATATATATATATATATATATATATATATATATATATATATATATATATATATGATTTGGCATTAAATGACCCTGGAGGATTGATGTCTCATGAACATAATCAAACCAAACAAAAGCAAAATCTTTTATTATCTTCGATTCACAGCACTCGCAGCAAAAGAATATCCACTTGACGTCATTCAAAGAAAATAAATTCTACAAACTTTGCAAGGATTTGTTCATTTTCTCTATTTGTTAAACAACATTATTATAAGTTGCAAACCCTTAGCAGATATATAGATAGATAGATGCAAACAGAAAAAGAGAATGTGTGAAAGAGAAACAGACAGATATAAGTAGTTTCAGATATATATATATGAACTGACTGGGAGGGATAATTTTAGTATTCTCTAGTAACACACACACACACACACACACACACACACACACACACACATGTATATATATATATATGTGTGTGTGTGTGTGTGTGTGCGTGTGTATGTGTGTGTGTGTGGTTAGGCAGCAGTCGTTCATCTAAGCATGTTTGATTAATTAGTAAAGACACATTTTATCTGTATAATTTAATTAAGATCCTTTCGAATTTCCTGATAAGTGTCTTGGTTTCAGTTTGGAATTGGTGGATAAATTTACCGAAATTGTCGAGAGCGCTTTCGGAACTTACATAGGCCATCATCAGGGGTTGCTTGCATGAGTAAAGAGTGTCTTTTTAATGAGTTTTGAAAGTTTTGGGGGTTTTATAACATAATAAAACTATGCAAACACAGAGTTGGATAAAACTGGGTTGCTGATGAATTTAAAAAGAGAGCACTATCAACGGAAATAGAATATTATCGAGAAATACGGAATATTTTTTTTTTTAAATCCCATAGGCATTTCAAAACATTGTCGCTATTTTCATAATCCATTCTATTGATTTTAGGTTTTTATATGTAGGGCCTCTGGGATTTATAGCCGTAGCTTATCAATTTCGTGTGCAATTATAGTGGTGTTTTCAACTAGAAGATGGCCTAAGAAAGGTCTGAAAGAGCTCGGGACAATTTTGGTATTCAATTCAATTCATCCACCAATTCCAGCCTAAACCAAGATACTAATCAGGAAACTCGAAAGGATCTTAATAAAATTATGTAGACAAAATGTGTCTTTACTATTCAATGAAAACATGCTTAAATATATATATATATTTATATGTATATATATATGTGTGTGTGTGTGTGTGTGTGTGTTTGTATGGATGCCTCTATTCTTTCTTTCTACTTTTTTCTTTCTTTTATTCTTTCTTTCTTTCCGTCTTTCTTTTTTCTGTCTGTCTATCAATTTCCTTCTTTTATTTTAGTGTGTTGTAAATAGATAGAAACAATAACAAGAAAGATGGAAACGCAGACAGCGAAAGAGAAAGTGTGAAAAAGAAGTAGATATAAATGAAATAGATAAATAGTTATTTTATCATATCGTATCTTTGCTTGATGGCATATCAACCTTTACAGGTTATCTAATACCAAAGAGGAGGTGCCCGTGGTGTAGTCGTTATCGTCGTAGGAAATGGACACGGCGACACGAGTTCAAATCCTGGACGAGACTGATTGCATTTCACATAGCACTAATACCCTTGGGGAAGGTATGAATCCAATTATTCTCCCTCCAGCTATGGGTAAATAGTAGGACAGACTAGGTTCTTCTGCCTTGGTGAGGCAACTAGTCTAGGAGAAGGAAAACTCTGAATTCAAACCTGTTAAACTCCGCTTAAAAATTGACCTTGTGTCATATCCTGCCCGAGCGGAGGGGTTGGTAAATAGTATCTAATACCAAAGCTATCCTTTTAGACTGACAGCAGTGATACTGCTTGAGCCATTGCTGAAGGAATAAATAAACATAATAGCGAGACTGGAGATTGAACTCGCTCTTTCGGGGCAGCACTCTGGCCATTACATCACGGAAACAAGCAGATAGATATATAGATAGATCGATAGAAACAACAAAAAAGGAAGTTTTAAAGAGAAGACAGGAATAGATTGAAATAGATAGATAGATAGATAGATAGAAACAGCAAAAAAGAAAGTTTTAAAGAGAAGACAGTTACGAATAGTTTGAGATAGACAGATAGATAGATAGAAATGCACTGTATGTATTGATATATACGTACATTCAGATATACCTATATTAAAAGAATTTGAAGAAGATAATACCAATTCATAAAAACGTTAGGGAGAAAAAGACGGATTATTTCAAAGTGAATGCAAGAAAAAATATTAGTGAGTTACCAAATGATTGAATGAGTAAGAAAATTGGAGAGCTTCGGAAGTGACGGGGAGGTACATTTTGAGGAGGAAGCTAAAATGTTGAGATAATAGAACTTAATATAATATATGGCCCGTAGTTGAATTACTTAATATTGAGTTGGTGCGATACAGTTCTCGAATAATTAGATTGGAAGCAACACAGTGAAATAGTGTTAGATTGCTCAATAGAATTACCTTAATATACCAATACATATAACCTTCGAGATAAAAATCTTATTACTCTATTGTGATCGCGAAAGTGTGCGCCGGTATGCAAAAAGAAATGTGGCGAGGGAGAAAATTGACTCTGTCTATTTGTAAATCTCTGTGGGAAGGATCCCACTGTTTACAATGCTGCATGTTTGTAGGCGTATATATTTGTGGGTGTATGTGCATGGCTACGTTTGCAGAAAATTGGCGTGTATATTATATCTATAAACGATTATTTTTTTATTTCGGTATTGGTGTGTGGTTGAAGAATGGAATGATTGTACAAGATAGGAGGTAGAAGCAGACAGACACTAAGCCAGACATCAACACAGATTAAAAAAAAAACAAAAAAAACAGAGACACTATTATATCAGAAATGGACAGTAAAAATGTTTGTGTATATATATATATATATATATATATATATATATAATGTTAAAAGCTTTTAAGTGCCATAGATTTCAATTTTTAGAGAAGTTTCTTTTTTATATAGCTAAAGTATTTTCTTAGAAGGAAAATATCTACTATAGTGAGTCAAAAAATTTGCAATATTTGAAAAACTCCTAGTTTCTAGTGCATATATCAAGTTAACAAACTAGTTCAAGCCATGGTATTTATTAGTAATGGGGAAGTTGGTGCGCTTACATGTTGTGCATTGCTTTATTCCATGGTGGATTTGAAAGCCACATAGATGAACGAAGTCTAATTCAGAAGATCATGCTTTACAAGTTGAAAATTGGCCATAGTACCGCTAAAGCAATCAGAAACATTTGCTGAGCAAAAGGTAAAAGTGTAATTGATCACAGTTTAGGGACCAGATGGCTCAAGAAATTTCGCTATGGTTGCAAGGAGGTCGACAATCAGGCAAAATCAGCCAGGCAAAAAGCCGTAGATTCTGAGGCCCTTCTCGATGCCATAGAGGTGAAACCGGCGACTAGCACTCGGATATCATCAGGTGAGCTAGGCATCTCAAAGTCCAAAGTATTTCGTCAACAGCATCCGGAAATACCGAATTGTGCTTCACGTACTACCAAAATAATGCAAAACTTTTGATTCACCCTTATACATTGAACAAATTTTGTTTTGTAAGTTCTTAAGGCATTTAATAGACGGCTACTTCACAAGCCACTTTTTATTTATTATACGTGGATGGGTTGAAAAGTCCTTGGCCGGACCATGAAACTTACATGATATTCCACATATAGAAGGAAGGAGTCTCAATGACTTAGGTGCTGGATTACGATATCGCAGAATTATCGGATTATAACTCCAGTCGCCCTATTACGTCCACTTTAGGACTAATGCCCTTGAGAAAGGTATGGGTTAAATAGTACCACAGCCAACAAATGAATATTTAAAACGAGAATTAACTAACCTTCAACGATGATGGGATGTGATAAAAAGTCAGTCTGAACTAAGCAATCCTGCTGAGGTGCATAGACAAAAGCTGCCCAGTCCTTTCAGCATTTCTCCTCAAAGGGGAGCTTCGGGTGCCAATTAATAAACCTAACCTTTACTCCTTTTGGACTATAGGGAAATGTGCTACCCGAAGAGACAACCCTCTGGAATGGAATTGGCATTTCAAGCCGAGAAGAGAGAAGGTCAGGGGACTGGTTGCTTTACCAAGGCTAAGGAAACTCGTCTTCCTTTTTACGTACCTGCAGCTTGTGGTGGAGAACAGCTGGATTTATACCTTTCCCAAAGGCATTAGCACAAAGTGAAGAAAAAACACCCTTGTCGCGGATTCGAACTCCGATCACCGATCACATTTCCAACGACGATAACCGTTCTGATAAATGCGCCTCCTGTAATTTCAATATCAGTTTCCATTGTGAACATTGATGCCGATTCTAATGTCTTAGTTTACAATGAAAAAGGATGAGATGGATGAGCTGAGGAAATGTAACGAAAGTTTTGTTATTTTGAAAAAAGAAGAAGAAAAAAATTGCTTGAAAATATGCCAAAAAATTAAACAGTTTGAAAAATGAATCCTGGAATCATGATCTATTATTTCCTGACATTAGAAATTGCTTAAATGATCTTAACATGAAACTTCGAGGAAAAGACCAGCTCATATGTGAAACAGTAGTAGCAGTGAATATTTCCAGAATGAAATTAAAACTTTTCGGAAATCAGCTGTCGGAAGGAGAAATATGTCAGATCCCTACTCAAATACTGAGTAAATGTCCTTAGGCAAATATGCTGTGTTGGGAGAAAAATACACCTAGCAAATTAACATTCTTCTATCAGAATTTGACAGAAGAATTACTTTATCTAACGAAGAAGACATTAAGAAGAAACTGGTTGATGATGCATTCTCTGTGAATCAAGTTCTAATTAGATATTTGTGATCTTCAGGTTTCATCAGTTTAAAAAACGAAGCACGGAGAAAACAGCGTCCAAGACTTCTACAGAAACCCTAAGACGATATGGTACGAAGCATTATCTAAATTACAACTAAAATATTCATTATGTTTGGTCGCACTCAAAACTAACATATCTCGTTAGAATCAAAAATAAGAATAAGCAATATTACATATTTTGATTTAAATATTTGGAAGATATTTTCAAAATATTAACATGATTGTAACGGAATCAGTGAACGGAACGGTATGTCGTCATATTCTCACTGAATTTAAAGGGGGATAAATGCGTAAACATTAAAGTTAAATAAATGAGTCTTATTGATCATAGCGGGGGGGGGGTTCTGGCTTTCTTTTTTCTTTTAATCAACTTATTCTTGTATCACAGTAAAAGTATACCTCAGAATGAACACTTCAGTATTTCCCTTAGTGCTAATGCTCTTGGGAAGGGCGAGAATCCAGATGTCCTACCGCCGGCCATGGGTTAATACCAGCGAATACTAGGTTCTTTAAATTTGGTTACGTAAACAGTTTAAGAGAAGTAAAACACTGAAATCAAACCAGCTGTACTCTGCTTAAAAACTGACATTGTGTTGTATTCTGTTCGTTTCGGAGGAGTTGGGTTATTACATACAATACAAGAAATTTAAAATTTTACCAAGTCAGTGGAATCATGGACGAAACTATTACATTTTTAAGTAAATGATTTCTCTTCAATATTGCTTGATATTTATTCATGGGTTCCAATGTAACAGGTTTTTATAAATTGTTTAAACGTTCTTTATTCCGTCTTTTATTTGATGATCTAATCAGAATATTATAAATAACTTATTGTGTTTTTCGTTCATAAATTGAAACGATAAAAATGCATTTAAGAATATTTGTAAAATGAAAAGAAAAAAAAATCGATTTTTAAGACTGTATTTATCAACAAGCGACAATCAGCAAAATAACCTGCAATTTCAGAACAGGCATTCTAAAATGTATTTGAATCTTGTAACAGAAATGATGCTACCCAAATTCGACGAAATAATCAGTTAAAAATTATAAGATATTATATAAATACAATAATCAATAATATTAAAGTTTCACTCTTTCTTTATCGTCAATGACAAAGACCTTCAAATAAACTATGCATATTAGGGTAGGTCGATTTTGGAACTGTACAAAGAATAACGCGGTGAAAGTTGCAAAATAACATCAGAAAATACCCCACGAAATATTTTTTTTTCCAAAATTTTGTATTTTTTGCGAAATCGCATTTAAAGACATAATATTTTGTGATTTTAGTCCTGATATCAGTGACGCTGGAAACCTGTATCCATAAAATTAAAACTGAGACTAAAGGAAAATTAAATAATACAATTTATTAGATAATTGATATTTTTAAGTTTATTATCCATTTTCATATTATGTTTGATTAAATGACCAAAAACAAAAATAAAATACATTAAAATATATAGTTTAAAATACAAATAATGACTTACTAAACCTCGTTTTATTTACTGGATATTTTTTAGGCTTTCACCGGTGGTAAATATCTCTCCGGAGTACTTCGGTTTGTTTATGTTTTTTACCCTTATAATTAACGCAAATATATATTTCGCAAAGTAGACATACTATTAAAATATTTAAACATTTTATAATTCTTGTAATTTATTTATATTTTAAAATTTAGTCTTTTTTAAGTGAAAGGTCGGTTTACGAGTTAATTTTGTAACTAAACAGTACAATACTGTTGTTTGGTAAGTAAACATTATTACTTTTTTTAATGAATTTCGAAATTTATTTACAATTTGTTTAAAACATCTTCGTGTATTTTCAGACAATATATATATATATATTCTTTTTACAGATATATTGATTAAAAAATGGCAGGAAAGTAAAGGTGCAATTAAATTTTCAGGTTTACCATCACCATTGGATAAAACTGAGCCACGAACTTGTCGAAAAATAATTCAATACAGCTATTTTTTAATGAACACTTATCCCCACCTTTCTTGTCTAGGTATTTCTAAATTAATAGCAAAGGACGTGATAGATATTTGGAAGGCTGTCAACCCTCGTTTGCCTTTGTTAAAGGAAATTAGTGTTGTCAACAAGGTGAAAATTCTATGCTTTCAGAAGGCAAAGCAAATAAGTAGGAAACATCTACCTGCTGCCCAAACAAAATTCTGGAAGGAAAAGTTGGATACAATTTTCTGATATATCATCATGTTCGTGCAACCTGCCAATTTTAAGTTGTGACAATATTAATGTCAAATGCACCAAAGAAAATTGCCAGACTAAGCACATCATCTGCACTTGTCCTCTGACAAAAAAGCCAACAAAAAAGTATGAAGATATCCCCACCTATAGCTTCAACATTATATGTTCAAGGTGATTCTTCCCATTCTTACTCATCTTCTCCAAGTAATGAAACAGAGGATTATAAAAAGCTAGATAGTCCTCTCCAAGTGTCTTATAATCTCACAAAAATTCCAAGGTATTCTCTTGAGTTAGTTTGGGGTGATATATTTTCTAATCTTGGAGCCAGCCTTGCCCATGCCTTGCTCTTGGATTTGAGGGCTATTGGCCTTTTTATCCCTAATATAGATATAAAGAATATCTATATGGATAAATGTAAAATAGAGCAAAGGCTAAAGTCAAAACAAATGCCTATGAAAAGCAAAATGAAAATGTGGAGAATCTTCTTTGTATAGGAGTTGATGGGAGGAAAAAGACACACTACACTACAAGGAATCAATGGAGGATAATGGAAGTAAAATTCTGAAAAAAGCCAAAGGACCTGAATGCCACTTGACAATCACAAAGGAGACACCAAATGAGAGGATATATTTGACTCACAGGGTTCTTCCTGATATTGGTGCAACTGGTAGACTATTAAGGCTGTCTTTGTTGACAACACGAATACAAATACAGGCTCTGAAGGTGGACTTGTTGCACTTTTAGAAAAAAAAAAAAGTAAATCTTACTCCTTACATCAAAATGAACTTCCATTTAGAGCTCTATTCAAACATTTAGATGGCACCACAAAAAGCCACACTACATTCAATGGTCCATTGGGTAAATTATGTGCAAATGGTTGCCATAATTTATCCCAAAAATCTTTTCCAGCTGTTGAGAATCCCCTGGAGTTTCATTTTGGAATGAAAGATATGGATAGCCTTAGTAGTGACCAAAGACTACTCTATGAATATACAGTTGGTATTTCTAGAGGTAAGGTGGACCCTAGATTTGCATCGTGGAAAATTGGTCCATTAAACCAAGCAAGGTGGTTAACTTTGGCCATCAGGCTCATATGCCTATGGACTCGTGGGGCATATCCACAGAATCTTTCAATCAAACTATATAGTTTGATAAATTTTATTGTGAATGGTTAGGCTATTTGTTGGTTTGATATATAAAAAAAAAGTAACAAGTTCTGTCACCAGCAAATTTATATTTACAATATGATTGACAGGATACGAAAGAAACCAATTGAGGTTCAAAGGATTACATTAAAAAAAACATCCAGTATAATGCCTAGGCATTACTTCTGGAGAATGTTTTATTTGAAAATTTGATGAAATTTGATGAACCTGAAGTGAGAGAAGAGGGTATAAAAAGAATTTTGGCCATCAGGTACGTTTATATTTATTCATACAAAACTGGTTGACGTACTTGTGCCAATTTATTGAAACATTTTAAAGATTACATCTGATTTCACCAAATATTATTAAAGCAGAACAAATTGCATTTAAAAATTAAACTCAAATTATTTTTTATATTCTTTCAGAAGAGGGAAGCCAGTCAAGAAAAAATTTGAAAAGATCCCAATGATCAACTTTAAAGCTGTGCACTGGACTGATTTCATTGATTTGTCAGTAAACGGAGTCTGTGAGCCACCACTCACACTAGACTTTTCTGACGATGAATTACAGAATTCATTGTTAACTGGTGAAAAGATTAACTTGCCAGATTTCCCTTCACATTCCCAAGGTGTGGAATGGGCAGTTAAGTTAGTAACGGAGACTTCTCAATCCGTGTATGGCTTTGAAGCTAGGCACCAGCACATACTTGCAAAAGTTTTGTGCCAACAATTGAGACCAGCGTTTTCATCTAAGGGCTCATATATGGAACTATTTGATTCCATATATTAAAAATTATTAAACAATTATTTGTTTTTCCATATTTGTGTATTTATTGTATTTCAATTCATATCACGAAAAAGTTTTTTTTCAATATATTCGAATATTACTGCTTGAATAATAGCAATTTAGATTCGACACAGGTAAAGCAGGGTGGGGTAGGGGTTAAATTTTCAATTTGAAGTTTTGTTATAATTTATTTATTATATTTTCATAAAATAAAATAAGATTTTCTAATTTAAATACTGAAATTGTTTGGTTTTTACATCAATATTAAGGCCAAATCTGGCAAAATCGAGGACTTTTCAGTATGTGTTTATTCAAAATCTTTCATGCCAAATTACCAAAAAACCGTTGAGGATTCAGATCTAATTTTCGGTATGAGTATTTAATAGGTATATACACAACTTTCAGTGCATTATTCTTTTTGATATTTAAAAAAAAAGTGAAAAATCATCCTACCCTAATGTTCATATATACATTTTGAAATTCTGAAAAGTTCTTATATATCGAGACACGGAATATGAACACAAAAGAAGCTTCTAAAGAGTTTTATAGACACACACACACACACACACACACACACACACACGCACACACACACACAGATATATATATTTTTAATTTCATTTTTTTAATTACCTTATTTTAACTTCTGAATACGAACTGTAACTCCTCATTTGCATCTCTGCGATAGGACAGAGCATGTAAAAGAGCCATCTGATGAGACGGAGAATATACCAATAATATTCTCCACCGAAATAAATTTATTATGACGGCTTAACCAAGTTTGAGTCTCCATTTAATTGTACTACTATATATATATATATATATACGAGGCTCATTCAATAAATAAGGAGAATTTTCCTTAAAGAGATGGCATTAAGAAGCACAGTTTATTTATAGTTGCACTTTTTTTCAGAAAATCAAAAGTGGTGGTTCCTTGTATTCCTCAGAAGATTATGAGCATGACATTCTTTAATGGCCGTTGTGCTTGGAACTTTTTTCTTTTTCTATATTTACGCGTCAATATGATTCCCCGCCATGGACAAACTCGTAGTGGGAAAACTACGTTTAGCGAATTTGTAAAGATTTCTTTGACTAAAACATGCTTCTCCATACACATCCTTTTGTAAATTTCACATTATTTGCCCTTCTCAAATAGCAATGATTTGATGGCAGACATCTGTTCAAGCTTATAGCAATCTAATTTCCCAGCATTTTTATAGCATCCAAACAATGCAGTGTTTATATTTATAAAAACAGTTCCAAAAAGTTTATTTTGAATTTTCTTAATTCTCCTTTTTACTGAACGAACACCTTGTGACATATACGTGGTGCATTCAATAAAGTTCCGGACTTTTTTGTACAGGCATTTAAAATTGTTGTAAACTCTTGAAAATTCCCTATGTTATTGCTATACATCTTATAAGATGACAGACCAATTTTTATGATTTCAGGTTCAAATGAACAGCTACAGCAGCAATTAGAATACACCCTACTAAAGCCTGATTGTCACAGCTGGTGAATTTCAAAAATGCAATCAGGACGTGAGGAAGAACGATATGCTATAAAATTATGTTTCAAACTTGGAAAAAATACTGCCACAGAAACGTATGGAATATTTCAGACTGCTTTTTGACCATCTTGCATAAATCGAGCATCAGTTTTTGAGTGGCATAAGAAATTCAAGGAAGGCAGGAAGTCTGTGAGGGATGATGGGAGGTGTGGGAGGAGTAAGGAAGTCAGTACACTAGAGTTGATTGGCCAAAGGGTTAGGGTTAGAGTTAGGGTTACTATGTTTAGGTTTTAAGGGAGTTCAGGAAGAGATTCCTTGGGAAGAGGCCAGCACTCTTCAAATCGGGTCAGTGGCATTTCAACCAGGACGATGCATTAGTCCACAACTCCATCCTTGTCACAGACTATTTGACCAAGATGAGCATCAAGACAGTTCTTCAGCCTCCCTACAGTCCAGACCTTGCTCCCTGTGACTTTTGGTTATTCCCTAAGCTCAGAAGCTGTCGTTATGAGACAATTGAGGAGATGAAAGAGGCTTTGACGAAGGTCATTGACACGCTCACACAAGAGGACTTCCATGGGGCCTTTCCTCGTATATCTATATAAATAAAAATGTAAATGTTTCTTACTAACCGATAATCTCCAGTTTTATACCACTAATTGGTCTAAAATTTTATGAGAGTATTTTATTCGAATACGGGCGTGTTTTTATATACTTAATATCCAAAAATATTACAATAATTTTAAAAAATATTATTATTAACTTGTTTTTCTCCGTGAAAAGCCGAACGCCAATAATGAAGTTAAACATTACTTCCGTTTTCCAAGAATTTTGCACGTGAATTTTTTTCTGCTTTTATCACTTTTCTTTCTTTCTTGGTTAACTTATACAGAGACACTAAACTTTAAACTATTCTAACGAATTGTTTACAAAATATTTTCTTTTCTTTTTTCAACATTCCTTTTTTTGTTTAACTTCCACGAAAGACATTCCTTAAAAAGTTTTCTTTCGTTTTATTATCATCGATAAGACACTAAACTTTAAACTATATTTCGTTGGTTCAGTAGTAACGAATTGTTTACTAAATATTTTATTTTATTTTTTCAATATTTCTTTTTTTGTTTAACTTCAACGAAAGACATTCCTTAATAAGTTTTCTTTCGTTAATAAACTTTAAACCATATTTCACTGGTCCAGTAGTAAGTTAATTTCTTTTTATTCTAAAAACTTATTCTTAAATTATTTCTTCATTATTGATATCCCAATTATTTTGTTGTTTAATAAATATTTTATCATGTTGCGAAATATTAACCAGCCCAAGCTTTGTAATGGCACACGTCTTTCAGTAAAAAAATTAATGACCAACATCATAGAAGCAACAATTTTGACAGGGCCTTTCAAAGGTGAAGATGTCCTCATCTTGCGAATTCCTATGATTCCAACAGATATGTCATTTCAATTTAAGAGATTGCAATTCCCATTTGCAATCACGATCAACAAAGCACAGGGACAATCTTTAGAATTGTGTGGCTTATATTTACACACTGATTGCTTCTCACATGGGCAATTATATGTTGCCTATTTCAGAGTCGGCAATCCAAACAATCTCTTTATCTACACAAAAAATGGAACTACCAAAAATATTGTGTATCCACAAGTATAGGAAAATTAAACATATTAGAAACATACATTTTCTTCTTTTTTTCCCATTTAAACAAACTGAGCCACAGCACACGTGGCCGGGTACAGCTAGTGTATATATATATATATATATATATATATATATATATATATATATATGTGTGTGTGTGTGTGTGTGTGTGTGTGTGTGTGTGTGTGTGTGTATATATATACGTGTGTGGGTGTGTCTGTGTGTCTGTGCGCGTGTGTGTGTGTGTGTGTGTGTACGTGTGTGAATATGTGTGTGTGAGAGAGAGAGAGAGTGTGTGAGACGATTATTTTATCATTTTTATTAATTTTACAATTATTGAATTGAAATAATTAACATTCACTGGTATTTATAAACCTTAGCATGGTACCACAAAATAAAAGCTAAAGGCCCCAAGTGAATATCGAACAATACGTATAGTGTGTATGTTTGACTAATTTGATAACTATTTATCCAAAACAAGGATTCCATAAAATTTTACGAGGCTTAACCACAAACTTCACTCTCTGTGTATCTATCTCTCTTTCTTTCTCTTTTTTTCTCCCCTCTCCTTCTCACTTTTTCTCTTTTTACCTCACTCTCTCTCTCTCACTTTTTCTCTGCTTATCTTTATTCTCTCTCTCTCTCTCTCTCTCTCTCTCTGTGCCTCGCTTCTATCTCCTTCCATCTCACTCACTCTTTGCTATCATTTCTCCCTGATTTTTGATTTCTCTCTTTTTCCCACTCCCTCAATTTATCCTTTCATCTCACTCACTCTCTGCCACCATTTCTTTTTCCTTTTCTCTCTCCCCGCTCTCTTTCTAGCTTCCCCATTCTCACTCATTCACTCTCAGCATACCATTTCTTCGTTTTTCTCACTCTCTCATCCTCACTTAACTCTCTCTCTCTCTCTCTCTTTCTCTTCCTCTCACTCTTACCCTCTCTCTCTCTCTCTCTCTCTCGTTCCAGCTCCCCATTTCCATCTCTATATATATATCATTCAATTCCTCTCCCAAGCTAGCTAGCAATATATTTAGCTTTTTACTTCCAACGGTGAATATCGAGACATATCGAATATTATACAATTTTTATTTAAGATAAGCAAGAAAGCTAAATTATCGTCTCTTATGATTGACAGTTTTGTGTAGAAACACTCAAAGTTTATAACTGCAATTACCAGTCGACTCATCAAATGAACTTTGACCCTATAAACCCATATTTTCTCAGTTCTCCAGAATATGTGAAGAGAAATCATGATGAGTTGTTTTGTATTGCTCCCTTACACTTAGCAATAATTGCTGTAAAGAATTATTTTCACACGTTCAGTAAAATGTTCCAGGATCGTTGGCAATCTTAAACTCTTGATTTTTCTTTGAAATGAATTTCCTAACAGTGCATACGTAACTCACATAAGCATCCTCCAGTTGTTTTTCCGATACTGAGTATCCCAAAGATTTTTACCTTTATACAAATATTCTGTGAGCATCTCTGGTGGTGTAATGCTAGACACGCAAGCCTTCACGAGTGCGTTCGAGTCGTACTGGGTACCCCCCTTCATTCAGGCTTCAAGTTTATTGAAACAATTGTAGATAGACTGTCAGGTCGACAATGATTTCTCTAGTTGCCTTCGGACAAATAGAATTAGTTTGGCTTCATTCAAGTACACTAAATGACTCCTCAACAGCTAAAGTTTTTGCACCTCCCGCCCAAATCTGAGGCTCCCTAAAATCTTAATAAATTTCATTTTTCAACAAAACTGTGTATCATGAGTAGTAATATTTTTAAGACTCTTAAAATAAATTTTTGTTTCTATTCCTTTTTCAAACACAAACTCTCTCTCTCTCTCTCACACACTCACTCTCTCTCTCTCTCTCATTCTCTCTTTCTCTCTCTTTCTTTTTCACTCTCTCTCTCTCTCTCTCTCTCTCTCTCTCCCTAAATATATATATATATATATATATATATATATATATGATGAGGTGGAAGAAAGAGATTACAGAAATGATAAAATTAACCAAACCAATAATATCAGCAATAATAATCTGATGCTCATTGTTGTAAGATGATGTTATGGATGACAAAAATAGACGTAAGAAATACTCTCTTCATTAGAAAGATCAATATTTCCGCTTCTGTGTGTTTCTTGATTGTTATCGACTATCTTGGAAGTATTTCTATATTTTCTTTCCTAATTTTAAATATTACAATGTATTTCTTAGTTTAAAATATGTGTATGTACCATCTTTCTTTTATTCCTTCATTTATTTTTTTTTCTAGAATTTTTTTTTTTCCTTTGACTTTCGACTGATTGGTCAACCCTTAATTTTTCAAGAGAAATCAAGAAATATAAAAAAAAACGATGAAAAAACAAAGAATCGATTTAACGTTGTGTCGGCTGTTTTTGGCGGTCGTGTAGTATTTTGAAAAGTGGGATTGTAAAGCTGAGACAAACGTGTGTTGGTGCCGAGGGTAAGAATGAGCAAGATGGCTGCCGATTGGGGGAAGCTTGCTGAAAGTGTCGGTTTGCATCAAGGATATTCGAACAAAAATTAATCACGCAACAGGAACGAATTAGCGCCGCTAAAAATAGACTGCCACCCGCCAAATTTGGAGAAAGTCACTTTACGCATGCGTGCATGTCCAACCGATACGTTGGTGTTAATCTACTGCAATCTAGATGTATGTGCTGTCATGAATATTTGCATGCGTGTTTAAATTAATCTAGGAAAGAATTGAAGATAGAGTCTTAGTGCCAAATCGGAATAGGTTTCTGATAGTGAAATATAAATTAGAACCTATGAGTGTTTTGTATATATATATATATGTATATATATATTGTCATCCACAGACAGACTGTTTCGTTGTATGAAAACTCATCAGTGTGGCTAGACACACAAGATTCTTTAAGCTGTGATCGAAACCCGGCGGACTATATATATAAGCCTGTGTAATAGATTTTGGTTAGTTTTGTTTTGGATTGGTTTATTTGTTTAGCGGCATATCAACTCCTAATGGGTTATCTAATGCCATAGTTTGATTACTCATTTGTCAATACTTGCTTGTAATAATAACTATTTAAAGGTTTGATTTGGTTTATTTTTTAATGACATATCAAATCCTTATGTGTTATTAAGGCCAAAATTTCATTCATTTTTAAATGTTTGATAGTAATCTTAATGTTTGATTGCATTTTTAATTGTACTTTTTATTTGTCAATAATAAATTGTTTACATAGATATTCTCAAGTATTCCTGTCTAATTCAAATAATTTATTCACTCGTAAATGGTTTTCAGTATCTATTATTGTTTAATTATTTCTTTAACATAATATTGTCTCAAGAATACCAATCAAATGCCAATAAGTTAAAAGTAATCATTTAGTCTTAAATATCTAATAATAATCCTAAGTAAATAATTGTAGCTTTAAGTAACTATTCTTAATAGAGATAACGTGCATACAGATAAATATTTTTGTTACATAGCCATACATGAATATGTAAAATGTACATAGAATGTTCATAGCTCATATATAGATAACTTAGGAATCCCGAAACACGAAAACACTTGACGACTTCTAAGTTCAGGTACGAAACTTTTTATTACCTTTGAGTTTAAAGGTTTTTTTAACATAAGGTGAGAGATACCATCTTTCTATGCAGACTTTTCCATCTACCCGCCCCCAACACGTGCGACACCTGCCGCAAGGCCACCGGCCTAGCTTCGGCGAGCCCCGAGAGTCAACCGTCTTCTCCCGTGGCAGAACTCAACTAACTGACTTTTTTTCAAAATCCTCCGCGCGCGCTTCCAGTGTGTGACGTCATTCACATCCCTTGGTCAAATTTACTATCTGGGATTTTTATTTTGACATCTCTGAATGACACATCCTCCCCGCGCGCGCATGAACACCTGCGCTCATGTTTGCACCTAACTAACCCATGCACTGAGCCGAAAGGCTCTCAGCCTAACTAAACCCAAAGGCAAGATATATAAAACCAAATCCCTCGGCCATTATATTACATTTTCAAATATTCCAATCTAACAGTAATAATTCTATTTGATGATCATTTGTTTGGACAGTGTTAAGGTTTCACGTATTCTTATGAAATGCAAATGATTTTCAAACAGATTTTTTTGATTTATAGATGCTATTTTGACAGGTACTAACACACCGAGTCAGAGTGGACCTGGGAATAATGGTAACGAAAGGGTACTCCACACCTCACAGAACGGGAACTTCACCTGTATGGAATTTAGTGTCATATCCAGAATACCCCTTATAGAAGGATAGGCTTTTATCTCACAGCTGGGGATACAATTGGTGTATTTTACGCCCCACCCACATCTATCTTATACACTGAAGACAAATTTTATTTACCACAATATATAACTGAATATAAACAAAAGAGCCGTATACCTCGGAGAATAAAAACGTATATTTATGAATATATGAGCTGTGTTGAATGTATCCAAACTTTAATTTTTCATTTTAAAATGTTAGAACTTAAATTTAAATAAAGACGTGCACAGTTGAGAAACTTATATTATAAAATGGGGATATTATTTTGTTCAAAAAGTTTTGAGAAAGGTTCAATAATCTTCTTTTTTTTCAAACTAGCATTAACTCGCCGAGATCTTGACATATTATCAATTTATTATATAAGCTACTCAGCTTGCACCTGTTCTCATTTAATCAATAAATTTAATCTTAATACTTTTTAATCAATAATCAATAGTTTAATCAATAATTTTAATCGTGATACTTTTTAATCAATAGTTTAATCAATAATTTTAATCGTGATACTTTTTAAAATATTTTGCATTTACGTATATAAGACTCTATGTCCACATATACGTAATCATCCTTAAAGAGACGTAAAGACACGTAAAGATATGTAAAAAGGCGTAAAGAGACAAACAAACAAAAGAACAAACAAATGATAGATAGATAGATAGATAGATTATGAGTTTACCTATAATACTGTTCCATTTATTGAATTCATATGAAATCATCAAGTTATGTCCCCCCCCCCCCAAGTCATAGGATCGCAATGGTTAGGTTTTGCCAAACCCTTCAATAATAATAACGGCAAACGGTGACGTCTGATTAGATGTATTTGGCAAAATGCCGATAAAAAGGAAAATCAACGACAGAGTAAGAAACAATTATTTTGAAATATATTGGAAACTAGGCGGTAATAGTGAAGAAGAAGAAGAAGAAGAAGAAGAAGAAGAAGAAGAAGAAGAAGAAGAAGAAGAAGGGTCTCTCTCCCTTAAAGACCAAACAGCAGAAGCAATTTTACTTGTTCCTTGAAGAGAGAAAACATTATTTCTCCAATAAACTTTTTTTATTTGCTTGTTGAGTTTCGTTTATTTTTTTGATGAATGATCAAAAATAAGAAATAATGAAGAAAAAACGAAAGAAGGCATAACCATATAGTATCGAGCCTCATATCTTTATGTAGACACGTTGGAATTTCCTTCTGTTATATAGGAATTAGTAAGAAGTGCTGTAAAGAAATCATTTCCGATGTCAAAATTATCTAGCTTACAGGCTGCCTTCGGTGACCACTAAGCTCGATGTCCTTTTATAGAATATACTTTATAATTAAGACTATACTTTATCATTTACCGCAAATGAATGAGAACTCAATACTTAGGGTCATACTAAATTTAAAAATTCGAACGCTATAAACAAATGCGAAATATTCAAAATCTCTGTATTTTATAAAGAATACCTCTCAGATCGTAACACCACGGTTTTCATATGGATGTTTGTACTGCTACAACATCACATAAGCGCCTACACCACAGCGTGTCTAACGGGTCTATGCGTATAGCACTGAGCCTTAAATATCAGTCGGACCTCGAAGTAACCTCCATCGTGATGAAATGAAATAGAGACGAACACACCAAAATACTGTCTTGGTTCGTTAATACAAAAGTTTATTTACAACAACTCTTAGTAATTGTCGAGAACAGCGTATGAAAATTGAGTCGACCGCTTTTGTTAGACTGAGAGAAATAAAACGTTGTGAGAAGAGAGAGAGAGAGAGAGAGAGAGAGAGAAAGAGAGAGAGAGAGAGAGAGAGAGTAGACACAAACCTTGAATTATCTTTCTCGTTTTCTTTTGTAGCTCTCATATGTGCTTGCTTACTAGTCCCTTCTTCACATCTTCGTGGTGGGCATGAGGCCACACAGTGGAGCTCACCCAATGGTAATGATGGTGAAAAGCGCCCAAGAAGGAAAAAAATTGACTATTTAAGAAAAAACTGAACAAAACAAGAAAAATATGATTTGGTGTCAGATTAAATCACGTGACTAATATTCTGTTGGATGAATTGGTATCAACAATTTTAAGAAGATACTATGAATTTACTTGCCTATAAATGTTTTATTTCGATTTCATCTTGTCTGATGATTGACTCTTGACTAATTTTTAATGTTTTAGATATGTTTATGCGTTTGTATATACGCAGGCGTGTGTTTTTGTGTGTGAAAAACATAAATAAAGTATTAAAAATAACATATTAATCTTTAATCTTTGTTTGTTTTTGATTAAACCGTGAAATTTCCACGGATTCAGATAGATGATAATAATAGGAATAATAATCATTATTTGACTCTTTTGAGAGTTGTTAACACCAGCATTAGCTGCTGGGTTTCTTAGGGACAGTAAGTCTTCTCAAGTCTCCAGGACTCTTCTCAGTATTCTAATGAACCTCAACAATGTTGTAGTTTGGATGGTCTTGGCTCGTCCTCCTATTTCCAACTCCTCCAGCCTCCTTACCAAGCACACCAATTACAATTGATATTGCGATCCCCTTCATGTTCCATTGCTTTTTTGTTTTCGAAGCAAAATCCAAGTACTTGTCTCTCTTTTCATTTTCTTTGATCTTCAACTTGTGGTCCGCCGTAACAGTAAAGTTTACTATTCGTCTCTCTCTCTCTCTCTGTCTTTTTTGTTTTTTTGTTTATTATAACTTGGTCTATTATTCAGACTGGGATTTGGTGATCTGTTTGTATCCCAAAAGCCCAGAGAATTTTTAGTGTCTTATTCTCTCGGACAGATTCAGGTTTGTGTATGTACTATTTGGCAATAGAGTTAAATTTTAGTCTCTAGCACAATTCCCAGTTGATCACGTTCCTCACCGAGTCATGTATTGTATTGTACATTTTTAGCACCAATTCGCTGCATTCGCTTATCATGTGATTAATCATTTGACCCTCTCTCGCCACTCCTCCCTATCGTTCATCGCTTCTGGCAGGTCCTCAAGGCTACATCCCGTATCTTCACAGACCTGCTGTATGTAGGCTCGAGCTGGTCGCCCTGCTTTTGGTTGGCCATGTGAGGGGGTCCATAGGAAAACATCACTCTTGAGCTCGTCCCTGCTTCTCCAGCAGTGTCCTGCATGTTTGGTTCGTCTATGATAGTTTTCGTGATGGGAGGTAGGTGGCTGTGCAGCTGCTGCTTTGTGGGGTGTTGCCGTCAGAACTTGTTCAATATTGCTCACAGCATTCTTGTGTTGTTGCTTTCAAGCTTTCTCTCGATCCTTTTAGTCAGCGTCCATGTAGTGCATCCATATAGCAGTATCGACACGACCGCTGCATTTCATTTTATCGGTCAGGTCTGACTTCCATATGACCGATAACCTATCGTTGCTGTCCATGCCTTTGCTACTCGCGTGTCAATGTCTTTTTTGGTTGATGAGACACTGCTTCCTAAGTAGGTGAACTTGTCAACTAGTTTCACAGAGCTACTGCCTTGTGTGGAAATGTCACCTGTTTGATTAAAGCACATGTATTCCGTTTTGTGTGCATTGAAATGGAGGCCAATGCCTGCTGCGGCTCGTTCCAGACTAAGCAGTAGTGTTTCGGCTTGGGTGGATGCATTTGGCAGAATCTCTATGTCATCGGCGTAGTTGGCGTCGGTAAATGTTTTTGCAAGATACCTTCTGCTTCTTTTCTTAGTCAGCTCGAAACTGTTTTCTTTGATTTTATCAATCGATGTATTAAGCACGTAGTCTAGACAGATGATGAAAAGGTATAGGGCTAATGTTTCCCCTTGCAGCACTCCTGCTACAATGTCGAAGTATTCTGTGTCTCCATCCGGAGAACGTACTTTCACTTTGGTGTTTCTATAGAGAATCATTATGGCTGCGACAGTTTCTTTTGGTATGCCGTATGCTAGTAGATTTTGTTTCATCTTCCTTCTGTGAATGGAATCAAAGGCCTTGGTAAAGTCGACAAATAATATTGTCACCTGTAAGTTTTTTGCCCGTACGTCTTCAAGAATTCTTAAGCATAGTTGGTCCTTATTGAATTGCTTTGTGCTGCTATTAGAAGAGATTCAGTTTCTGTCACTCAGTTTTCCCTTCTTAGCTATATCCATGTCTCCTAGTGTGAGATTTCGTCAGTTTGTCACTTGAAATATTGATACACTTGTTTTTCTACGTATTTTCCGACTTCTTGTTCTGTTGATCTTTATGTTTTCTGTGCTGTTTCATGTCGGTTCATTTGTCCTGGGGTTTGAGTGACAGCAAGTTTCCTCTGGTATCCAAGACTCTTCTAAGTATTCTAGCTGATCTCAAAAGTGCTGCAGTTTTAATGGTCCCGACTCTGTTTCTGATCTACAATTCCCTCAATCTCTTTTTTGGCCTTTGCAGACAATAACTTTCATATTCCACACTTTTTTCCAAGAGTCTTCTGAGTATTCTCGCCAATTTCAGAAATGCTGCAGTTTTACTGTTACCGACTCTTCCTCTGATCTACAATTCCTTTAATCTCTGTTTCTGTCTTTTGGAGATCCAATTATTTGTTTATGCTTTCCTTCCTTTCATTTTCACTCAATGTTCGGATGGAATTGCAAAATCCTTAAGTTGACCAGTTCATTTCTAATTGTCGTTTAATACAAGTTCTGTTCTGGTGGACGGATCTGACTGACTTGTCTAAATCTCAAAATCCCAGAGAATTGTATGCATCTAATTTTTTAGCATTTCTGGTTTGTGCATATACCATTTGTCTCCATGACCAAATTTTAATTGCTTGCATAATTTCCAGGGGTCACTTTTCCAATCCAGTTATACCTCCCCCTGTATTTTTCTGGTGCCAGTCTGCTGAATTCGCTTATTTGACGAACCATTTTATCTCTGACACTCTATGACTTACATTTACTATTCATCGGTGTATTACCAGGTTTTGCCTCAACATAATAGATTATTATTGCATTATTTTGGGCTCATTGGCCTAGTGGATAGAGTGTTCACCAATGTTCCGGGAGACCTGGTTTCATACCAAAGACTTTAAAAATCGTACTTGATACCTCCTTGCTTAACACTCGGCAATAAAAGGTACGTATTAAGGGTAAAGTGGAGCAATCCAAGGAAAGGAGTAGAACCCTCCCCTACACTTCGGTGTAGTAGCAATCGAAAACAGGGGCCTTAATGGAGGTTACTTTTCCCTCTCAAGGTTTCCACTCGTTAGCTTTGTTTAAGTTACCATAGGAGCAATTTCCTTTGTTTGCCGCTTGAAGTCTCCGTACAGTTGTTGTTAATTATAATGATAATAATGATCTCTTGCAGATTTTTGTCAGAAATTCTTGCGAATTCCTCTGCTTTAAAAAAAAGTCAGAAATTCTTATCATTTTTATGGAAATAGTTTTTTAAAAAGTCATCGTCTGTCATTGATTGTGGCTGTGATTGTAATATTTTCGTGTTATCATCATTATCATCAGCAGCATTAAAAACATTATTAGCATGTTTTAAAGAGTTGCAATCTTCTCCCTTCTTTACCACGTCTTCTACCTTCTTAAAATTTTCAGCTGAAATTGAGCTTTTAATTGAAAGAGCGACATTTGTGAAACAATGTGGGAAGAGAGAGGGTAGAAATGCAGTGATTTAGTGAAGAGTTATTTTTGAAACACAAAGTAAGGCAGATGATGAGAAAAAGAGAAGGTGATGGAGAGGTGACTAATAAAACGCTATTTGGAAGAGATAAGAAGAGAGAAAAAAAAAAGACTCGAGATTTAACGAGATTTGAAATGTGGAAATTGTATTTATGGAAAGTAATTCAGAAGATTATGAAAATAGAATGGGATGCTGAATACTACGAGGCAGAGTTTCAACGGAAACAAAAGAAAAGAAATGCAATACAAGAATAAGGAAAGAAAGAGACTAAAAATAGACAATGAAACCTGAAAGAATTATAAATTGATAATAAAGAACAATTGATTTTGAGTAATGCCTGTGTACCAGACTAAGCAATGTTTAATAAATAACAATAACAATTTCGGGGATAAATGTGTAAAATCGTCTTGGTGATACTAATTTATTTTATTAGAGTTCTATTTCAAAAGAGGCAAAAATAGAAATTAGTTGGAGGAAAAAGCAGTGAGTTAAAATGAAGGTTCACCACGAGCTGATCACACAAACTGATTTGGTTATATCTCTCAAGGTGCTTTGTGTGGTGTAACGATTAGCGAATTAAGCTTGCAACCCATTGTTTATAAGTTTGATTCTTCGTGCCAAGTTTCACTAGGCTTAATCAACAACTAAATGTGTCCTAAAATGAAACTCACACAGAAGAATGACTGCCAATAGAACGAGTATAAGATTTGATAAATTATACAAAGTGTATTCAAAAAGTACAGACACCGACGTAATATTTACCAAGACAGAAATTAGCAATAAATGAAGCATTTAATTCTCTTTAAAATAGTCTATCTGATATTCAACAAACCTATTCCAGAGTGGTTTCGATCAGTCAAAGCATATGTGAAATTCCTTATATATATATATATATATATATATATATACACCAAAGTGAAAGTGAAAATGAAAGTACCTTTACCGGATCGAGACAGAATATTTCAACATTGTAGCAGGAGCACTACAAGGGGACGCGAGCCCCATACCTCTTTATCATCTGTCTAGACTACGTGCTTAGTACATCGATTGATAAAATCAAAGAAAACGGTTTCAAGCTGACAAAGAAAAGAAGCAAAGGTACCCTGCAAAAACAATTACCGACGCCGACTACGCAGATGATATAGCGATACTGCCGAATACACCCAACCAAGCCGAAACACTACTGCATAGTTTGGAAAAAGCCGCCGCAGGCATTGGCCTCCATGTCAATGCACACAAAACTGAATATATGTGCTATAATCAAACAGGTGACATTTCCACACTAGACGGAACCTCTCTGAAACTGGTAAACAAATCCACCTACCTAGTAAGCAGTGTCTCATCAACCGAAAAAGACGTTGACACACGGTTAACGAAGGCATGGACAGCTATCGATAGGTTATCGATCATATGGAAATCAGACCTGACCGATAAAATGAAATGCAGTTTCTTCTAGGCAGCGGTCGTGTCGATACTGCTGTATGGATGCACTACTTGGACGCTAACAAAACGGCTGGAGAAGAAGCTAGACGGCAATTACAAAAGAATGCTGCGAGCAATATTGAACAAGTCCTGGCGGCAACACCCCACAAGGCACCAACTATACAGGCACCTGCCTTCCATCACGAAAACTATTCAAGTCAGACGAACCAGACATACAGGACACTGCTGGAGAAACAGGGACGAGCTCATGAGTGATGCACTCCTATGGACCCCTACATATGGCCGAGTAAAAGCAGGACGATCAGCTCGAACATACATACAGCAGCTATGTGAAGATACGGGATGTAGCCCTGAAGACCTGCCAGAGGTGATGAATGATAGGGATATCCGAGCTGGCGGCACGACATGATTATGATGATGATGATTATAAGGTCTGGTTTTCTGGCCGAGATTAGCTGATCCATTATCATCTAAATACAGTAAATGATGATTACGATGATATTTATTATTAATTGCTATTATCTTTATCATTTAATAATGGTTTGGATATAAATGTAGAAAGCATTGCTTATTATAAATATATTATTAAATATCAACAGCAATGCCAATTGCAGAGTCAAAAAAATAATATTTTCTTGGCGAGAGAGGGTCAGGGATATCCGTGCTAGCGACACGACATGATGATGATGATATATATATATATATATATATATGTGTGTGTGTGTGTGTGTGTGTGTGTGGTTAGGCAGCAGTCTTTCATTTGAGCATGTTTGATTAAATAATAAAGATACATTTTGTCTATATGATTTTATTAAGATCCTTTCAAGTTTCCTGATAAATGTCTTGGTTTCAGGTTGGAGTTGGTGGATGAATTTACCAAAATTGTCCCGAGCAATACTGACATCCAAAAGTATCGCTGTACTCTTGTAAAAAGACAAATTAACTACAATAAAGAAAATATAAACACCCAAAATACCAAAACTTGAAAAAATTTAAATAATATTCTTCAGACAAAATGTGCCTTTATTATTAAATCAAACATAGTTAAATATATATATATATATATATATATATATATATATATATATATATATATAAAGTATCATATTTCTTCATAAGAAATTTGACGAAACTAAGGTTAGTGAGTATAAAAGATGGCGTACTTGCACAATCCTGTTTTTCCCGCAAAAGAAGCTGGCATTCAAAAAGTATCGAAACTAACATGATTATTTTTAAATGGGCACTGACTCATCCAGATAGCAGTATAGACGCCCATTCATCATCCCTTTATTGAATAAGTGACTCAGATGTTCACATGTATCTTGATTCTAATTTTAGATCTTAATTTTCAAAAAAATATCTATAGTTGAAATCTCGATTATTTTTGATCATACGTGGTGCCTTCAATAAGTTTCCTGACTTTTTTGTACAGGCATTTAAAATTGACGTAGATTCTTGAAAATTTACTATGTTATTGCTATACATCTTATGAGATGACAGACCAATTTTTATGATTTCACATTCTAATTAACAGCTACAGCAGCAATTGGAATACACCATACTAAAGCCTGATTGTCACAGCTGGTGAATTTCAAAAATGCAATCTGGACGTGAGGAAGAACGATATGCAATAATATTCTGTTTTAAACTTGGTAAAAATACGACAGAAACGTATGGAATACTTCAGACTGCTTTTCGACCATCTTGCATAAATCGAGCATCAGTTTTTGAGTGGCATAAGAGATTCAAGGAAGGCAGGGAGTCTGTGAGGGATGATGAGAGGTGTGGGAGGAGTAAGGAAGTCAATACACCAGAGTTTATTGGCCAAAGGGTTAGGGTTAGGGTTACTATGTTGTGGTTTTAAGAGATTCCGTCGAAAGAGGCCAGCACTCTTCAAATCGGGTCTGAGGCATTTCCAACAGGACAATGCACCAGTCCATAACGCCATCCTTGTCACAGACCATTTGACCAAGATATGCATCAGGACAGTTCCTCGCCCTCCCTGTAGTCCAGATCTTGCTCCCTGTGACTTTTGCTTATTCCCTAAGCTCAGAGGCTGTCGTTATGAGACAATCAAGGAGATAAAAGAGACTGTGACGAAGGTCATTGACACGTTAACACAAGAAGACTTCCATGTGGCCTTCTAGAAGTTGTTGGAACGGTACGACAAGTGCATTGCAGCCTGAGGAGATTACCTCGAAGGGGACTAGAGTCTCATGTGTGTACTATCACTAAAAGTGCCCATACGGAAGAAGTCTGGAAACTTATTTAATGATCCTCGTATCTCATGTATAGAGATAACGTGATTATTTACATATAGATCGGTGGTTCAACTTAGGATCAGGCTGTAGAATATGTGCTCTTTACCTGAGGATTGAAACATCAAAAGAACCAGTAATTCTGCTAAAAAATCTAATTAATATTTTCACCTTCAGGCTGGCATCTAATTATAGAATCTATTTCTCTTCCCCAGGATATATATATATATATATATATATATATATATATATATATATAGCGAGATAGACAGGCAGATAGACAGACAAAGATTTCTATCGATCTATAATAGATAGAAAATAACTTGCAAGCAGGACGCAAATGTAAATAAGAAAATTTAAAAAATGAATGAATTCTTTAACTTCGTGGTAAGTTAATAGCTTGAATATTTTTACATAAATATTTTTGTATGCATTTTAAGGTTGAAAATCATAGTTTTACTAAAAAGTGGAAAAGTGTACTTTCAATATTTTGAAAATATTTCACTTCTTAAAATACTATCCAAGAAATCGAGAAAGAAGAATATTGTAATGAAAAGGAAAAAGCCAAGAGAAAAGGTCTATAACGAAATGAAAGGTTAATTTTTTAAGAAGTAAAACCAATCCACAAAGCTTAAATAAAATTTTTAAAAAAGATTGTTGGACTTATCATTCAAAACGTAATACTTTCATTTTTAAACTGACAGAACTTTATACATATTACAAAATTAAGAATAAAATTTGGAATTTGGTCTTGCGAAGTTGGGAAAATCTAAAAGTTAGATATACCCTCTTCCCTCCGCCCGCTAATCCCCCATAAAACCATTTAAATCAGGTCATAAAAGGGCAAATGCTAAAAGAATCTAATCTTCAAAAATAAACCCAACCGGAAGCAAAAAGTTCTTTTGCGAAAAGCATTCGTACTTAAAGCGCAAATCACTTAAAATTGCCAACTCATTTAATTTTTGTTACTGGAAATATTTAACATTAAAATGATTTTTTTAAAATAAGTAAAAGTAAAGTTGGCGACCATAGTCGAGGGTGACCCGAAGGCTCCCTTATCGATAGCTTACTACACCAATGTGTAGGGAAGGGCGTTACTCCTTTCTCAGGATTGCTCCACTTTACCCTTGATCCATACCTTATAATGCTGAGTGTTAAGCAAGGAGGCATCAAATACCATTTTTTGAGTCTTTGGTATGACTCGACCTGGGAACGAACCCAGGTCTCCCGGGCGATTGGCGAACACTCTAACTGCTAGGCCAATGTCCGGTACCAAATTTACCAAATTTAAAATAGTGTCAGCAAAAAAATGGCCAGGTTCATCATACGGATTTTTTTTAGTATATGATATTGCAGTTCAGTATGGCTGTGGTTTGGAGTACCTACAAGTATTATGGAGAATGCTTAATATCTGTTAGCTATTATATAATATAAAAACAAATAAATATATATTAATTTTTATATATATTTTATAGCATGGGTGCTTATTTGCGACCCAGAGTTTCATGCCTCCATAATATAACAATCATATATATAAGTTAGTCGACCGTAGTTATATATATATATATATATATATATATATATATATATATATATATATGTGTGTGTGTGTGTGTGTGTGTGTGTGTGTGTGAGAGAGAGAGTAAAATGTGGAAATATGAAAAATCTAACTGCTTATTTAGTTAAATTATTTTCAAATAGTTATAACATCCTTCATTTAAATTAGTTATTATTAATTATTAATAAATTGCTCCTACTTTTTATATTTTTGATATGTTTTCTTATTAAATTATTTTCTTAATTTTATGACAAATCAAGGTAAATAAGTTATGTTATTTATTGTTCAAATAAATTTAAAAGAAAAAAAATTTAAATGGAAATTTTTCTTGATTTTTCTAAATTACATACGTAGATCTAAGTTTTGGTAATTTAAAAAAATTCTAATTTAAATTAATTTTAATTCTTGTAAATTTCTTAAAATCTATAGCAAATAAGTTATCCTTTCTTTATTTCTTATTTTTATGTATATCTTAATTTTTCCGAACGTTTTGAAACAGAACGCAATTAACGATCCAAGAGCGCGAAGAATTATTTCATTTTTTCGTTGAACTTTTTTAATTGAAAACAATTTTCTCATGCTGCATTAAAAAATCGAATTCAGACGTCGTGCTGAAGATGATTTAACAAAAACGGAGCGGTAAACGTTGACATTTTATTATATATATATATATATATATATATATATATGATATAAAAATATATACATTATAAAATATACCATATATATAAATACATCATATAATACATATATATATATATATATATATATATGAATATATATATATATATTATATATATATATATATATATATATATATACATCCCATGAATATTTTGTCTTGTTTTTTTTTTGTATGTTCATATTACAATCAAATTTATTTCCATTTTTCTCAAAAACATACACACACAGCCACACACACGGATGCACACACAAACACACACACACATACACGGATGCAAACACACAAACACACAAACACACACATATATATATATATATATATATATATATATATATATATATATATATATATTATTTCTATATTATTTATTTCCGATCATTGATGCTTACATATTACTCTCAAAATCTAATTGGCTTTGCAATAAAATGCAGCTGAGAGAAGATGAAGAATAACTCGCCGAAAATTAATGAAAATGATAAGGTTTCATCTCAGGAATTATAGCAGAGCATTCTGGCGAAGGAATTTACGGCTGCTGCTCGCATAATGCAAAGCTCTTCGAACGAATAGATCACTCTGGTATCCGGTAAGGTATAAAATGTAAACAAACGAACGCTGCTGCTGTTGTTGCAACTTAATACCTTATAATTCCCTAGCTGACGTGGTACGCTTGTTAGCCGAGCGGTTTGATACTTAGTCTAACGTAAAGTTGGGCGGGTTTCGATCCCAGCTTCACTCGTCCTACGTGAGAACACTGAAGAGTTGTGATACAACGAAACAGTCTGTCTGTGGATGACAATATATATATATATATATTATATATATATATATATATAAGAATGATTATAAAATAGGAATACAGACTTACATGGCCGATTGTCGGTTTAACTCGTATTAAATACGTGATGGAGAAAAAATAGGAAGAAATTGCCAAAATGACGTTTCATCGATGTAATTTTAGCTATATATATATGTATATATATATATATATATATTTCTTCAGTGTATATATAATATATATAGAGAGAGAGAGGGAGAGAGAAATAGACAAACATATATATACATATATATGTGTGTGTGTGTATTCAAAACGGATACTGGAAGCATAAAAAGGTCAAATAATGTGTATGTAAAGGCAAACAAGTCTAGAAACTATTACTTCATAAAAAAGAGGCATATAAAAAAGTTGATAGAAAAAGCTGTCACCAAAAACTTACAAAATGGCTGACAACACTTGAATTGCATCAACTCAAAATCCACCGACTAAATTAAATATTGATAATTGGGTCAATCAAATAAAAAAACAGACGATCTTTTGTTACAATTTAAGATAAGAAAGAATTTTGAATGCAGATTTATCAATCCAACCATTAACCACGGCGGTTGCTTCAGCATAATTATCTTAGAAAAAATTTACAGTTAATTAAGACGGAGACGAAGTGTAAAATCAATGGAAGAACACACGGGCGGCCATTGACTTGATCGGGAACAGCAACAATAAATGGAAGCGCGTCTCTTTGTCGTTTGATATTATCTAATTTTATTTGCTTAATTTTCTCGTACATTTTCAGTAATGATTTGCCCAATAAATATATATATATATAAATTGGTTATGATGGATAAATTGACGTCGAAATTACGCAAAAATGAAAATAACACTGACATCTCACTTCTTCAGATATTTCGAACCGAAATTACATGAATAGATTTAATGTAGAGTATTTCAAAATATTTTTTTTGAAATACTATAGATTAAATCACCATTAACTTAACCACGGCCTCCTGACGTCTTCGAAATATCCAGCAACTTTTTTCCGACGATTTTCTGGTTTAAATTGGTAAATTCGGCCCTTGTGTTTTGCCTTCAAATCATTTTTGGTTTGACACGGAATTTTACCGGTATCCCCACATAGCCACGCCTCTCATATGATAATCAAGGTGATTATAAAAAGTTAGGCGGCCAGATGTTTGAGTGATGTAGTCGCAGAAATGTGTGGCTTAGCACAGAGCCCTTTTGCTTGACGTAAGGTCTTCCAGCAGTCTCTCTCTCTCTATCCAGAAAAGCGCTGTTTGTTTTTTCAGGCACTTGATGTGGGCCACCGGCTTGAATCTGAGGACATGAACGTTGATGAATAGAGGCATAACGTCAGCATTGTTAGTAACCACGCAAAACAAATGATGTGGACTGGGTGTTCGGTTTTCATCAATATGTATATCAATCTGCCGTCAGAGCTTCCGGCTTGAATGCCAAGTTCTACAGCATGCAATTTCCAAATTTCTTTAGGAGTAAATAGCGTCATGGCGCCGCTTTCCTCACAGACAGTGCCCAACTGACAATAGTTTCTAGAAGACAAAATATGAAATAAAAAACACATGCACAAATTCAATAATATGTTGCCAGAACGGTACAAGGTTTTTGGGGGGTTTTTTTATGGCTTGTATTTAAATTATTCTAAATTATTTGTAGCCTTTAAAATAAATATTTGGACGAAATATCAGAGAGAATGGAAGAAAAATAAGACGTTAAAATATCTTATTTATCTCATAGTGGAGTCTTTAAATTTTTATTATGACAATTCGCTTCGTATGCGAATCATAAGAAAATGATTTATATATATGATTTTTATATAAGTCTTTATATATATATACATATATATATATATATATATATATATATATATATAACTTTTTTCTCAATCTCTATTTGATGAAAGCCATACAAGGAAATAGAAGACAATGAATAAACAAATACTTCACCATAAGATAAATAAGGCTTTTTCACGAGTTATATTTTTCCTACGTGTGTAAATAGTTGCAAACAACATAATCTACAAAAGTAACAAAAATTATTCAGTCAGAGAGATAAATGATTCCACAGATCATTGGGAACTTTTTTAATAAAGATAGTTGAACTGAGCAATTTCGATCTCTTACACTTGTAGTTTCACAAAATTGATCGACCAAATACAATATTTTCAATTTGTAGGGTGCTGTAAGCAGATGAAATTTTTGATTAAATTCGTCTCTCACACGTTCGTAAGAATTACACGTGGAATTCGTTCTACATTTTTAAAGCAACTGAAATGAATGGATACTCAGCTGAAGCTAGTGCATGACGCTGTCATTCCAATTACTAAATGGTATGTCTCTGAGTTTAATGTTAACACAGATGTAATATTATTACAGATAATTTACAATTTGCGTTTAAATTGTAGACTTAAACTAAGAATTGGTTCCTTTACAAACACCCAATATATATATATATATATATATATATATATATATATATATATATATATATATATATATATTGGGTGTTTGTAAAGGTGCTAATCCTTTATATTACGAAGTGACTCTCTTCATTTCTCTTTTGCAGTTTTTCTAATTTTATTTGAATACATACATACATACATACATACATACATACATGCGCGCACACACTCTCTCTCACACACACACACACACACACACATATATATATATAGAGAGAGAGAGAGAGAGATGAACGAGAAAAATGAATGAACAGAGTAACATTAGGTTTCCCAGTCTTCAGACAAGTGTGTCGGAAAAGTGGGCCCTCTCTCTCCCTCTCTCTCTCTCTCTCTATATATATATATATATATATGTGTGTGTGTGTGTATCATCAATTCGCGCTGACAGCACGAAGTTCCAAGACATTTTCATTCCATCCATATCTATTGTCCACTGTTCCTGGCAGGTCCTCTAATTTGCATCCTGTGTCCATATAGAGCTGATCCAAGTGAGTCAACACTGACATGCCTATGAGTAAAAATCCATACTGCTTAAGAGTTCATTGTTGCTTCCCCAGTAGTGCCCCGCATATCTCCTTTGTCTAATTTGAATGGTTTGTGAGATGGAAGATAGGTGGTCGAACAGCAGCCGTTATTGTGGGATGATTCTACCAAGATTTTTTTTCAACACAGTTCGCAGCATTCGTGTGTAGTTTCTATCCAGATTTTTCTCGATGCATTTTCTACGTGACCAAGAGATGCATCCATATAGTATTATAGACAGCTACAGCTTAAAAGAAATCTGATATATCAGATATCCATAAGATCGATATCCGGTCAATAGTGTTCCACGCCTTCAATAACCGTATTTTGACATCATTTTCGAGAGATGAGATGCTGCTACTGGGGTATATAAACTGGACTACAAATTTTCGTGTTTTTGTAAAGTATCATTAAAGTGGAAGCTATTTCTTTAGGAAGACAATATGCGAGTAGTGTTATAACCCCTACTCGACCACAGGCCCTTTACATTTACGGCCACGGCGGTCACCATTCATCTGTGGCCTCACTCCGTTGACGGGAGGACGGAGCTTCCTTCATGTGTAGCTAAACTGGTTCAGCTTGGTTTTATGGCGTCTGCATTCCTTCTCGAATACTCCACCCCTCTGCCCAGATTATATTTCTGATCACAGAAGGTGAGAAGAGGGTTACTTGATGAGGTCACTGAAGTGAGAGACAGAAAGATTAATTCTTCAACCAAAAGAAACAAAGTCCACAAGACTTACGAATATATTAAGTTCGTTATTTATATCTATATTTACCCAACCCTTCCGCTCGGGCAGGATATGACACAAGGTCAATTTTTAAACGGAGTTTAACAGGTATGAATTCAGAGTTTTCCTTCTCCTAGACTAGTTGCCTCGCTAAGGTTGAAGAACCCAGTCTGCCCTACTATTTACCCATAGCTGGAGGGAGGATACTTGGATTCATACCTTTCCCAAATGTATTAGTGCTATGTGAAATGCAATCAGTCTCGTCCAGGATTTGAACTCGTGTTGCCGTGTCCATTTCTTAAGACGATAACCATTACACACGTCGTTTGGTTTGTACAGTAGTTTCAAACCTTCCCGTTCTCGTCTTAGTAACATGATCCTGGGGTATTCAGAGGCGGGCTCAACGTCTCAATTCAGGAGGTATAATCTAGCGATAAGGATTCCAGTGGCAGATGATAAGTGGACCTTGATCAGCAAAAATACTCTTCTTATATGCAATCTACTTCTTAGCTGAGGGTGGGTATGAGTCAACACGGAACCAACAATTCAAGTCAATGACAAAATTATTCTTTCAAAACTTCAATTTATTCTATATTTTACCTAATTCCAATCCTCTTTGGGATTGGTCCCTTTTTACATGTGATATTCTTATCATGAAAAACACCCACGTTTAGAAAAATTAAATTCTTTTTCTTCGCCGAAGTGATATTGTCAAAATTTAACGTTCGCCAAAACAATCCCCAAAATATTTTATCATAAAATTTCACTCTTTCTTATATTTCAACTTTTGCCAAAATAATCTGAGAAACAAAGGATGATAAAATTTTGACACGTCCCAAATTTTAAGCACTCGTTTATCACTGATTCTACAAGTAGAATACATTGATCTTTCATATGAAAGTACATTCTAACCTTTTTCGCTTTATTTTTTTTTCCACTCAGTTCCTTTTAATTAACCTCATCAGACCCACAGTGTCACAGTATCAGTATTTACTCTATATTTCCTCTGTGTATAAAATCGAATGTCTTAGAAAAATATAGTAACAATAGTGTTGCCTCGAGATTCTTTGCTCGTAATCCAATGATTTGACGGATTGTTAGAATCTTTAAGGTTGTGGAACGATTTCTTCGAAAGTCGTTCTGAGAATTGTTCTGATTTCGAGTCGGATAAGATTGAGAAGCAGGGTCTCATCCACGAATAGCAGTTACAGTTATGCTTCTGTAGTTCTAAAGGATTCCGAGGTCAACTTACTTGAGAAAAGGAATGATGCAACCTTTCGACCATTTCTCTTTTGAGTTTATTTATATATTGCGTTGCATAATCGGAGAAGTATGTTGTCAAATTTTCTTGTCTTCCAAACTTCAGGGTGGGATATTTTATCAAGGCCAGCAGCTTTTCTGTTTTTATTTCTTTTTAAATACTGCATCATGTTTTTCCTTAGTAAACTGTTCCAATTTGACGTCTAGTTGGCCATTAATAATTTTTGGGATAGATTTCTCGGAGATTTTATGAAGGCTTCCGTACATCTTCTTAAATTTTCTTTCCACTTCCGTTGTCTTTCTTCTTAATGGTGCTCTTCATTCAACTCACTTTATTTACTATCGTCTAAATCGTCTATCTTCAACTGAATTATAAATTTTATCAATTTGGCCTAAAATGAAGACTAATACTAATTTTTGGTTGGTACTCTCTAGGTTTCTTCTGCGCATTGGTATTTGTTGGGTTCCTTCTTTTGAGTAAAGACTATTTTAGTTATTTCATTTCTCGCAAATTACTAGTGACTCCCATGGAACTCTACATTTGGCTCTGAGTTTGGTTGCTATGTACGCTGCTGCTGCTGCTGCTTCCATATGAGTGGTAATAAAATTTTCGTATTTGTCATTCGTAGTATGTCTTTCAGATATATCCTGAACAGTATTAAATTTGTTTCTTATAGTTACACAATATTCTTTGCTAATGAGGATCAGTCATAACATTTAGTTTTGATTCTTTGCTTATTATTTCTGCATTGATTCAAGCATATCCTATCTGTGATGATTCTGTGATCGGAAGATATTCTTCATATATGGATGTTTTGTGGGATGGAAGATAGGTGATCATGCTGCTGTTGTTTTGTGGGCTGTTGCTTCCAGTATTTGTTCAATACAGTTCATAGCACTTTTGTATAGTTCTCATCTAGTTTTTTTTTTTTTCTCTATGAGTTTTTTTTAATATTAATATGGTGCATCCATACAGTTGTATGGGTACAGCTACAGCTTGAAAAAAATCTTTTTATTTAATCGGAGGGATCGGATTTCAGTGTAATCGATAACTGGTCAATAGCATTTCACGCCTTCACTAGGTGTATATTGACATTACTTCCAGTTGTTGAGATTTTGCTGATAAGGTATATGAACTGGTCAATTAATTTTAGATCGTTCTGTTTGGTTTAAAACACATGAGCTCTGTTTTATTGTGGCCCAGTCGGTTGCCGCTGTAGAATACACCGACTGCTTCTCTGCAGAGGCGTAAGACTCCTCCAAAAAATATCCTGGATATGACACTAAACAATCTGATGGTGATGCTCCTGAGATGTTGGAGTTGGGGGGAATGTGGAGTCCCCATTTATTTCTATCACTCTCTGGTCCACTCTGGCCCGAAATGGTTGCAACTGATAGGGTCCTATCTTTGAGTTAAATAGAACTAAACTGTATACTTATGTTAAACTTAAATAGAACTATTTATAAGTATAAAGATCAGCTCATTGGGTAGAGTGTTCACCAGTGGTCCGGTTGACCGGGGTTCAATCCCAGGTCGAGTCATACCAAAGACCAAAAAATGGTACCTGATGTCGCATTGCTTAACACTCAGCATTATAAAATAAGGATCAAGAGTAAAGTGGAGCAATCCTGGGAAAAGAGTTGCGCCCTCCCTAACACCTCGGTATTGTAGCTATTGAAAAGAAAGCCTTTGGGTCATCCTCGACTAAGATCGCCAGCTTTACTTAATATTTATAAAAATTGATTTGGCATCGAATAGCCTTCAATGATTGATATGCCATAAAACCAAACCAAACCAATTTATTTTATTAACATTCACCAAGAGGCCAATGAATCCTGCTGTTTGTTCTGGGCTATGCGTAGGGATTTTTCATGGGCTGATGTGTTAACGAGAAGTGATATGAAACGAACAAGCTATGTGAGGCATTGCTAGAGAAGTAAGGACGAACTCATCAGTGCCATTCACTTATGGACCCCGACACAAAAACAGGCCAGTGTTGGCCGACCAGTAAAGACTTAGTTATATTTGCACTGTTAGAATATTAGATGCAGTCTAAAGGAGCTACCAGGAGTGATGGATGTTAAGGATAAAAGGCGAGACTGATTCAGATAACTCCGCGCTGTTTGTGTAACCAGATAAAATATATATTCATAGTTTGCAATATATATAGATAATGAATGCTCAATATCGGTGAAAGAATATATGTATATCTAAGTAAAATAGCATAGACAGAGAATCAGTGATGCTTGGTGACTGTCTGTTTATCGCATTTGAGAACCTCAGACCAAGTGTTTTTTTTTTTGCAACACCAGGTCATTTTTAAGAGGTGTTTACTAGGTGTAAATTCATAGTCTTTCTTCTCTTAGACTGGTTGCCATACTTAGATTGAAGAATCTTGTCTGCCCTAATATTTACCCATTAATGGAGGGGAAATAGTTGGATGCATACCTTTGTGATAGGTATTATCACTATGTAAAAGGTTATGTAGAATGTTAGTTAAAAGCAAACGTGATATTAATTTTTCATTGATTATATACATGGTATATTTTGAGAAGTTTTTGACTTGTTCATATTTAACTTTACTCGTAAAACTTTTAAACATAAAAATAAATAGCGAATTAATACGAAAAGTTAAATTGATGGGAGTGTCGTGATGGCTTATCAAAATGGAGGAGAACTTTGTGGTTTAACATTAAGGTCCATAAATATACGACCAAGATACGAACACATAAAATATACATAGGGAATCCGAAATACACGAAATTGGTTCAGGTACGAAACATTTTATTACCTTTTTGAGTTAAAGGTTTTTCGACATGAGTAGAAATCGGGTAGCCATGTCCATTTCCTTTGACGATAACCGTTAAATCTCAAGCGCATCTTTGATATTTTGGTATATCTGAATTTCTGTTGAGGTAGTGTGTCTTGTGGTAGATTATTCACAAATTTCCACTGAAATGCTTTTTTTTTTTGTTTTTTTTTTTTTTGTTTTTGATTTTTTGCTTTATTTTTGGGGGAGTTTTTTTTTTCAATTATTTTCGTTACAAAAGTTTGTTTTTTCAGACATTTTCCCTCATTTTCCCATCTTTCTGTATTTTCCTTAATCACATTCACAGAAATTCGACAAATGTCAAGCAACACTTCGACCAGAACAAATGTATAAAAGCCACTGCAACATAGATTATGGCAAAGATAAGAAATTCTATTCACTTTGGCTTTGTCATTCGTAGCATTGGCTCTGCTATCAAAAATATCAATCAACCGAAGTATGCATCACTTGTGACGGAAATAGCAACAAAGATGAAACATTGGGAAAAAAAGGAAAATCATTGATTTTTATCAGGACCTTTTTCTATTTTTGCTAGTTTAAACACACATAAATACATACACGTAAACATATATGTCTGTGTGTGTAGGGACACGATGTTTAGTGCATAAAGGTTATTGCTATTGGCATCTTACTTGTACAGTTCAAAACGTTGTTGTTGTTGCTGCAGCTGTTGTAAGTGTTTTGCCCCGATTTACACGCGTGTACTAATGTAATTTGTTTATTTTTCATTTGTTTATTACTGCTGTTAAAAGATTTCATTCTTTTAATTCCGTTACGTGACTGTGCAAAAACAGTTTTTCCCCTTAAAGCTATATATATATATATATATATATATATATATACTGCCTTGCAAACAATTGTCTTTTTTAAACATATTAGTAAAGAAAACACCCTGACTTTTCTATTAATAACGTATATAGGACATATATGCTTGCACACGCATATATATATATATATATATATATATTCGTGCGCGCACGTGCGCACACAAATGCACATATACACACAATCATAAACACAGACGCATATATGTAGATGTTGATGCATATATATATATATATATATATATATATATATATATATATATATATATATATATATATATATATCATCGTATTTTATTCTTGAAAATTATATATATATATATATATATATATATATATATTAATATAGTTTGTTTTATTTATCTATAATAAGTACTCAAAATCTGTAAAGAGCATGTATGTCTTCGCTGGAATAGCGCAAACGCAGAGATAACGGAGCTTAGTGACTGTCAGTTTCTCTTCAATATGATCATAGGACCCATTATGTTTATTATAAAAATACAAAGGCTGTATTTGGCACAGCATCGATTGTTTATGGGCCGCTCTTTCAACAAGACTGAATGAATCTATGTGTGGTTACGTATATATGTTATCACTCACTATGGTATACTTAACCTTGGTTAGGCAATACATCTAGGAGAAGGAAAAATTGTTAAACTTCGCTTAAAAATTGAACTTGTGTCACATCCTGTCCGTGCAGTGGGATTGATGCATACATACATATATACTTACATATATATATATACATAGAATAATACACAGGCCTATTCATAAAAGTTTGAATACACTTATATCGAAACCTGCACGCATATATGCTTACAGATATACGCATTCATTTATCCAAATATGAACACATACATTCAAAAAGATATGCACACAATTATTTATGCAAATATGTACACACGTTTACACACGTTCACGCATACGTATATACATACATATACATCCAAATATGTAGACATATACATACAAGTATACATACATATACATGCGCAAAAATATATATAGAAAACTGTGCACAAATGACACATACTTACACACATACAAGCAGATATGCACAAACAAATACATAAAAATATTCACTGACATATATATATATATATATATATATATATATATATTGTATATGTGTGTGCACACTCACTCACGCTTAAACGTACATACATACCTACTTACATACAATTTCAGCTTCTTTGTTTTAATGGCATATCACTCTTCGTGGGTTATTCAACGCATAGTTGGTGGGGTTAAGGGAGCTTATTCTTTTCATTAGAGTGTTAGTCTGAAAGCGAAAGGTTCAAATTCACTTACGACGTTGGCTACTATGCTACAGAAACTCCCCTACGTACATATACATGTGTGTGTGTGTGTGTGTGTGTGTGTGTGTGTGTGTGTGTGTGTGTGTTTATCAAAAAATCAAGTAGTAAAGGAAAAGACCTTCTAAGGGTCAGAAAATGAAAAAAAAATCCTTCCATCAAATCTATTTATCTGAATGTGCATGTCATTTTCCATTAACTTTTGAGAAAGTCATAAATTCGAATTTCTTTTCGCCATGTCTCAATTGTTCCAGACCTTGTCACCTTGAGTTTAGACAAAAAGGAACAGAAGCGAAAGCATTGAAAGTTTTCTTTGAATTTAATATACAAAAAAGGATTGTCCTGACATTGTAAAGCGAAAACTCCACCAATTCAAATATGAATTAACTCTTCCGTCTTTATTTCGGTACGTTTTATGCTTACTGAAACAAGTCTCAACATCAAATACTTCAATTCTTTTTTTTTTTTACAAGGAAAATAAAATCTATTGCCAGACAATATTTTCGTATGAACTGAGTATAAAAAGACTTTTTTTTTCCAATCTATAAAGGCTGCAAGAGATTTATGTACTACCCATGAATATTTCTACATCATAATGATTCGATTTTTTATAGATATTACCATAAAACGGCTAAAAAAATGGCACATTGTTGCAAGATTTTCGCTAGTTCAAAAGTATTAAATAATAAATAATAACAAAGCAATGCTTGATCTGTTTTGAAACGTACTAATTTCTTTGTGGAATCTGATTATTGAATAATTTCCCTTATTGATTTATTCAATTATTTGTTTCCAATCAGTATAATATAGTTTATATCAACAGGATGTGGCCGCACATGGAACTTAATGGATCGTCTAGGCCAGAGGATATACCTACCACTATAAGGTCGGTTTAACTTAGACCACCCTGGAAACTCGCCTCTTGAGAGAAAGGCAAAAAATATTCCCGTCAGTATTCAAATTTATATGGACCTCTCACTGGGGTCAGGTGCAGCTTTGAAGGACTGCCCTCTGAGATAAGAAATAAAGTTGCCTCTCTCAGCCGAAAAGCCCGAAAAGTGATTGTTTGGGAAAAAAAATCTTAATGTATGTATGCAAGTGTATTTAAGTAAAAGACAGATAGAGAGAGAGAGAGAGAGAGAGAGACGAAAAGAGAGAGAGAAGGTGACATAAATAGAGAGAGATTCTGTGTGTGTGTGTGTGTGTGTGTGTGTGTGTGTGTGTGTGTGTGTGTGTGTGTGTGTGTGTGAATGTCGTACCAAGTTCAACCATTCAAAAAAAATTGCTTCTCCCACACAGCAACGCGATTAATTATTATTTTAACATATCTGAAAAGATATTAAATGATCTTCTTAAAACGATTGATTACACTTAAGAAAAAAGATAATTGCTAACAAAATAATCGATTAGTATTTTATTCAATTGCTTTAATACCGGAAAGACTTTTTCAAAAGACGCGAAATGTTTTCAGAAATCTCAAGGTACCCAAAGGTTGCCGAAAAGTTCTTGGGCCAACCAAGAAAGAAATGATTTTTATTTTCTTGATTCTTCTCAAGTTAAAAAATTCTTTTAACTTTCTGCTGATACATAGAAAACACGGAATATAAAGCGGAATCGAATTTGAATTATAGTAGATCTGATTGATTGATTGATTGATTTTAACGTTATGTCAACACGTCTCGAGTTATTTACTGGCAAGATGTTAGTAAATTGCGTCCATATTTACATTTTTTGTTGTTGTTTCTTAAGTTGCTTTTTTTTTTTTTACACACGGTCCAATCGAATTGGAATAATTTTTAACAGATCTATTTGACCCATAGATGGGACCATAACACGTACAGCCACTACATCTCAAAGTTGAACTGGGAGAAAAAGACACTCCATATTACCCAGATCTTCGAAACAGGAACTCCACAATTAGTTAGTGCCACACTCTTTTTGGAGAGATGGAGCTTTAATCATCGGCAGTGGATAGATCCAGGATACTCTAATCCTACCGATAAAGTTGTGAGATTAGAGAAGTCTATTGACGAAAGAATGACTTTAAAAAATTTCAATATTGGTTGTAATGCACCAAAGAGCTTAGAATTCCTAAAATCTCAAAGGTTAATTTTATATAATCATCATCATCATCATCATCATCATCATGTCGTACCGCAAGCACATATTTCCCTGACTCTCTCCCGCTATTGTTTCTATCGTCCATCGCACTTGGTAGGTCCTCTAGACTACATTCCGTGTCTGCCAGGAGCTGCTGTAGATATGTTCAAGCGGGTCATCTAACACCTGCTCGTCCGTATCAAGGGGCCCACTGGAGAATATCACTTCTGAGTTTATCCTTTCTTATATTTGTGTGTGTGTGTGTGTATGCGTGTGTGTGTGTGTGTGTGTGTGTGTGTGTGTGTGTGTGTGTGTGTGTGTGTGTGATGAATTATACGTGGAGGAATCGAGAAATACAAGCTCCTATAAACAAAGCCAGTTCAGTCTTTAAAGCCTTCTTTAAAGCTTTTTGAACAGAAATTATGTAATTCTCAAAGTTAAGATAGACATCCATAAATCCGTGGTCCTCATCTGTGTCCTCTATTGCGCTGAGTCCTGGGCACTTAATCGCAAGCAAATAAACGAAGTTCTTATGCTCGATATGAACTGTTTCCACCAGCTATTGGGAAAAAAGTGGAATAAGAAAACTGAGAAGAACAATATCATAATGAATAGCAGCATAGAAATATTCCTAATTAAGATTCAACAGACGCGGGTAAGTCACCTGATGTAGATAGGGTTTCCAAAACAACTATTCTATGGCAAACTTAAGAATAGTCCTCGTTCTGTGTGTCGTCCTCTACTTCGGTATAAAGATAAATCTAAAATTTCTCAAGTGATGCAATTTCAACATTGAGACGTAGGAAAACTGACGGAAAACAGACATGAATAGCTCAGATATTGTTTCATAAAAACGAAAATCTTTGAAAACAACAAGTTGAAACTCCATGATCAATTACGTGGAAGGCTGAAGTTGAAACCTCTTGTTTCTGTGGAAAAGGGACACGAGGGCCATTATTATGTCTCTGTTGCTCGCATTGAGGCGGGTTTTGTTCATCAGAAAAAAGTATATGACAGATGAAGTTACTGAGCCCTCATCCATCGTTCCCGATGGGACAGACCGCTATATATATAAGTAAAGTTGGCGACCATAGGCTCCCTTTTCATAAGCAACTACACCGAGGTTTGAGGGAGGACGACCCCCTTTCCCTGGATTGGTCAACTTTACCCTATACCTGTACCTGTTAATACTGTGAGTAAAGCAAGGAGGCATCAATTACGATTTTTTGAGTCTTTGGCATGCCTCGACCAGGTATTGAACCCCGGTTTTCCGGGTTATCACCGAACACTCTACCCACGATAACAATATATTTAATTATACTGATATCGTTATAATCATAAATACGAGGACCGCTTCAAATGTTTTTATTCTTATTTCGTTATGTTGTCCCACTTCAGAGGAAGATGTTGGTGATGTGGTTGTAGAGGTTGAATTTTCCCACCACAATTCTTTGACTGGTTATAACAGCTGAGGGCCGGTCTGAAAAATTACGTCTGGCATAAAATTATACTTGCATCACGGAATAGCTGGTTAATAACAAGCCACATTCTGGCTGACCCTACTTACTCTTCAACTCGAGAAATAAAGATAATTTCAATCAACACATCCGTACAAGAAGGTCGAGTGAAAGATGCAGTCATCATCAAATCGTAATTTAATAGCGTTTTGCTAAGAAAAGGCATGGGGCTGTATGAATAGGGCACCCAATGAGACTCGAAATCACTCGTGAAGGTTTCCTAGTCTAGCTTGCTAACCATTATACCACCCGTTAAGTTGTGAAGATAGCACGGAACTCCTTGACACCCCATCTCTCTCTCTCTCTCTCTCTCTCTCTCTCTCTCTCTCTCTCTCTCTCACACACACACACACACACACACACACTTTCCTAGCAGCAGTGGCCTCTCCGTGAACTCAGAGAGATTAACAAACCGTCCAGTCGTCTGGAGCGGTAGAATACACCAACTGCATCTCTGCAGATGAGTAAAACTCCACCAACGAGTGACCCAGTCGTCTAGGGCTGTAGAATACACCAACCGCATCTCTGCAGAGAGGTAAGACTCCCCCAAAGAATTGCCCAGTCGTCTAGGGCTGTAGAATACACCAACTGCATCTCTGCAAAGGGGTAAGACTCCCCCAACGAGTGGCCTAGTCGTCTAGGGCTGTAGAATACACCAACTCTATCTCTGCAGAGGGGTAAGACTCTCCCAACGAGTGGCCCAGTCGTCTAGGGCTATAGAATACATCAACTGCATCTCTGCAAAGGGGTAAGACTCCCCCAACGAGTGGCCCAGTCGTCTAGGGCTGTATAATACACCAACTCTATCTCTGCAGAGGGGTAAGACTCTCCCAACGAGTGGCTCAGTCGTCAGGGGCTGCAGAATACACCAACTGCATCTCTGCAGAGGGGTAAAATTCCCCAAAGAGTGGCCCAGTCGTCTAGGGCTGTAGAATACACCAACTGCATCTCTGCAAAAAGTTAAGACTCCTGCAACGAGTGGCCCAGTCGTCTAGGGCTGTAGAATACACCAACTGCATCTCTGCAAAGGGGTAAGACTCCCGCAACGAGTGACCCAGTCGTCAGGGGCTGTAGAATACACCAACTGCATCTCTGTTGAGGGGTAAAACTTCCGCAACGAGTGGCCCAGTCGTCTAGGGCTGTAGAATACACCAACTGCATCTCTGTAGAGGGGTAAAACTCCCGCAACGAGTGGCCCAGTCGTCTAGGGCTGTAGAATACACCAACTGCATCTCTGTAGAGGGGTAAAACTCCCGCAACGAGTGGCCCAGTCGTCTAGGGCTGTAGAATACACCAACTGCATCTCTGTAGAGGGGAAAAACTCCCGCAACGAGTGGCCCAGTCGTCTAGGGCTGTAGAATACACCAACTGCATCTCTGCAGAGGGGTAAGACTCCCGCAACGAGTGGCCCAGTCGTCTAGGGCTGTAGAATACAACCAACTGCATCTCTGCAGAGGGGTAAGATTCCCCCAACGAGTGGCCCGTCATCTAGGGGTGTACAATACACCGACTGCATCTCTGCAGAGGGTTTCTTCATCATCATCATATCGCGCTGGTAGCACGGATATCCCTGACCCTCTCTCGCCACTCCTCCCTATCGTTCATCGCCCTAGGTAGGTCTTCAGGACAACATCCTGTATCCTCACATAGCTGCTGGATGTATGTTCGTGCTGGTCGTCCTGCTTTTGCACGGCCATGTGTGGGGGTCCATAAGAGTACATCCCTTATGAGTTCGTCCCTGCTTCTCCAGCAGTGTCCTGCATGTCTGGCTCGTCTGACTTGAATAGTTTTCGTGATAGGGGGTAGGTGGCCGTACAGTTGGTGTCTTGTGGGGTGTTGCCGCCAGGAGAGGGTTTAGCCTCCCCCAACGAGTGGCCAAATCATCTAGAGCTGTAGCTCGCATAAGGGTAAAACTAAATTTGTTCAAACTCATTTAAAATATAAATTACTGCTAAACTAATTCCTTACATATCATGTATATCTATTTAAATGAGTGCAAACAAATGACTGATGTAAAATTACTTAGCAATACTTAAAATTATTTAACTATGTAAAAATAAATGATTAATAGTAAATAGGATTATTCGTATTAGATTGCAATACTTGAAACCATTTGACTGTGTACAAAAATTGCACTGTGCCCCGTTTTATAATGTTACAAAAATATGTTTATAAATCCTTTATATGTAATATATAAATGTATAAACAATATTTGGCATTACACAACCGACAATGGTTGATATACCATAAAAGCCAACCAAACCAAAGAAAGCGAAACAAAGATTAACAACGCAAAAAAATATTTTCCTGACAATCAGCCGTAATCCCCACCATAGAAACGTGGATCGTCAACGATATTTAATGGCTAAGCATCTGGGCTCTTATTCGTCAGCCGCAAAAATGCATAGCCAGTGGTGGTGACAATGTGTTTTAGCTGAAATCATACCCGGTCCCAATTTATAAATTTATCCTAGGATCTGTTGTAGGAAACCCCTGATCAAAAAACCATTCGCTAATGTAATATGTTCGATCCTCACTAGGCGATCAACTATCTTTGTGGTCTTGTTCCATATTCTTCTAAGATTCCTTAATAATGAAAAGAAGCATCTTCACAAGCTGTTAAGTTTAAATGCAGTAAAAAAATCTTTTTGTCAAAATTTCTGCGATAAGTCTAGGACTAATTGTTTCATGCTGGTTGCCGCTCGACTATTCTTCATGTGTCGTAGCCGGTAACCTCCAGAAAATTTTGCACCGAATCAATCTACGGGGGTTGACAGATCTTAAAGTCTACTGAATAAGACCACATGGTATAGTGATCGAAACTTTGTGAATATAGGAACCAACTTATGCGCTTTCGAAGAGTTCTCGTACATAGGGGCTTACTGCGTGCGGACGTGTTTTACGATAATGTTTCTGCGTTATTATGTGTTCATAATTTTATAGTATTTTAGCAACGTCCTGTTGCTATACTTTTCTAAATATATCTTGGATTTTTCAAGGTTTGTTGTGATAAACAAGAAACATTCAAGTTATTGATGCCTCCCAAATAAGTTCATTCTTCAAGTGGTGCTTGTGATAGAAGTGAATAATAAGAAAACCGAAAGTGAAAGTGCGCCTCAATGCAAAACTAATATCATGGATGAATGCCTGTAAATGTCTCTTCCTGCCTCGTCCTCTTGCTCCCTATAATACACGCATGCACAAACCATATTTGTTCGCCTATAAGACGCATGTATTAGGTTTCCACCGCTCACGGCAACCTATTCAAGCTTCATAGCTTAGCTGTTTTGAGCTTCTAGAGCGCATTAACGGTTAAACGCACGCGGCCACCTTACGTGCTATTATGGTTGGCGAGCAAGACATGCGAAATATTGTTAATGAACACGATTCTCACTGGGTATAACATATTTTTGACCTATTGCCGAGTTAGATAAGCTTAGTAAATAACAACAGTTGATGCTACGCAGTATAATAGTTACATATTTCTTGTTTTAAATGAATAATCACACACATACATATACACTCGCGTACGCACTTACATATATATATATATATATATATATATATATATATATATATATATATAGAGAGAGAGAGAGAGAGAGAGAGAGATAGTAGATTTTGATAAATCTGACAAGATGATAGAAATAATCCTCTTTTCCACTTATTTTTATTATATATATATATATATATATATATATATATATATATATATATATATATATATATATATACGGGTTGTATTCAAATAGTATCGAGATTGAAGCATTATTTAACAAGACAAAAATAAACAATAAATACACCATCAATTTTTTCGAAACAGTACTTGTCTACTTAAAACACTTATTCCAGTGAGGTTTAAATTGTTTGAAGCATCTCTGAACATCCAATTTTATGCGAAGTTGCACCATCATATATCTTTTAGTGTCATCCACATCCACAAATATTATGTCTGAGATGAATTTATTATTTAGGAAACAAGAAAGGCTCGCACAGAATAAGATCACGGGAGTATAGAATGTATTGCACTTGCACAAACATTTGTTTCACCAAATAGCTGCAGATCAAAAAATACATTGACATCTTGACAGAAATCATCCTTCATTCCTTTTATTTCTGAAAGGCTTTATTCCTATCAGATGTACAGTAAAATGCAACTACATTGATTTTTGTGAATTATATTTATATATTTACAAATGCAGGAATAGCATTCTCGTACTCACACATCCATATATATATATATATATATATACGTTCACGTGACCTCTCTACCTTAGTCTTCTAATCGTCACAGCTCGTTTAGGTTTATTGCGTGAAGAAAGAGAAAGAAAAAATAAAACAATTATGATTATTGTTTTACTCCTTGTGAATTTTTCTCACCTACGTTAACTGGTGGATTTTCACTGGAGTCTGAGAGCAACAAGTCTCCTCGGGTTTCCAGAACTCTTCTGCTTATTCTAGCCGATATTAACAACGCCGTGATATTGATGCCCCAGATTCAAGTCTAAACTTTTGGGGACTGTTCCAAACGCAACTACATATTGTATATCGTTACACTTCATGTTCCACAAATCTTTTTAGGCCTCTGGCAAGCATTTGTCTATCCTTTTGCGTTCTTTCATTTTTATTCTATGGTTTGCCAGAGACAAGTTCCTTTTTCTGGAAAATCAACACTCAGTCTGGTCTTCTAGTAGAGATTAGGTGATTCGTTTGTTTCTCAAAAGCCCAGAGAATTTTATGAGTCGAAAGGCGGATTCTGGTTTGTGCGTAAAGCATTCGGCAGTATGGCCTAATTTTTGTTTCTTGCACAATTCCCATTGGATCACCTTTTTCACCCTGCCATGTCGAGTATTGTACTTCTTTTGTGCAATCGTCTTCTTATTTTCAAGTCCTCCTGTCCCTGTACCAATCTTTTGGTGGCTATAATGAGCGCAATGATTATAATTGGTATCACTATCACCTTTATGTTCTATAGTTTTTTTTTAGTTCTCAAGAAATGTCGAGGCACTTATCTCTCTTTTTGTTTTATTTCAGTTTTACTGTGTGGTCAGCCAGGAGAGCAAATTCCACTAATCAGCGGTTTCCCTTTTTGTTGTTGTCGTTGTTAACTATCAATTGGTCTGGTCGTCTGGCCGAGACTAGGTGAGCTGTTTGTATCTCAAAATCCCAGGGAATTTTGGACGTCTCATCCCCTATAACGGATTCTGGGTTATGCAAATACCACTTGTTCGTATGGTATAATTTGAATTTCTTGCACAATATACTCTTTTCGCGCTAATTTGCTGCATTTATTATTATTATTATTATTATTATTATTATTATTATTATTATTATTTTACTCATTAGAGTTTTTCACATCAGCTAACGCTGATGGTTTTTCACTGGAGTTTGAGTGACAGCAAGTCTCCTCAAGTCTACAGGACTCGTCTCAGGATTCAGGCCGTTCTTAGCAATGCTGTCGTTTGGATAGTCTCTACCCGTCCGCCAATTTCCAAGTCCTCCAGGCCTTTTTATAATCCTTTAGTTATTTTGCCTAACGCACCAATTACAATTGGCATAATCATTACTTTCATGTTCCACAGCTTTTTCAATTCTCTAGCAAGGTCGAAGTACTTATCCTTCTTTTCACTTTCCTTCAGATTTATTCTGTGGTCCGCCGGAACAGCAAAATCGACAATTTTGCAGATTCTCTTTTTTTGTTGATTATTATTAGGTCTGGTCTTCTAGCCGGAATTAGTTGATCCGTTTGCATATTAAAGTCCCATAGGAGTTTATGCGAGTCATTTTCTATGACAGGTGCCGGGTTGTGCATATACCATTTGTTTGTATGGTCGAATTGAAATTTCCTGCACATTTCCCAGTGGATAACCTTGCCGACCCAGTCGTGTCTCGCCTTATACTCCTTCTGTGCTAATTTGCTGCATTCACTTATGTGATTGATCGTTTCGTCTCTGTCACCGCATAGCCTACATTTACTGTTTTGTTGCGTCTTATCTATCCTCGCATTGATATTATTATTATTATTATTATTATTATTATTATTATTATTATTATTATTATTATTATTCAAACTGATTTAGAACTTGATTTCTTCTTTTAGTTACAGCAATCTAATACTATTACGCTCAAAAGATTTCGCTATGATGTGTCCTTTTCGTTATATTATTATTATTATTATTATTATTTAGTTTCGGCGTAGAGTACATATATAACTAGGTGGACCCATCCTTGACAGTCCTACTCAGAATCACTCAAAGTGGAAATAAAATCAAATAAGTAAAACGTAAAAAGCAAGATCAAATGAATGAATAAATAAATAAAGTGACATGCTGGTCGTCGTACCCAGCAACCACGTCATTATATAAAATGGCTAGCATATATTTTGCCATTTTGGTCATATGTGTTGATTCAAACATTTCGAAACAAGAGCAGAGTTTTATACACGTTTTTTTAATCTTTTTTTTTTCAATGGATTTCTTTCTTTAGTGAATTTTATCTACTGAATTTTTATTTATTTTTTTGTTTATTTATTTACCTAAATGTCTATTTATGTTGGAGTACAGAGGAAATTTTGAATAATATTTCATGAGGTAAGACATTTATTGAATAAAAGGAAGAAAGAAGAATTGTAGATCTCATGAAATAAATCGTTGAGTGCCTATATATATATATATATATATGTGTGTGTGTGTGTGTGTGTGTGTGTGTGTGTGTGGAGGTTGACGCAAAATCACAAACCCTTTTAAAAAGTAAATCACTTTTTCATTTATTATGTATTTTATTCAAAGATACAATTAGTTCAAAAAGTCAAAATAAATAGAATTCAAAGAAAGATTTTTTACCTTCTTTTTATTAAAAGGTTGTTCAGTTCTTAAAATTTTAGCACTACACTGAATATACATGACTTAAGATACATGAATACATCTCCATACAGATATATCTATCTAGAACTACATAATACTAAAAATCTTATCATAATCATGCAACGTCACATCTTTGTGAGATTCTCGTCAAATTTCCCAAACTTCCTAGTCTAATTCCCAATATTATCATACTTTTCAGGGTCAATGATTCAATTGAATGCCATTCTTTATTGTCCAGATCACTTCATCTAACGAAGATAAATATTAACAGCTCATTAAAATCCTTCACTCTTTCCTAATGTAACGCTTGTGTGAGCGTGTCAATGATCTTCTTCAAAGCCTCTTTCATCTCCTCAGTTGTCTTATAACGACGGCCTCTGTGCTTAGGGAATAACCAAAAGTTACTCCTCCCACACCTCACATCATCCCTCACAGACTCCCTGGCTTCCTTGAATCTCTTATGCCACTCAAAAACCGACGCTCGATTCATGTAAGATGATCCAAAAGCAGTCTGAAGCATTCCATACGTTTCTGTGGCATTATTTTTTCCAAGTTTAAAACAGAATTTTATTGAATATCGTTCTTCTAAAGTGTCCTCACGTCCAGATTGCATTTTTGAAATTCACCAATTGTGACAATCAGGCTTTAGTAGGGTGTATTCCAATTGCTGATGTAGCTGTTCACTTGAAACTGAAATCATAAAAATTAGTCAGTCATCTCATACGATGAATAGCAATAACATAGTAAATTTTCAAGAGTCTACGACAATTTTAAATACATGTACAAAAAAGTCTGGAAACTTATTGAATGCACCATGTAATTTCATTTTTAAACCAGTTAGAAATAATTTTTTTGAACAATAGTATGGCTATTATTTCTACACAGTTAAATAGTTTCCATTATTGCTATCTAACAATTCTAATTCCATTCAATATTAATCATTTGTTTTCATTCAGTTAAATGCTTTCCAGTATAGTGATCTATTACTAATAATTCTTTTCAATATTAATCATTTCTTTGCATACAGGGAAGTGCTTACAGGTATTGCTATGTAATATCAATATTTCAATTTAGGCACACAGTTAAAGGGTTTCAAGTATTGCAATTTTATACTAATAATTCTATTCAAGATTACTCATCCGTTTGCACAGAGTAAAAAAGATTCTAAGCATTGCTATATATCATTAACAATTCAATTAAACACCAGTCATTTGTTTGCGCACAGTTAAATGGGTCAAACAGTTCTCTTTCTAACAATTCAATTAAACATCAGACATTTGTTTGCACACGGTTGAAATGGTTGAACAGTTCTTTTAACCATATATAAGACCCTATTAGGTGATATTGCTCCGGGTGAGAGTGAACCTGGTAGTAATACCAAAAAAAGCTCCATGACTAGAGCCTAACCATCAGATTGTTTAGTGTCATCTCCAGAATATTCTTTGTGGGGAGGGATCCTTATCCCTCTGCTGAGACGCATCCGGTATATTCTACAGCCCCAGCTAACACTAATAGTTATAATAAACATTCAGTCATGTGTTTGCATATAGTTAATGGTTTCAAGTATAGTAAATTATTAACTATATCTATTTGAGTTAAAGAGGGGACCTTAACAGGTACTACCACTCCAGGTCAGAGTGGAACTGAGAGTAATGGCACCCCATATTTTCCGAAGCTCCAGGAATGAAGCCTCGCTATTACAGGCATTTTAATGTCATACCCAGGGCCCGCAGCAAGATAGATAGATAGATAGATAGATGCCAACATTTGTATGCGAATGGAACATAGGTACATTGAAAAATAAATTTAATAGTGAATATCATCTTTCCAAAAACTTTGAAAATTACGATGTGTTTACAGATTCTTAAATAAGACGCTATTTCAAACAGCAATTCTAATTATTGATCTCTGGGTTAGTGAGAGTTTACATTCTCTTAAATAACAAATATTACACCCAGAAGACTTTACGCGTTTTCCTTGATATAATAACTCCAGCAAATCAAGAAACAAAATTTTCAACGTGCGTCATATCTGCATCTATCGGGAAGAGTATATTTGTCCTTCCTTTTTGATACCCAAACGTTGTGGTGTAGAGCTACCAAATTTGTTATGCAGATTTATTTAATACAGGTAAAAGTTTGTTTTGGTTGGTTTTGTTTCTTTTTTAATGACATATCAACTTTTGTGGGTTATTTAATGATAAATCAATTGATTTAGAAGAAGAGCAGTGATATTATTCAACTCGGTGGCGTAATGGGTAAAATGCTGGACCACCACCTCGAAGTAATTTCAATTTCCAGTCACTCTTTTACGTCCATGCACGGACTAATGCCATTGAGAAAGGTGTGGAATTTCTTATCCCTGCCCAGTTTTATTTTAAACAGAATCGCTGCTGCTCTTCTAAAAGAATGGATTTGGCATTAAATAACTCTCGAATTTTGATATGCCATTAAACAAAGAAACTAAACCAAGCTATATCTGTGCTTTAAGAGGGTTCACACTTTTCCCAAGGGTATTTGTCCGAAAGTGAACGTAATAGCGCTACTGGAGTTCGAACTCCCCAACATTAAGGCAGCAGTTCAGCGGGACACTACTGGAGAAGTTAAGGACGAACTCATAAGCAACGTTCTCTTATGGACCGCTTCACATGGACGCACAAGTGTTGGTCGACTAATTAAAACTTATCTAAAGCAGTTCTGTACGGACACAGGATGTAGTCTAGAAGACCTGCCCGAAGTGATGGATGATAGAGATGAATGGCGAGTGAAAGAGTCCAGGAAATCCGTGACAGCAGTGTGACATTATTATTATTATTAGTAGTAGTAGTAGTAGTAGTAGTAGTAGTAGTAGTAGTTTCTTTTTCATTGTATATAATCACCATCAACCTTTGAATTTTATATTTGCATTTTTCGTGTTTGTCGTATTAACTCTAAGCCAGCCGTATGATCAAAGTAACTGTCCCTGGCAAGAATGTACTAATTTTAGCAATTGTAGTTAAATGATAATAGAATTTTTTTTTCTGGTGGCAAGATCATTAAATTTTACTTTTTCATTAAATGTATTGTACAATTCATTTCATGTTCTTTTGCCTTTGTTTTATTTTTTTTAAATTTTGTTGCTTTTGTTTATGGAATAAAATGCGTCTGATCTACATATAATTCGTCCAGTTTGAAAGCACCAAGCGAAACGCTATAAAAATGACAAGCAGCTTTTCTTTCTTCTTAATCAGCTCTCTGGAACTATATTCGGCTTAGATACACATGACATACATGAACACACACACACACACACACACATATATATATATACAGAAGAGCACGTGTGTGTGTGTGGTTACAACAGGACATGAATGAAAAGTTCATATAGAGATGTATATATGGATCCAGTGTATGTGTAGGTGCGTGAGTATGTCTAGTTGTTTTTTTGTTTGCCTGTTTTTATATTTGTTTTATGTATTTATGGCTTTTCATAGATGTTTTAATATATATTTTAAACATTAAATTCCTTTCTGTTTTCGATTCAATCAGAACCATCAGCCGTTTCTAAGCACAATAATCTTGCTTAATATATTTATTTGTCATAGACAAATACGTTTTATGACAATTGCCATTGTTGTCTTTCAAACAAACACTGTACTTGTTTATATGATCAAGTGATTGATTTTAATGGCATATTAATCTGTGTAGGGTTATTTTATACCAAGATGTTAGGGAATAGCGTTCATTGTAAGTTATGCTTGGATTTTTTGTGAATTTGTTTCTTTTGAAGATTTTTTTGCACACGTTCCTATCGAATACATATAATTAAAAACAGGTCTATTTGTTATCTAGATAACACCCTAACAGGTCCTACGGGACAAAATGAGCCGGCGGTAATGGCAATGAAGGGATATATCTCACTCCCCAATTCTCAAAAATTGGAGCCTCACAGTCTGATGCAATTTAGCGTTACATACAGGATACCCTTTTTTTGGTGGGGGGTACGTCTCAGTCAGGGATACAGACTGCTTATTCTGAACACTGCTGACAAGAGGTTGGATTTGTTTAACGAGCATGTTTGAGTTCAGAAAAGAAAATGAATAACTATACAAGATTTATGAGGTTTTCGTGTTTTGCTTTGTTTTATCAAAAGAAACAGAAAATCTCGAGTGACAATAATTAATTTCACACAGGGTTTTGCAATTCATCAATTGATAATTCAACTGATTTTAACGTTCATATAATGCAGGCTGTAGGTTCGAATGGTATAATGATTAGTGGCATAGAAAGTGGAACTGACGAACTAAGATCAAATTCAAGTTCAAAAACGACTTGTATTCCCTTTTCACTAATGACCATGGGACAAGCATAAATTCATACATTACCTCCATTTTTTATGAATTAAAAAGTAAAAAAATCTAGCTCTCAATCCTCGATTGGTTAGAGGTGAGGGACAACACTGCTTTCAAAACTAAAAGTGCAGCACATTAAAATGCTCTTGTTAAAGGTATAAATCTATACTTCTCTAATTGTGTGGATAAAATAGCAATGCAAGTGATTCTTTAAATTCAAAACCAGCAATTGATCCATTTGTAATCCTCTTTGGAAAAGCAAACGTTTATCTATTCTTCCCATCTATTTATTGGGATGAAAGCAAAGCAGGTTGGAAGTTTTCGTCTTGGTTAGCGATCAGTCTGGGAAATGGACTATACCTAATTCAAAATCAGGAGTGGATCCCTCTGTTAAGGGTAAATAATAAAAAGCTGGGTGTTGGTGAGCACTTCTACCCCGTAAAACTTACTTGCTCGAAAAATCAATGCACAAACAAAGAGATGGATAAGATGAATTGCCAAGGATAATATATATTAAATTGAATCAAATTAGTTAAACACAAAATACTTTATTATCCAATAAACCTATATTTATAACTTTCTTTCTCATAACCGATCGTACGAGAGACCTGGGTTCAATCCCCGGTCGCGTCATACCAGAGACTTTAAAAATGGTACTTGATACCTCCTTGATTAACACTCAGCAATATAAGGTACATATCGAGGGTAAAATGGAGCAATCCAGGGAAAGAAGTGGCGCCCTCCCCTACCCCTCGGTGTAGTAGCTATCGAAAATGAAGCCTTCTGGTCGCCCTCGACTACAATTGCCAAATTTACATATTTACTTACTTCTCATTCTATTCTCTTTCTCAATTTGTTTCTCTTTATCTTTAACACTTTCTCTTGTTTCCGTTTTTTTTTTTTTTTTTTTTTTCTCTTTACATATTTCATCTCTGACTATATCAATAAGTCCGTTGCCCGACACATAGTTTTTGGCTGAATTTTATTGCATATCACATCTCTGTTGTTAATTGTCCAAAATGAATAAAGTGGATTGACAAAGAAGATGTATTTAAAAAAAAGATTTACCATTCATTGACTTCCTCGAAACAGCGTTCTCATCTTGCTTGTTATTGTCACATTTCATTCGATCATACCGCTCTCTAGGCCTTTTCACATGTTCCTCCTAATCGGTACTTTCTTGGACTCAGAAAAAAAAAAAACACTTTACTCTATCTACGTTCCAGCTTAGAGAATATTATTACATCTTAAACCATGTTCAGAACTAAAATAAACCAGCTGGAAATCCACAATACCGGTAGAATTTTATACTTGTACCTTCAGAAAGCCAAAATGAGATCTTTGGTCCAAATCAGAGATTTTATATTTCAACTATATATTTATTGAATCATGTCAAACTGAAATATCCCAAGAGAAAATTGGTAACTTAAAAGATCATTGACTATAATTTAACGACTTTCTGTATATGAAATATTCCACTACTTATACGATAAAGTAAAATGATAAAGATTCGGGTTGTGTAACATGACAGGGTAAGTTATAAAAAAACGAAAGGCTAATTTGTAAGGAAGGGGAGAGAGAAGAAAAAATGAGAAGGAAAAAAGCAGACATGGGAGCAGCTAGTTGGCCTCTGAGTGACTTAGACTAAGGCAGTTGTAGGTCAGCTGGTTACGGGTGAATGACTCCTTCAATTGAGGATGACAAGAAAACTGGAGGTCCCAAGATCTGGTATACATGTTGAATCATCGGAAGCGTATGTTTTTCCCTCCGACACCTGGCGGAAAGGAGGGGAATGACTAGTTTCTTGTGCAGTTGGCGGCGAAACGTAATGATGTAAAGACACGAGTTGAACACCATCCTCGAAAATGTAAGGAAACGAAAGTTTACGAGTCCCATTTTACGGATGCGCTTAAAATGGGGCCTTAGGCTAGACACAACCCAGTAGACAAGCATATTAGAAATACAACAACAACAAAAAAAAACGGGAAGAAAATTCAAGGTCTGTGTCTGCTCTCTCTTTCTTGTCATGATATTTGACTTCTAACGCGGTCGTGTCAGTTTCCATACTCTCTTTATTTCTCCCAGCGACTACCTACAAGTTGTTGTTGTAAATAAAACTTTGGATAGTTAAACAGAGATTCTTGCTTTCGTCAACTTTTACCTCGTCAGCGTCACAACAGGGTCCCGGAGGTACGAATATCTAGATGGTCCGTTATAGTATATACTGTCTTGTTGGTACCGTTATGGTACATTTTGCAAAACAGATGCACACAAAATGAAGGTCTTGTATTGCATAAAACTAATATGGTAAATCAAGCCCCTTGCTAGAACTTGAAAAGCATGCTCCAGAATCCTATTAGTAACAAAAGAAAAGGTTGCAGCCATAGCTATAGCCGTTCTTGCTCTGTGGGATGAGATAGACAGAAAAAGCAAATATTCGGTAAGATTTTACAGATCTTATTTTATATAGATTTTTTGCCCGAAATGAAATTCCCATTGTGTAGTCTCTAGTTTAAAATAAAACATTGCGAGCTTTTGCTCATCGCCCAAATCATTGATTGAGCGATGATTGATTAATTTTAACGACATGTAAATCCGTGTAGGGTTATTTCATGCCTAGACGTTAGGGAACAGTGTTCATTCCACAGCCATATTTACATTTTATGTAGTTGTTTTCTTAAGAGGGTCTGGCATACAAATATCTTGTATGATTTCAACTACTTCTACTTAATAGTAACAATTATAGTGTTGTTGTTGGCGACCGTAGTCGAGGTCGACCCGAAGGCTCCCTTTTTCAATAGCTACAACACCGAGGTGTAGGGGGGGCGATACTAATTTCCCTGGATTGCTCAACTTATTCTCGATACGTACCTTATATTGCTGAGTGTTAATCCAGGAGGTATCAAGTACCATTTTTAAAATCTTTGGTATGGCGCGACCGGAGATTGAACCCAGGTCTCCCGAACCATTAACGAACACACTATACCCTAGGCCAATGAGCTGGTTAGTTTCTAGTAATTATCTCTATTTGATAATAGTCAACTATTTTTAAACATTTATATGGTTTCAAGTAACAAATAATATAATTAGTTAACAATCATATTCCTTGCGAATACGAATAATTTGGAAACAGATCTAATTGATCTATTGATGAGACCCTAACAGATACGATCACTCCGAGTTATAGTGGATCTGGGAGTAACATGAACGAAAGAGTATTCTCCACTCCCTAGATCTCCGGAATACGAATATTTTAATCTTCTATAATTGTTTGCAAAATCATCTCAAGAAACCACAACACTAAATGCAGTTAGGAATCATATCTAGGACACTTCTTTCTTTTTTTGTAGTTTAGGACCTTACCCCTGTGCGGAGGATGCTGTTAACGTATTTTAAGGGTCTTACTCAAACCATTTACTGTCCGTTATAAATGAGCTGTATTCTATGATAGAGAAAAATTTCCATTTTTATTCGTTTAAATGTTGAGAAATTTGAGAAAAACAAACATATAAACGTATATCAATTTGTCAATCGACCAATACATTGAAAAATTTTCTTTTTTTATTACATTCAATGCTAAAAATATTTGAAATAATCACAATTTCCTTTTTCGATATCAAATAAGGCCAACAGAAGATTGTTGATCGTTTACCGACTACGTGTTAGAGTAATAACAAGGGCCGTGTTCATAATTGTTTGAGCACTTGTAACTTTGCCAAAAACGCTAGAATGGATAGAATTAAAAATGAAGGAAGAATTCATTCTATCGAGACAACTACGTTTCTGAGACCGGCAAAGATTCCTTGCAAGGTGAAGGAGTGTTGAGATTTTCCGTTATTCAGTCCGAAACGGTAATCCACAGACACTTTGAGTAAACATCTGAATGCTAAGATTATGATTATTACTGCATGAGAATTTTTAAAAAGTTAACAAAGAAAATTACACAATTAACATTACCGGCAAAGTTGGGCAAATGACATCTGATGAGTTAAAATGAATGATTCAGAACGATTACATAATAAACTGTATAAAAGCCAATACATAAGAATGAATTAGTCAACAGATAAAACATTGAGTGAAATTAGAGATGAGTCTGCCACTAATAATAATAATAACAATATATATATTATTATCATAATCATCATCATCACGTCACACTGACAGCATGGAGTTCCCAGATACTTTCTCGCTATCGATCCCTATCATCCATCGCTCCTGGTAAGTCTTCTTGGCTGCATCCTGTGTCCGCACAGGGTTGATGTATATAGATCTTTGCTGGTCGTCCAACATTTTACTGATTAAAAAAATTTTAGCATTAGATTTTGGTTGGTTGGTTGGTTGGTTTTATGGCCGATCAATCCTTATGGTTTATTTAGTGCCAAAAACTGTTTATACTTATTAAGTATATGATATGTAAATGCATAGTTCGTCGAAAAGATTTTAAAACGGGACAGACCTGATTTGCTTGCATAAAGGTAAGTGGTTTCATGGATTGCAATTTAACACTAATTTGCCCAGTCGGCTGGGGCTGTAGAATACACCGACTGCTTCTCTGCAGAGGGGCAAGACCCCCCCCTAACGAGTGTCCTGGATATGACACTAAACAAACTGATGGTGAGGTTCCAGCAATGATGGAGCTTTGGGGAAGGCGGAGTACCCCTTCATTGCCATTGCTCCCAGGTCCACTCTGGCCCGGAGTGGTAGCACCTGATAAGGGTCATATCTATGGGTTAAATAGAATTAACAGCATACTTATGCTAAAATGAATTGTTTGAGTAAAACTGAATAGTTTGAAATAGAAATGACTTTTACAATTAAACCGTACTTAGATTTAAACTACGTGCTTATGCTTAACCGAATTATTTGAAATAGAACTGTTTTTCGACATTAAAACTGTATTTACACTTAACCGAATTGTTGCATAAAATTTCTTGAATAGTTAGAAATGGAAATGTTTTGACCATTAAACTGTGTACTTATGCTAAACTGAATTGTTTTAAATAGAACAGATTATTTTCATAAAAATGGATTTGGCGTTAAATAACCTACAAAGGTTGATATGCCATAAAACCCAACAAACCAACCAACCAACTTAACAGTAATGATTCTATTCAATATTAACAATTTGCTTGCACACTGTTAAATGGTTTCAAGTATTGCTAAGTAACACTGATAATTCAATTTAACATCAGTCATTATTATAATTATTATTTCAGCTTCGCTTTGGAAAGATATATAGAGATATGCTGATGGCTGATGAGGTCAATACAAGATTGGCGACAGAGGAAAGCTTGAGAGAACGCTAATGCTAAAGTAAAGCTGCAGTTTTTAAGGCACTTCCTCAAAACCGTGTCGATTTAAACGGATGGAGAGAAAGCTTGACGGCAACTACACAAGAATGCTGCGACCAATATTGAACAAGTCCAGGAAGTAACACCCTACAATGCACCAACTAACTCCCATCACGAAAACTGTCCAAGTTAGACGAACCAGACATGCAGGACACCGCTGGAGAAGCAGAGACGAGCTCATAAGTTATGTTCTCCAATGGATTCCCTCACATGGCCGAGCAAAAGCAGGATGACCAGCTCGAACCTACATACAGCAGCTCTGTGAAGATACGGGATGTAGAGCGGAGGACCTGCCAGAAGCGATGAACGATAGGGAGGTGTGGCGAGAGAGGGTCAGGGATATCCGTGCTGGTGGCACGACTTGATGATGATGAGGAGGAGGATGATAGAAATCTACTATCCATCCCCAACTATGGGTTAAATAGTATCACTACTGTTCTTCTAAAAGGATGGCTTTGGCCAAAAAGGTTTATATACGATTGAGCAAAGGAATCAAGTAGAGTCCAAGTCCAATTTGCCACTTAGTAAAGTTGTAGGGTCTACAATCGTGCTAAACGTCATCATGCAGCCATCAGATTCTTTATATACATTGTGAAATGTTAATTAGAATCCTTCACTTCCTCAATAAAGGCATCAAAATAATTATTAGCCGGTGTTACAACAGGAACATAACAAGTTCAAGGCTCCACAACTATATATATACGTGGTGAATTCAATAAGTTTGCAGACTTTTTTATACAGGCTTTTAAAATTGTTGTAGACTCTTGAAAATTCTGTATGTTATTGCTATACATTTTATGAGATGCCTGACCAATTTTTATGATTTCAGCTTCATATGAACACCTACAGCAGGAATGGGAATACACCCTACTAAAGCCTGATTATCACAGCTGGTTAATTTCGAAAATGCAATCTAGACTTTAGAAGAACGATATGTTATAAAATTCTGTTTTAAACTTGGAAAAAATACCATGTGATGAAAGCTGTATCAACTGCTATGACCCAGAGACCAAGAGACAGAATTCCCAGTGGAAGCATGCTGGCTCTCCCAGACCCAAGAAGGACAGACAGAGAAAATCCACCCACAAATTTTGATTATCCCTTTTTTGACAGCACTGGCATGATCTATATGCACTGGGTTCCCACTGGACAGACACTCAACAAGGAATAATATGTTGAGGTTTTAAGGGAGTTCAGGAAGAGATTCCGTCGGAAGAGGCCAGCACTCTTCAGTGGCATTTCCACCTGGACAATGCATCAGTCCACAACTCCATCCTTGTCACAGACTATTTTAACAAGATGGGCATCAAAACAGTTCCTCGCCCTCCCTATAGTCCAGACCTTGCTCCCTGTGACTTTTGATTATTCCTTAAGCTCAGAGGCTGTCGTTATGAGACAATTGAGGAGATAAAAGAGGCTGTGACGAAGGTCATTGACACGCTGACACAAGAGGACTTCCATGGGGGTTCCAGAAGTTGTTGGAACGGTATAACAAGTACATTGCAGCTGGAGGAGATTACTTCGAAGGGAACTAGAGTTTCATGTGTATACTATCAATAAAAGTGCCCATATGAAAAAAGTCTGGAAACTTATTTAATGATCCTCCTATATATATATATATATATATATATATATATATATATATATATATATATATATATATATATATGAGGATCTTTTTCGTATTTTAAAAAATGTTTTTACTGTCCCAAAAGACGACTTTACTTTGAAGTGACAACAGACAGATTTACTATTTATTTTTCGGCACACAAAATAGATTTCTTAGATTAATATTAGATTTTTTTTCATCAGATAATGATCCAAAGAAAATTCAGCTTCCTATAGAAAGTGCATACTCCGCAATTCCCCGTCTTAAATTTTACCATTTGAATAACCTGCGAGTACAACCTTCACTTTAAGAAGAGTCAAAGAAAAATCGATGTTTATTTTTCGAGATGTTTTAGCTGGTTTGTTGGTGGGGGAGGAGTTTTATTATTGATTACTTCCTACCACAACTTCTAATGATGCTATACCCTCATAATTCAAGCTATAAATGACATTAGAACAAGCTGCCAGAAAAATCTTGCAAATAAGCTTAGCCATGATTTTCTTGTCAGATGCTCCTAAAAAAACAAACACATTAAAAAAAAATAGTCAACGTATATATGTGTTTACCTACATAAATTAATGCTGACTTATCACCACGAAAATGTTTAACATCTGTGCAGAGTATTGGATTATAAAAACAAACTTTTTCACCACATTACTTTACACCCTTTTCTCATAGACAACCATGACATGTTATTATTCATTTTACTATATGACTCAGATAGATATTTAAATATATTTAAATGAACACATTCCTTCCGTCAAGTTGAGTTTGGGTAAAGCTGGTCCAAATTTGGAGTTTTCCTTCTCCTGAACTGGTTGCATAACCAAATGTAAAGACCCCAGTCTACATAATTATTTACTCATAGACGGAGGTAGAGTCCACTTTAAGCCAACTGGACCAATTGCTTCCAATTTGTCCCTGTGCATAGGAGGATTCCACACGAGAGTGTAGTCTACTCTCAACCCTTCAAATACACAACGCAGTGCAATATTATTATCATCATCATCAAATTGTGCTGATAGCACGGAATTCTGTGATTCTCTCTCTCTCTCTCTCTCTCTCTCTCTCTCACACACACACACACACACACTCTCTCTCTCTCTCTCTCTCTTATCTATTGCTTCTGGTAGGTCCTCTAGACTGTGTCTGGTGTCCACATAGAGTTGATGTGTGCAAGTTTTTTTCTGGTAGGTCAATTCAGGTGTATCTTTTTAAAAACAGTTTTATCTGCGTAAACGTAGAGGCAAATGCTCTTGTTGTTCGCTCCAAGCTATGAAGCTGGGATTCGGTTTGAGCAGGAATATTTTCAAGAATTGCTAGATCATCCACGCAGTCTGCATTTGTCATTGTTTCTGCAGCATATCGTCTGATTTTTTTTTTCCTTTTTAATATGAAACCATTTTCTTTCATAAGATCTATTGACGGCAGATTGTTTGCCCTGGACCTCCAAAGGTCGGCCCTGGGGCATTAGTATGAAGTAAAACGCAAACAGCCTCCTCCTCAGTTCCCTAATTCCATTTCTTACGACGATGACCGTTACGCTAAATGCGTCTCTGTATCCAGAATAAATGTTTTCAAAAGAGAACTATACATACACTGTGGCTCATCAATAAGCATAAACCTATCAATCTATCATAAAAAAGGAAATTTTTCTCCTAGACACTAGGATTTTATTATCTCTAGGAAAGCATTAGATTATCAAAACGGATAGTATTAGATATTATTTATTAACAAACTATACACCCTGGAAATTCTGTAACCAAAGTTACGCAAGATACTCCGTGTTGTGGCGGCTAACTTGCTGGACAGTGACATCATAGCAAGCGAGTTCGAACTCAATCACGCTACTACATTCACTCTCAGACTAATATTCTTGGTGTAGACATGAACCTCTTAACCCCCCCCAACCGCAAGTCATGTGTTAAATAGTACCACTGTTGTTCTACTTCAAAGTGATGGCTTTTGTATTTAATTACCCATGAGGATTGATATGTAAACGAAGAAACCAAACCAAGCAAAATCATCTCTTAGTTTGATTTTGTTTGGTTTGGTTGCGTTTGATGACATATCAACACCCTGTGGGTTATTCAATGCCAAATCATCTTTATACATATATACATATGATTTGTGAGTGAAAAGTTTGTGGGTGATATCATTTTCTAACCAGTCAGAACTCATTTGTTTTCTCACAGTTAAACGGTTTCAAGGATTACAGTTCAATATTGATAATTCTACTTAATATTAAGCTTTAGTAAAAGATTGAACACTTCTACTGGACATCTAGATAGAACCACAATAGTTACTACCACTCCGAGTCCGAGGGGACCTGAGAGTAATGATAATGGGGAGATGCTTCACATTTACCAAAACTCCAAGGAGCTTTACCATCAGATGCAGTTTAATGTCATGCCAAAGACACTAAATAGAATCAAGACTTACTATCTAGCATTAATAATTCTATTCATTGTTATCTGTTCGTTTCTACACAGTTAAACGGCTTGAAGTATAACTATCTAATAATGATAATGAAATTAAATATTGATAATTTCTTTGCTCACAGTTAAATGCTTTTAAGTAATGATCAGATAGTTCTATTTGATCCATAGATGGAATCTTAACATGTACTACAACTCCAAGTGACAATGGACTTGTGAGTAATCACACTGAAGGAGTGCTCGATTGTTCTGTTGAAGAATGTGCTGATACCGACCTGTGTGATTTGAACACGGATCACCAGCCAAGAAATACGGCTGTTGAAATAGATTGTGCTACTGGGGTCCCGTGACAAGAAGTGGCGGATATATAAATCGGTTAGACAGAAGTCTGAGGTGTGCGATAGGTTGATAGGATGTGTTGAGGTTTTAAGGGAGTTCAGGAAGAGATTCCGTCGAAAGGGGCCAGCACTCTTCAAATCGGGTCAGTGGCATTTCCAGCAGGACAATACACCAGTCTACAATTCCATCCTTGTCACAGACTATTTTAACAAGATGGGCATCAAAACAGTTCCTCACCCTCCCTATAGTCCAGACCTTGCTCCCTGTGACTTCTTGTTATTCCTTAAGCTCAGAGGCTGTCGTTATGAGACAATTGAGGGGATGAAAGAGGCTGTGACGAAGGTCATTGACACGCTCACGCAAGAGGACTTCCACGGCGCCTTCCAGAAGTTGTTGGAACAGTTCAACAAGTGCATTACAGCTGGAGGAGATTACTTCGAAGGGGACTAGAGTTTCATGCTTGTACTATCAATAAAAGTGCCCATACGAAAAAAATCTGGAAATTTATCGCATGCACCTCGTATATATATTCTAACGACCATTTATTCAAAATATCAATGATGAGTACGTACATGCAAATATGTTGATTATAAATGCCTATATAGATATCAGTGAGAGAGATTAATGGTAAAATATATGTATTGAGACAACTTGAACCGATAGACATGTTGATAGATAGATTGATAGATTCGAAGGAATACGCAAACTTATATATGTATATATGTACTGATATACTGACAGAGAATATAAGAGAAAAGTAGAGAGAGAATAAAAATGAAAATGGACACACACACACACACACACACACACATATATATATATATATATATATATATATATATGTATATATATATATATATATTGATATTTAATCTACCTATGTATATATAAGAGCAATTAGATTCTGGCAATATATTTGCTCTTCCCCACCCTAACTCTCTCAAGTAGAAGAAGCGCCTACGGCCAATTGTTAGAGTGGGATGGAGGGAGAGAGACCATGGTTGTAGTGGTAAGTTAATACAAGGCCACTATATTCACAAGCTAAAGTTTGGCTCTCAGACAGTGAATTCCTGCTTCGTTGATCCAACATCCGAAGTAGCCAGTGGCGTGGCAGGAAAGAACAGATGAGGAAGAAGAAACAGGGGTACCGTATCTGGCTTGAATCGGAGGAATACAGGGGCAGGGTTGGGGCGCGATCGATCAGTATTGAACTTAGACGGCACGTGACCTGGATACCGTCCTAATTTACGAAGGTGAGAGAAAGAAAGAGAGAGAGAAAGAGAGATGATGATGATGATGATTTTGTTTAGAGGTGTCAAAATGGCAGAAGAAAAGTTTAGTTTGGAGTCTCGTTCAGGTCAGCAAGTTTAAGTATAAACATCCTGTCTGGACATTTTTAAAAACAGGTAAAGAAAATTTTAACACGTAAAAAATACGTAGAACATTCATAACCACCGAGCCAAATATAGATAATAAGTTCTTCGGGTAGATTATCCGAAAAATATTCCAGGTTTTATCAAAAGTTTGTTTTTTTTTCTGGAATTTCTCTGATGGTTTTTGGCAACTTCTATCTATATGTTATATCATCAATTCGAAACAAATGGATATCTCGTCGTTGTTGAATGATTTATTCTTTATTTTTATCAATACCATATATAAGCAAAAATTGTTTATTCTTTATTTTAAGCCTTTGATAATAAGTGGTGGAAAAATTGCAGATAAAGTCATTTTACGCTTCTTGTAAAAAAAAAAAGACTGAGTGCAAAGTTAGCGACAAAAGAAATTAATCATGATGAAAGCCGATGAACTGTCGACGAACGTGTGTCACAAAATTGGTTAAGACGTTAAAGGGAGGTAACCCAAGCCTCAATTACAAACGAAGGCCAAGGACACCGTCGGTTGTGAAAGATGAGGCCTTGTTTGAAATAGTTGGACAAGTGCCAATAACAAACACTCATACATTGTCAACAGAACTTAGTCCTTGACAAAGGGCAATCGACACCTCCATAAGCTCAGGCCCGTAAACAGATGAAATACGAAAAAAATTTGAATCATCCTGGTACATGAAGTCGCCACATGTACCATGAAGTTAAAAACCAATTTGGGCAATTATCGAACATCAGTTATAAACATTCATTTTTTTCAATATCTGATTTGCACCCACTGATGCAGAAATCTATTTTTTTATTTTTATGATAAGGTCATGTAGTCAACTACTTGAGCTATAAGTCAGTATTTTGACTGAGTCATATCACTGCATTTATCTTAATGACGGCTTTGTATTTACCCAACCCCATGGACAGTATGTGACACAAGATCATTTTTAAACGCAGTAAAGCCGGTTTGAAATCAGAGTTTTCCTTCTTCTAGACTTGTTGCCGTAACTAGACAAAATAAACTAGTCTGTCCTAATTAGCTGTAGCTGATGCGAGAAGAGGTGGATTCATACCTTTCCCGAGGGCATTACCGTTAAGTGAAAAACAAACAGCTTCATCCAGGATTTGAACACGTCATGCTGATTCCATTTCCTTAGACGATAACCGTTATGCTAAGTATGCCTCCTGTTAACTGTTTATATTCCCTAATGTACTAAAGATTGGTTATTTGTACATGGGCCAGAAAAGTGAGTGTCTACTAGTTCATAAATGAATAGGACTACAGTCTTCCGAAAAAGGTTAACCATGAATGACCCTAGAAAATAATAAGATATATATTTGAGTTTTCGTTTTTGTCATGTTTGAGAAATCATTGAGAATTTCCCAAAAGCTGTTTCATGTTTCAAAGATTATATGATTCCTATATTGTGGTAAGTTTAGATGCGTGTTATATAACAGTTATCGGCAAAGAAAATGGAATTGGAGAACCCATCTTGTTTTCATTTAATTTGGACAACTGGTAAAACATCCAGGTGGACAGCCAGTCTAGTAGATGAACAACTTTGAATTCATAATCAGTTGCTGGATTCCTGAAGACATTTCGACATTGTCTTACAGATTGCCGTGGTGACTCTTGTAAAAATACTGGTGCATTGCTTTTCCTTTAGACAGCATTATGAAAAAATCAGGAAGAAGACGGCTTTTAATAATAATAATAATAATAATAATAATAATAATACGAACGGGGACTGATTACATCCATCAGTAACAATACTGACAACACGATAGACAATAGAATGAAAATAACTAGGAAACAAAAATGGGAAGAAAAACAAATCTATGAGCGTTTTAAACGACTAATAAACAACATCTTACACGACAAAACCTGGACGTGGCTAAGAAAAGGAAACTTTAAGAGAGAAACAGAATCTCTCCTAATAGCAGCACAAAACAACGCCATAAGAACTAATCATATCAAAGCGAGAATAGATAAGACTCAACAAAATAGCAAATGTAGGCCATGCGGTGACAGAGACGAAATGATCAATCACATAATAAGCGAATGCAGCAAATTTGTACAGAAAGAGTACAAGGCTAGACACGACAAGGTGAGCAAGGTGATCCACTAGGAAATTTACAAGAAATTTGAATTTGACCATACGAACAAATGGCATATGCACAACCAAGCACCTGTCCTAGAAAATGACACACATAAACTCCTATGGGGCTTTGACATACACACGGATCACTTAATCCCGGCCAAAAGACCAGACCTTATAATAATCAACAAAAAAAGAGAATTTGTAAAATTGTCGACTTTGCTGTCCCGGCTGACCACAGAATAAAACTGAAAGAATATGAAAAGAAGGATAAGTACCTCGACCTTGCTAGAGAATTGAAAAAACTATGGAACATGAGGGTGAGGATTGTACCAATTGTGGTTGTTGCTTTTGGCACTGTAACTAAAGGATTATTAAATGGACTGGAGGACTTGGAAGTTGGCGGTCGAGTGGAGATCATCCTAACGACAGCATTATTGAAAACGGCCAGCTACTGCGAAGAATCCTGGAGACTTGAGGAGACTTGCTGTCACTCAAACTTCAGTGAAAAACATCAGCTAACGCTGATTTGAAAAACTCTAAAGGAGTAAATAATAATAATAATAATAATAATAATAATAATAATAATAATAATAATAATAATAATAATGTAGTAAATTAAAGAACACAGAGAACATAAATTTTTGTTGAAGCAATATCCTCTTCCCATCCCCAAGTCACGTGATTCGAATTCTTTTGATAAAAATGAGCGTTATTAATGTTCAGAGCGACTTTGAAGATAAACGAAAAGTTTGAAGTGGAAACGAAACTCAAGTGGAAACAAAAGGTAAAGTACACCTTGATTTTTTTTAATTCATCATCGTTAATATGCTGAATATTGTTACTTGCTTGTAAATATTTCCAAAATATTTCTGCCGTACTATCGAAGTAATATTTTGTGTTTTCGTTTTTATTTTTAATTTCATTTATATATATATATATATCGAGAGACAGAGAGAGAGGGGGGGGAGAAAGAAAGAAAGGAAGGGGAGAAAGTGGCAAAGTAAACAAGATAAAAAAATATAAATATTATCAGTTGCAGTGTCCTCTTCTCATCTCCAAGTCACGTGACTGGAACACTTTGGACAAAAAGCCTTTCAACAAAAAGTGTCAGATAAGGGTAGTCTAAATGGTTTGGAATAATTGAAACGCTGAGCAAAGATCGAGTATTGGCGAATAGTTCGGGTTTAAACAACTAACCATTAGTATCTGTTATAAGCTAATCGAAGCACCAAATAGAAGTTTTAGTAATGAATGAAGCTTTAAACACACAGGTCTAAGAGAAAAGTTAACTGTTGGACTTTACTAAGTTAAAATCTTGTAAATATAAAACCAGAGTGTTTGGGGGGAGGTTTTTTTGTCTTTTTATTTGGGGGTTGTCGTTTTGTTTTTTTCTTTTCTTTTTTTTTTTTGTTTTGTTTTTTTTATTTGATTTGATTATATGTATGATTGGGACCCGCTTAAGTGTTCGCTTTCTGACAGGAGCACAGGTATAGCCACAATATATTACCCACGAAAAATGAAAATTCCAAACATCGACGTAGGAACCAGACAAGAGATCGAGATGTCATGATTAGCAACATGAGGAATCCGATTTGCATCCTGCGAATGTTGACAGTTATAATTTCAGATACATAAACAATAACCAAACCCACATCTCAGAGACACAAACAGAAAAAAATGGATTAAAGACAAGACAAGGAAAATGTATTTCACTTCTATTTTGAGCAATACTATAAAAAAAAGGGGCACAACAAAAGAATAATAGAAATTTAGAATCTAGATTTAATTCAAGCAAAAGTTTTGCTGAGCAAGCTAAAATGATTTTGAAAAAAAGGTCAGTTTTCTGATCTTGAGATACTAGAAATATGTGAACACATAAATAGAGAAGAATTCGGACAAGATCCCCATCCCGAATCAAAACACTAAACACTGAAAAACAAGAGCCTCCAAACCAAATTGAAACGCAAAATATTGAAAACTGAGATACCACAGACCCTAGAGCTACAAAAAATGTTAATACAAAAAGAATAAATATATTAAGAGTCAATAAGACTGCAAAGAAGACTATCTTACCATGCCTCAGGAATCAAGACTGGAAAGAATTAAGGTAAAACCCGAAAAGGTAAACAAAATATTACTAAACATCCCAACACGCAACTTAGCTGAACTAAACGAGCAAATTATACCGGAGCGAAACGAGTTTGAGATAAAATCGATGATCCACTAAAGAACGCGTACAGAAATATAACACCTGAATGGGAAATTAGTCTAGAAAAGTAGATAAAGAAACTGCGACGATCGAAAGTGCTACAGAAGGATATGTTGAGACGAAGACTAAAACAAAACAGTAGACAAGTCTGACGATACAAGTAGAAGAGATACATAAAACGAGATTGACGAAAGAAAGTAGCAGTAAAAGATACAGAGAAAGGATAAAGCAATATAAGTAAAACAGGATTTTTCTAAATAACGAAAAAAAACTTCAACCAACAAGCAAGAGGAGAATGCACAAGGACAAACCAACAACCGGGTACAAAAGAAGTAAAAATACTTTAAAGTAAAATATAAGAACAGAAAGAACATAATAGAAAGGCAGATTGGAATAATGATATGAAAAAAAAATTCCAAAGACTCGAAGAATGCCTTGAGGCAGACATGCACTAGGAATCGCTCCGAGCAATACACAGCAAATACCGAATTAGAAACCCCAATTGGCATACATGGATTCTGATTTTTAAAATTTACACCCATCCACGACAGACTTGCTTTTCAACTAAGTAGATGTCTAGGTGCAGCAAATACACTTGAGTGGATGACTAAAGGGAAGACTACTCTGATCCATAAAAATCCCCAAAAGGGACTATCCTCAGCAACTATAGACCGATAACGTGTCTACCTGTTATGCGTAAAATCATAACAGCATAGATTAAGAAGTATGACAAACTGTTTCCCGAAGAACACAAAGGGTGACACAACTAAAAAAGAGGAATAGGTGAATTAATGTTCAGTATTCTGCACATTTTCAAGAAGAGCAAAACGAGACGGGAAAATGTGGCCAAGACTTGCATTGACTACAAAAAGGCCTATGATATGTCCCCGCAAAACTGGATAAGAAATTGTTAAAAATGTAAAAGATATCTAATCAAGTCATTTAATACATTCTGGAAGTTATGAAAAGCTCGAAAGTGGAATAAACAGCTGTAGGAAAAATAATGTGTCCTTATTTGTCGTTGAAAGATTTTGCCTATCAATTCAAAAGAAAAGATCTTTTTATGAACTGTTTTTTTTTTATCCTTTTTTTGTTTACATTAAAAACAGCATATAAAAATATGTAACTAACTATATACTGGTGATAGGTTTAAAACATTTTTATGAGTTTTTTTTGGTTTTTGTTTGTTTTTTTGTGGGGGGGTCTTTTTTTGTTTTGTTTTTTTTTTTGCTTGTTTGGTTTTTTGGCCGGAGGTCTCCAATCTCCAATAAATTCTTATTTTTTGCAATCAGTGCTCAGTTGCAAAACAATTTTTAGTTAATAATTTTTAAAAAAACACCATAGTCTCAATTCAAATTCTTATGTAACCTCTAAAAATATAACGAGAAAAGAATCTAAGAATTCACGCATTACAATATTTTATTTAAGGTTTTTTTTTGGGGGTGGGGGCTTCTATTTGAAATATTTTTTTTTAAATTATCACTTCACTCGTGAGTGGTTTGAAACATTATTGCAATTTTATTTTTCTAAAAACTTTTTTCAGAATATGACAAAAATTTTAACTTATTTCTTATTTGCCGATTAAGTTACAGTGATAAAAATATATTCGCTTAATTTATTTTCTTTTTTTACCCTATAAAAATATAACAATAAAATGATGTCATGAATTAAGAATGTGTCTTTATTTTTAGGTTGAATATTTTGCGATTTAATTCAAGTGAAAAGTATTCATATTCTATTAATAGTTGATTTATTTTAAAAATCTTTTTGAATTACACTGATTAAAAATTGATATATATATTGTTCTAAGAAAAATGAAAGTATTCGTTTAAAAAATCAATTTTCAGTTATCGATAAACAATGCTTCCGTTTGATTTTTGTTAATTCTTTCTTTTTTATCGTCTAAAAAGGAAATATTATAAGTAGATAGGTACAATAAAAAGAAGCTAAACATTAAAATGTAAAATCTTTCGAATGACAATTTTTTTTTACTTTTGAAACATGATTAGTCTTAAGAAAACTGAAGAGTTGCACGTGTTTTTCTGTTCTTACTTTTGAAAAACTGGGAAGAGTTCCATAAATTGATTGATTCTTTTAATTATTGGATTATATTATTGAATCAGTAAAAATAAAAATAAAAAGATTAAATTTTCTACGTTTCCTTATAATAAATATATTAAAATATATGCGCGATTTTAATGCTAAATGACATTTTTTACTGAGAATAAGTCGACACGTAATGCCAAAACAGATGTGACTCCTTTATATATATATATATATATATATATATATATATATATATATATATATATATATATATATATATATATATATATGGATATGGATATGGATAAGAAAGAGATAGACAGACTGAAAGACAGATAGAGTAAGAGTTATAGATATTTACAAAAGTTAACTGGTGGGGGGAGGTTACAGAATTGGGGTCTTTTGCAAGGTTCTAACTCAAGCTAATCTCACTATAACATCGCTAGTGCAATGCTCAAACGAGATTAGCTTACTATCGCTAAATTATAAACATGGTCTTATACGGCACCAAAATGAATCGGAGTAGAAAGATTGTGTTGCGTCAAATGTTCATGAAGACCCGGATCATTTTTAAAATCATTTGAAACATTTGCTGTTTGTCAATGCTTCAGCACCATACTTGAAAAACACGTGACTACCAAGACCACTCATCTGATTTGTATTATAGGATTTCTTCTGTGAATAATAAAAGCTTTTCTCGTCAATTATATTTATTCAGCTATAACAAATCTGGCATAAGGCCGCGAATGATGCCTTAAATTAGACATAGAGTCTTAATAGCCGAGAAAATGAGAAAATAACCTTTAGGCCAGGGAACATTTCCAATGTGTAAATGTACATTTTCCGTTGCAAAGGATATTGAACAATAGACATTAACTGGAATCGATATAAAAATGACCTCTTATATTTAAGTTTACTTGCTTCAGTAAAGTCTAGTTCATGACTATACAGGCTTTTGCTAGTTTGGGCAGAAAACATTCACAACACTTGTAGTTATTGAGAAAGAAATAAAATATTTCTATTGAAACGTGACACTTTCATGATTGCAACGTCTAGGAACCTGCCATTCAGGAACTCCAAAACCAAGAAATTCAAGCAAATTGAAATGTTGACCTGAATACAAATTAAGACGAAACAATACCAAATCTATAAATGATTCAAACATCCATAACGTTTGTACGTAACTGTAACCCAACAAAAACTGTACCTTATAGCGAGATTTTTGATTGAGCAATATGTTAAAATAGTTTAACTTATTATATAAAACAATTTGGTTGGCAATTTGCGAATTAATGATAGTTTTGTGGTGTCTATGCTCGTGCTGAACATCACCTCTCTCTCTCTCTCTCTCTCTCTCTCTCTCTATCTATCTATCTATCTATCTATCTATCTCCTCTCTTTCTCTCTTTCTTTCATTCTTTATACATATCCTTCTCTCTCTTTCTCTCTATCTCTCTCTCTATATATGTATATATATACATCGTTCTCTCTCTTTTTCTTTCTTTATTTCTCTCACATTCCCCCCCTCTCTCTCTCTCTCTCTCACTCTAGATATATATATATATATATATATATATATATATCCTTCTCTCTCTCTCTCTTTCTCCCTCTCTCTATATATATATTTATTCATATATATATAATTTTCACTATGTTTATTTTTCATCGTAACCCAGAAAAATATCACATTTTTCATCGTAACCCAGAAAAATATCACATTTTATAACAGAATTGCATATCTAAAGCGCTTAAAGAATCAAGCACTTTCTAGATCAATTTGAATTTTTTATTCAATATTTTACAATTTTTTTTTTAAGTTTGTAATCGACTGTAATCCAGAAAACACGGCACATCGTAACGGGATTTTTAGTGAAAAAATCACTTAAAATGTTCTGACTTTGAGAATAATACTTTGTCTCGTTCAGTGTGTGAATTAATGGTAGTTTTAAAGGTCTGCATCCGCGCTCTGTGCCATTTGACTGAGATAGCTATGACTTGCTAATTTAGATCCTTCAATTCATTCTAAATAATAGCAGCAATATCATAGTCGACCATTGTTAAAAATTGATTCCAAAGTGTTCACGGGTCATCGAGTCAATCCGAAGAATTCAAAATTGTATTAATTATATTTTCGTTGTTTAAAACTACGAAAATATAATAAAAATATTAACAATCATAGAGAAATTTTCACAAAGATTTTTTTAATGAAACGAGTTGTAAATTTAGGAATGCCCGGTTATTGAATAGACCATTAATAAATTTGGAAGTTAAGCATCTTTAATTGTTTATATTCGATTTGTCTTTGCACTTTTCCATAGAAACACAAATGAAACACATCTTTGTTAATAACTAGACGATCGATGAGCTTGTTGGGTCCTGTTGTAAGCGTAATCCATGATGATATCAAGGCTTCTATTCAGGGAGGAATGAACAATTCTAATTAGCAATTCATAGTTATCTCTGTTGTTTTGTGAATTTAAATGAATGAAAAATAACTTTCAGGACGTTGCACACACGAAGATACAATTATTCAGTTGCTAATTTAACTGGAAATTGCGGTATTCTTTGAGATAAAGTATTCTAAGTCTATTGCTCTTATAGATAACTCGCTATGATGTGTTGTTTTTGCTTTTATATTTGAATACATCTATATACACAAATATGATGAGAATTTTAGTAATGTATAATATAAAAAGCGTACTTTTGTGTCTTCTTTTCGATGGTCAATTGGTTTGATGTAAAGCTACCAATTTGGGCCTGGCAGAAAATAGCATTCCCCATAAAAATCGATGTTCGCAATAACTAGCAATAAGCTATAATTAATAATACTGGAATTAAATTGCAACTTTCACGAAAATATTTAACGAGTTATTTGTCTTACTGAAATAATATTTCATGCTTAATTAAACATTACCAATTATTATACTCCTTTTTTATAGCAGTGATAGCTGATTGTTTTCATTGGAGTCTAAGTGTCAGCTAGTCTCCTCAAGTCTCCAGGACTTTTCTCAGTATTCTGACCGATCTCAACTATGTTGTAGTTAAGATGGTCTCAACTCGTTCTCATATTTCCCAATCCTCTAGCTCCTTTACAAATCCTTTGGTGACTGTACCGAGTGTACTAATTACTACAACTCTCCACTTTATGTTCGATAGCTTTTCTGTTCTCTGGCAAGTTCTAGGTACTTATCTCTTTTTTGCTTTCTTTCAATTTAACTCTGTGGTCAACCGGAACGGTCAAATCCTCTGTTCGGCAGGTTCTCTTTTCATTTTTTTTTTGTTGACTATCACTGGTCGTGGGTATTATTATTATTATTATTATTATTATTATTATTATTATTATTATTATTATTATTATTACTTGCGAGTTTCTCACACCAGCGTTAGCTGATGGTCCTTCACTGGATTCTGAGAAACAGTTAGTCACCTCGGGTCTCCACGACTCTTCTCAGTATCCTGGTCAATCTTCGTAATGCTGTTGTTTCGATGGTCTCGGTGCCTCATCCGATTTCCAAATCTAACAGTTCTCATTACCAATATATTGGGGACCGCTCCGAGCACAACGATTATCATTGGTATCACCGTCACTTTCATGCTCCATAGCTTTTTGGTTTTCTGGCAAGGTCTACGTACTTGTCCCTCTTTTCATTTTTTTTTTAAATTTTTCTCTGTGGTCCACAAGGACGGCAAAGCCCACTCGTCAACAGGTTTGTTTATTTTTTGTTTTGTCTTTTGCTTTTTTTAAATTTCAGTGGGTTTGATCTTCTAGCTAGGGTTATATGATACGTTTAGATCTCAAAATCCCACAGAATGTTTTGTGTCTCATTCTCCAGGATAGATTCTGGTTTGCATAAAGCATTTGGTAGTATGGTTAAATTTCAGTTTCTTGCACAATTCCCAATGAATCACCTCCCCCACCAAGTCGTGTCTAGTCTCGTACTCTTTTTGCACTATTATGTGATTAATCGTTTTGTCTCTATCACCACATAACCTACACTTGCTTTTCTATTGTGTATAATCTACTTTCACTTTAACATAGTTAGTCCTTATGGTGTTATTTTGTGCTCCTATTTGAAAACAGGCGACATTTCCACACGAGACGGAACCTCTCTGAAACTGGTAGACAAGTTCACCTACATAGGAAGCAGAGTCTCATCAACCGAAAAGGACATCGACACGGGGCAAACGAAGGCATGGACAGCTATCGATAAGCTATCGATCATATGGAAGTCAGACCTGACCGATAAAATGAAACGCAGCGGTCGTATCGATACTGCTATATGGATGCACTACTTGGACGCTAACGAAACGGCTGGATAAAAAGCTAGACGACAATTACACAAGAATGCTGCGAGCAATATTGAACAAGTCTTGGAGGCAACATCCAACAAAGCAACAACTATACGGCCACCTACCTCCCATCACGAAACTATCCAAGTTAGACGAACCAGACATGCAGGACACAGCTGAAGAAGCAGGGACGAGCTCATAAATGATTTACTCCTATGGACCCCCACATATGGCCGAGCAAAAACAGGACAACCAGGTCGAACATACATACAGCAGCTCTGTGAGGATGCGGGATGTAGCCCTGAAGACCTGCCAGAGGCGATGAACGATAGGGAGAAGCCGTGAGAGAGGGTCAGGGATATATGTGCTGGCGGCATGAGATGATGATGATGATGATAATGATTTGAAAAGATTCCCTTTATTTTACCAAGTGTCTCTTTCTTAGCCGTATCCAGGTATTCTCATTCGAGATTTTATCAATTAGTCGCATGAAATATCCATTCCTTCCTATTTCTGTTTCCAAGTTGTTGTTTTCTTGATAATTATGTTGTCATTCATTAGATTTATGGTTAGTTTTTCAAACGGAAGATGTTAAATGATTTTATTGTCTTATTACTTTGTTCAGCAACACGATAAAACATAAAATTATCAAATCAACAAATTTCTTAAGTAGCCCTAACTTAAATTTAAGATATTTCTCAAAAAAAATTTCACAGAATAATTTAAACTCTATATGATAATATAAAAGTATAAATTGAAATTTTATTTTCTTTAATATGAATTTATCTTTTATATTAACTATTACTGTTTGTAACCGGAATGTAATGGTGCCACCTACACTTGATTAATCTAGTCACCGGCTGTTTGACCGACAACAAAGGGTCGACCGCGTGAACTCTCACGGTTAGTGTAAGAAATACTCAAACCAGAATTGGGGATTTTTAGAAGGTTCAGTCTGCCAGTTAGCAACAGGCAGAGGACAAATAAAGGTTTGAATTTCGATTAGGAACAATTTCTTCATCGACTTAAAAATACCATATTACATCTCCCTGGTTTTTAGACCGGTTTGGAGGGAAGTTTGAAGAACTAATGAGGTGAATAATATTTTCTGTAACAATTATGACTTTTTCTTTTTTCTTCATTGGATTTCGTCATCATTTTTTTTAAACAACCTGCACTATGACCTATGCATATTTTGTGTCGTTACCAGGATCTTCCTCTCGGACGCAATAAAAAAAGAATGAAGAATAAAAAATCGTTTGAAGAAAAAGTAAAGGGCTAGATGTGCGGATAGAATAGGAGGAGAAGTAGAATCACATAAAAAAGGAAAAGATACCATTCAAAGAAAGAAAAGATAAAGAAAAATAGCATATCATAGATGAGGAAGAAAAACGAAAAATTAACAGCAGCTGTACAAACAAAAGTAGAATTAAAAACATAAGAAAATGGGAGGAAACTTTTTTAGCGTATCTTAAAAATACATAGGAAGAACAAAGTTAGACTATTTTTAGTGGACCTTTGAAAACGATTTCCGATTAATTTGAACGTCTTAATCTATATGAGGTTGATAGCAAAGATTGTAAAATATTGTTTAGAAAACTGAAGTAGAAAGCTTGTTTATGTTTTGTTTTTGTTTTTTGTTTAGTTATTTTTTTCTGGTTTTATTTTTTTCATTCTTCTCTTAGTTTCCATGTGTCAGTAATGAAAATCTTTATCTCCAATCCAACACAGATGGATAATTTACTGTACATGGATGATTCAGTTTATTCTTGAAAATTATGAATATACTAAAAGCCTATTCCGGTCAAATAGATATTTCACAAACAGAGGAAAATACAACAAAAGGAATGACCTATCAGATTTGATCGACCCCAAAAGTAGACAATGTTTGGTGACAATGTTTGGGGATGAAAGTGAAAATTTTAGGTGACAATGTTTGCTGACAATGTTTGGAGATGAAGGTGATAATGTTTGATAAAAATGTTTGGTAATGAAAGTGAAAATTTTAGGTGACAATTTTTGTAACAATGTTTGGTAATAATAGGGAAAATTTTAGTTGACAATTTTTGGTGACAATGTTTGGTGACAATGTGTGGTAATGAAGGTGACAATGTTTCATGACAATTTTTGGTACTGAAAGTTTGAATTAAAAGTGGCAATGTCTGCAGACAATGCTTGGTGATGAAATTGACAATATTTGGTGACATTATTTGGTGATGAAGGTGACAATGTTTGATGAAAATGTTTGGTGACAATGTTTGATGAAGGTTACAATGTTTGATGACAATGTTTGGTGATGAAGGTGACGATGTTTAATGAAAATGTTTGGTAAGGAAAGTGAAACTTTTAGATGACAATATTTGATGATAATGTTGACAATGTTTCGTAATAAAAGGTTAAATTTCAGGTGACAATATTTGCTGGCAATGTTTGTTGATGAAGGTGACAATGTTTAATGAAATCGCTTGGTAATGAAAGTGAAAATTTTAGGTGACAATGTATGATGACAATCTTTGCTGACAGTGTTTGGTGATGAAGGTGACAATGTATGATGACAATGTTTGGTGACAATGTTTGGTGACGAAGGTGATAATGTTTGATGTCAATATTTGGTAATGAAAGTGAAAATGTTAGGTGACAATGTTTGGTGACATTTTTTGACGATGAAGGTGACAATGTTTGACGACAATATTTGGAAATGAAAGTGAAAATTCTTGTTGACAATGTTTGCTGACAATGTTTGGTGATGAAGATGACAATGTTTGATAACGATGTTTGGTAATTAATGTGAAAAATTTAGGTGACAATTTTTGATGACAATCTTTGCTGACAATGTTTGGTAATAATAGGGAAAATTCTAGGTGACAATGTTTGGGGACAATGTTTGGTGATGAAGGTTACAATTTTTGATGTCAATATTTGGTAATGAAAATGAAAATTTTGCCTGACAAGGTTCGGTGACAATGTTTGATGATAAAGATAACAATGTTTGATGACAATATTTGGTAATGAAAGTAAAGATTTTATTTGACAATGTTTGGTGAAAATGTTTGGTGATAATGTTTGCTGATGAAGATGATAATGTTTGGTGACAATGCTTAGTAATGAAAGTGAAAATTTTATGTGACAATGTTTGATGACAGTATTTGATAACGAAGGTAACAATGTTTGTTGATGAATGTGAGAACTTTTGATGACAATGTTTGATAATGAAGGCGACAATATTTACTGACAATGATAAGGAAGGGGACAATGTTTGGTGTCAATGTTTGGTGCTGAAGGTGATAATGTCTGATGAGAATGTTTGGTAAAGAAAGTGAAAATCTTAGGTGACAATGTTTTGTGACAATGTCTGGTAATAAAGGTGACAATATTTGGTTATTAAGATGACAATATTTCGTGACAATGGTTGGTAATGATGGTAACAATTGTTGATGACAATGTTTGATAATGAAAAATGAAAATTATTGGTGACAATTTTTACAGACAATGTTTAGTAATGGAAGTGATAATATTTGCTGACAATGCTTTGTAATGAAGGAACATTGATTCCCTGATTTCAAAGTTGCTACACTGAAAATTAATAGCTTTCACTCTCCTTTTTTCCTTGAAACAGAAATATCAGTCTTTAAACTTTATGTGGACCCTCTCTGCAAACGGGGTTTTGGCAAAAAATGATATTCTTGAGGTATAACAATCTTCTTATCCAACTCCACCCCGTCTAAATCCTAGTTTTTTGTTTCGGGCAGCTCACTTTGTAAATTGATTAGCAAGCTAGATTAGCAAATTATCGTTAATGAGTTCGATTTTCACTGGACTCTCCATACTTCTGACCTTGTGTTTATCTAATCGATGAAATAAATTTAGTCAATTACTCTTATCATTTTTCCTAAAATGAAAACTAAGATCGGTGGTTTTATTAGGGAACTACGGAGAATTTTCTACTCATCGTGAGAAAAGTCTCAGTCGAAACTTCCAGCACTATTTCCAAGAACGGAAACAACGTCTTCGTCTTAATATAACTAATGAATTGAAATATTTTGAAGGAGGTAAAATTGATGAGATTTTTTTATAAAAGAATTATTCTCATGACTTCATAGGCAGACCTTGAAAACGACTGAAAAGCTATGTAAGAAGGATGATCCTGTCGTGACCATTGTAAAATGAAATTTTGTTTTTTGATTGAATTTGAACTCTCACCAAAAAAATTAACATCACCTGTGTTACATCCATCTCCATTCTGTTTGAGCAAACATTTCTTATAAATGGATACGTAATTTCATCTCTAAACATAACATTTCAAATATATCATTATCTACTTTTCTTATAAAACATTAATTCTGTTTTCTTTTGGATAATTCTCAAAGGTGAATATTTATCTATTTTGATAAAGAAAAAAAATCGGTAAGATTTAAATAAAAGAGGAGTTTAATCCCATGAGAACCGTCTGTTAAGAGGAAAAAGTTTTACTTTTCGGAAAAAAAAACATATTTTTCCTTTTTCTCAGGAAAAATGAACAAATGATATAGAATGACTGATAAAGTATAGAATGAGAAAACAAATTTGGAGAATATCATTCGGCATTTTGCGATTTATTCAGGTTAATATGATAAAGATTTAACAAGTTAATTCAGACTTCTGAAATTTTTTTAAAGCTACAAGTCATTTTTGAATGATATAAATACTGTGAAAGATTAAATCCTTTCTGGTCAATCGGTCAATTGGTTTTGATTCTTCTTCAGATATCTAATTCCTCAATTCTCTTTTCTAGGCCGTTGGATACTTCTCCGAGAGTAACAACCACAATTTGTATCATAGTTACCTTCATATGCTACTGCATTTTTAGCTCTTCAGCAAATCCAAGTGCTCGTCAATATTATCCCTTTTTTGAAATTTTCATTCTATAGTCCGCTGCAACGGCAAGACCCACTAGATAATTGTTTTTCTTGTGAAGACTAGGCCTGGTCTTCTTGCCGAGACCAGATGATGTGCTTGCATCGTACTAGTAACTGCAAGTCTCCCCAAGTCTCCAGGACTCTTCTCAGTATTCTAAATAATGCTGTAATTTGGATGGTTTTCACTTGTCCTCTTATTTACAAGTACTCTAGTCCAAGTACCCATCTAATGGTGACTGTACCGAGTGCACATGTTACAATTGGTATCACCGTCACTTTCATGTTCCATAGGGTTTTTTTTTTTTTGATTTTTTGTTTTTTTCAGTTCTCTGACAAGGTCTACTTACATGTCTCTCTTTTCGCTCTCCTTCAGTTTCACCCATTAGTCAGCCGAAACAGCAAAATCTACTATTCGACTGGCTCTCTTTTCTTTTTTTGTTGTTGTTGTTGTTGTTGTTGCTGTTGACTATCACAAGGTCTGGACGAGATTAGGTATTTTTCTGGACGGATTCTGCGTGGAGCATATCATCATTTCCTGTCCTGAGATTTTTTTTAAACTAGTGATCTTTCAATGGAGTCTGAGAGATAGCAAGTGTCCTTAGATCTTCAGGGCTCTTCTTAGTATTATAGCTGATCTTAACAATCTTGTGGACTGGATGGTCAGGATTCTTCCTCTGATTTCCAGTTCCTCCAGTCTTTCTTCCTAGACATTTGGGAACTGTTCCAAGCACGCCAACAATAATTGGTATCCCTGTCATATTCATGTTCTACAGCTTCTTCAACTCTCTTACAAAATACAAGTACTTGTCAGTTTTTCGCTTTTTTTTTTCTTTTTTTTTTTTTCATTTTCTCTGCAACAACAAAATCCACAAGATGACGTTCTTTTTCTTGTTAATTAACATTAGGTCTGTTCTTTTAGCCGAGATTGGGTTTCTTGGGTCTCATCTGCTGGGACAGACTCTGGTTTGTGCACTTTAATTATTATTATTATTAAACTTCTCATTTTTTTTTTCAAATAAAGAACACATTTGTGTCATTTGTTTTGTTTTGGTTGTTTTTTGTTTTGTTTGAAATAACTTTATGGTTTAACTTAATAAAATGAGAGAAGATATCTTCTGATTTTTAGGTTTCCAAAAAAATATACTTTACAATCAAACTTATTTCTTCAACGGAAAATGATAAATCCCTCAAAATTACTGACACTGTAAGGAAACTTTTAATCTGGACTATAACAAAATAATCCAAATATGTTTGTATTTATTTGACAGATAAGAACAGAGTGAAAGAAAAAAAGGACAAATACAACTAGGTAAATAGATTTATAGATCTTGTACAAGTTCACCAAATAAAAGAAGATAGATGTTTCAGAATGATTTGTTGTTGATCATACCGAAGTCATTTGATTACTGCAGTTGATTCTTAATGAACTTTATTCGTTGTTGTAGTTTTTATTGCGGGTGACCCTTTCATTAAGGTGTGGTATTTTGACATTCTGGACTTTTTTTTATTGAGATACTAGGTTCGCTTTTGAGTGCATTATTATCTTATTGTACATGTCCTACGTCATCAAAGACATAGTTACGTTTTCAACTTCCTAACGTCAGCAAATCTCCACCAAGTGACTTTGCAGACAGCAAAATTAATTACATTAATTTACATTACACAAAGCAAATCATAGATTTTTTTTGTAGTTATATGTAAATTTCGATTAAATTGAAGCAATTGTTTTTATATTCTCTTTTATCGATGAAAATCATTTAGATATTGGCTTTTTGAAGACGAAACCATTAAGTATTATTTATTCAATATCTTTTATGCGTTCTTATGAGATAGTTCTGTAACACGTGAACTTTCTTTGTATCACAAAACTTACGGGTATTTTTTCTAAATGAATTTGATTGCATAAATGCACATATGTTAACCAGTGTACGTTCGCGGTAAGGTAAATATTATTATCATAAGAATTGGTTCTCCAAATGTATGAAAATAAAAACGAACAATATTCATTTTTCATACAAAATGGTCAGAAACCGAAACTGCGATTATTGTTTAATGTTATCATAATTACTGTCATAATGGTTTTAGCGTTCGCCAATGGTTTAGGAGACCGGGGTTCAATACCGCGTCGAGTCATACCAAAGAATCAGGACCATTTTTACATATGAAAATATTTTTCAGGTGAAAGGTTTAACGTCTATCATAAGGCCCTGAAGATACTGTTTTGTTTATAACCGAATATATATATATATATATATATATATATATATATATATATATATATATATATATATATTATTGATTTTTATAACTATTCTATAATTGTGATGGTGTGAGGAAAAAAAAACAGATGATACAATTTGCAAATAAGATATAATACACAAACTGATATCCAGGATAAAAATTCTATAAAGAAAAGAAAAGACTAAAATTTTACGCACTGTTTGAAAATTATCAACCAATTGTCAAAAGAAAAAACACTGATAGAATTCCTTAAGCTAAAAGAAATAGTGCTCAATACACTAAATAGCGCGAAATACAAATGCCTACAGAGTCAGACAGAATCTACTTAGGTTTCACTTTCTTTAATCAGAATCGTCCTGATGATCCAGTTAGGTGAAACTTAGATTATTTCTGACTCTGTAGGTACATATATATATATATATATATATATATATATATCGCTGTTTTTATTTGTTTCAAAACAATGCGGTCTTCTCGCAGTGGATATACAAGACTTCTACATTCACCCCAGAATAAAGCATGAACAACGATAATCATAGGTTATCCCCCACTCCAGGTTATTTTGTGGCAATATTTATATCGTGCCGAATAATGCAGGTTCATTTTTTGCCACAAAACATCTGGTGGTGAAAGTCCCGGTGGTGTTATGGATAACGAGCAGGACTAACGAGCAACAAGTTAGAACTTCAATCGCGTTAAGACGTTTATTTTTTAACTACCCTTTTAGGAATCGTAATTACTCCCTTCCTCCCACTACCACCAGCATTGAATTGAATTATATCCTTGCTGTCCTTCTAAATGGATTGATTTGGTATTAGTTAAGTAAGTAAAGTTAGCGACCATAGTCGAGGGTGACCCGAAGGCTCCCTTTTCGATAGCTACTACACCAAGGTGTAGGGGAGGGCGCTACTCCATTCCCAGGATTGCTCCACTTTACCCTTGAACCGTACCTTATAATGCTGAGTGTTAAGCAAGGTGGTATCAAGTACCATTTTTAAAGTCTTTGGTATGACTCGACCTGGGATTGAACCCATGTCTCCCGGGCCATTGGCGAACACTCTAACCGCTGGGCCAATGTCCCGGTTAGAAACTAAAACCTCTTACGATATTGACGTAAAAGAATGCCGTCATCTTAAACAATAGTGCTAGGATATCTCATTAAAAAAATAACGGTATACGAAAAGTACAAAGGCTAAAAAGTTTATATGATGATGTCATATCTGCTATAGATAACTTTTTTCACCAATGGTATCCAAGCATAGCAACAACGACAGAAGAAATGTGTAGAATGCAACGGTGACTACGTTAAAAAATAAACCTTATTTATTTGGTCACAGTAGTATAAAAGTATTTTGGTGGGCCTTGTAAAATGTCAGTCTACTCTTGTGAATCTTGCACTAAGATTGTAAATCGACTAAAAGGAACCAGTGTTTAGATTTTACTTCACCTCACAGGATTACTTTATTTGTTGGCATCAGTTTCTATTTTCAAAGATAATCGATTGATTTTGCACAATTTGTAGAAACTTTTCTTGACATTCCAACTGACTCTCTCTCTCTCTCTCTCTATATATATATATATATATATATATATATCATTAATGAAGTAACGCTTCATGAATGGGCTGTCGTACACTGACTCTGCATTTTGATTTAACATCCAATTCCACGTTTAATGTTTTGACTTAGTCATCTCATTAGTTAACTAAAATCTTACTTCAATGAATGAAGATGACGTTGCAGGACTCATGTAGATTTATTGGAAAGTTATGGATAGAAAATTGGATTAAGTGACGTGGATGAATTTCCACAGGTCTCGAAATCATGCCAGACACCGGATTTATGATCTGAGGAACTCTTTCTTGGCTTCACGATTATTGTATTTTGCAGCAGTGTGTTTAAGAATCAAAGTCAGGGTAATCTTTCCATGGCTGTATTTTCATCTCATCAATAGACGCCACCCTTATAGATGATTACTTGAATTTTTCTGACGGAACGATTTGATTCTGGGCGTTAAACTGGGGGTTCTTCGGCCCAGCATCAGGTGACTAGACGGTGGTTTCATCTGCCAAACTTTACATCCACCATGCTGCTTCCAATGGCTTGTGAAGTTTAAATTGTGGATTACAAAAAAATCCCTATTTATATTCGTTAGGTTTTAACTTAGTTAAAGTCCAGCTATTTATCTTTTTATTCTTCTTCTCATCTAATTCGATAGTCGACAACGTTAGTTTCATTTTCTTTCAAATGGAGTTCGTTAACTATCTTCAAAATTAGGCCACGTGACATCAAAGATGATTCGAGATGTCTAATGTATTTTCTGTAATTAAACCTCCCATAATTGTTTTTACTAAAAACCCAATCCTAAATTCACAGCACAGTTGACCTTAAAAAATAATAACAATAATAATAACGATAAGCATGCCAGCTGAAAAGTCATTCTCAGGGCAGAGAACCCAGTCGTTTTCCAGGCTAAGGAGCCCAGTCTGCGCGAATATTTTACCTATAGCTGGAGGGATTGAAAGAGTCATGCCTTCTCCAAGACCATTAGCACAAATTGAAATACAAACAGCTTCACCCAAACATTGAACCCATATCTTAACCCTTACAGTATGCAAGTCACCAATTCCATTTCCTATGACAATAACTATATTTACCTAACTCAATTGCCCTGAAGACGACTTTTCAGCTTGCATGCTCATCATATTTTCTATTATTATTATTTCATTCTTATTTTTATACCTGAAATACGTTTAAATAGAATACCGTGCATGTAGGTAAAATTCTAGTCGAAACACGTGTCGGCAAAGTAAATATAATAAATTTTCATCCACACCAAAATGTGTATCTTTCTGTCGTTTATCTTTTCAACATATTTGTCAGATTAATTTCATTTTTTCTCTCACTTACATACAAACACACACACACACACACACACACACATATATATATATATATATATATATATAAAGGATGGTCAGAAGTAAAATTCCTTTTCATTTCCACATAAACAATTTCCTTGAAAATAAGCAACAACAAAATGTTGCTGAAAACTTTTTCAGTCATTTCTATATCCTGTATTATCCAATTCAAAGTGATGGATTATGAACCGCAAATAATATGAAGGCCATCATATCTTCTAGAATGAGTATCAATCACTCAAACAATAGAACATGTTTTGATTTGTTGATAAAATTTTGTCATTAATCTCATGAATAAAATCACGGAGTTTGTTGTTAAAAGAATTTAAACGCTTTCAGATTTTTTTGAGTCTCATATTTTGTACAGAGCAGTTGCTTCCATTATAGTACCACAGCTGAGATATTCTGATAGTCGTTTAAAAAGGAGAAAATCGTCAGGTTTCAAAATTCAGTATGATATTTACTAAGTACACAGAAGTACACATTCGCATACTGGTCGAGCTAGCTAGTATATACATACATAATATAAGGGATTTTTCTTCTCGTTATTGTTCTGGCCATGTTCCGACACAAGACCACAACACTTTTTTGCTATACGGTCAATCTACAAACACAGGCCTTCATAGTTACTGCTATCCGGAAATTCTTATCTGGGTTCACTCACATGAATCAATTCTGATTTGAAATCTGTAATTCCTTATCTGAGACCGGTTATCATAACAAGGCTAGAGAGTTTACTCTACTCCACTATTTTATACATAGTTGAAATATATGAAGAATGTATAGATTTTGGTACATTAACTGAATTGGAATAAATTACATGAATTCACAGTGTAAAGAATTGTGAGTTTGTACATAATATCTTAGTTCGTGTGAATATATATATATATATATATATATATAATCAATCGCGCTGCAGGAACGGTTTTCTCAGACTCCCTCTGCAACCGTCCTTGTCGTCTATCGTTCCCGGCAAGTCTACTAAACTGCATCCTGTGTCCATGCAAAGCTATTGTAGGTATGTTCTTGCTGGTCTACCAGCACTAGCACGTCCATGTGTAGAGATCCATGGGAGAACGTCACTTATGAATTCGTCCTTACTTCTCCGGCAGTGTTTCGCATGTATTGTTTGTCTTACTTAGGTGATTTTAGTGATAGGAGGTTGGTTACAGTACCTCTATTGTTTAGTGGGATATAACAAGAATGCTACGAATTATGTAGAACAAATCCTAAAAGCAACAATATATTTATATTTATATACATACACTGACACACACACACACACACAAACACACACACACACACACACACACACATATATATATATATATATATATATTGAGAGAGAGAGAGACAGAGAAAGAGAGAGAAAGAGAGATTCCTATTAATTTCACTCACATATATACATATATACATATACATATATAAAATTTCTAGAAATTGTATTGATAAATATATACATCCAATCGCAAAATGTAAATAAACGAAAACTAATAGATATGCGTAAATTCCCAAGCTAATGTTGAGTTACAGGCTTGGCTTAGGGGGGTGTTATTAGCCTGACGTAAAGTTAGTCGGGTTTCGATCTCGGCTTGGTGCATCGCGCATATTTATCTGCAATGACGTGTTGTGATACAACGAAAGAGAATATCTCTCTATAAGTATATATCATTCCTATATATCTAGCAAGAGTTTCTGTCTCCATTTTGAAGTACTTCAGATTATCAATAATCTATTATAATCCATTAAAGACGCCCTGCGTTTGCCAAACAAATTTTATTCTAAAAATCATTATTATTTTCATATGTTGACTGAAAATAAATTTAGTTCCATGATTGATTCAGACAAATATATTTTTAATTTATCTAAGCATAGATTGTATAAAACAGACAAATTATTTTTTTCTCGGGATGATAATAAAATTGATCGGAAAAAACTCTTCGTTAAATTCGAAATATAGAATTCCAAGTAAAAAAAAGAAAAGCATTTGCCTAAATCTAGTGAACATTTGGTTTGCATGAAAGTTTGCCCAAATAAATTGGCACACGATTTTGTAAACATCCCTATCAGTTCCAACGAATTCTTTTTACGAAAAGAAAACATTATCAGACAGCCAAACTTTTGAAGTCTAAGACAGACGTTTATATTACCAGATCTAATGAAGAGACTGGTGCAGATTCAGATAATCTAGCTAAAATATCATACAAATGGGATGACGTAATCAAATTTGAGAAATCTCATAGGACAACACTTTAAGGCTGAATATAAGATACAAAAAGAATACAATAAGAATAAAATAAAAATGATAGAAAATATGTTGTGCATACAAGCTGAAAAGTCGTCTTCAGAGCAAATGAGTTAGGTAAATATAGTTATTGTCATAGGAAATGGAATTGTTGACCTGCATGCTCTAAGAGTCAAGATATGGGTTCAATGTTTGGGTGAGGCTGTTTGTATTTCAATTTGTGCTAACGGTCGTGGAGAAGATACAAATAGATTCTTGAAATTCCATAAGGGAAAACTTCTAATGTCTATGACAGAATTTGTTCTGTAGACTCCTAATGTCCAAGAATATATAGATTAGCTAAAATCCATAATTACAATATTCCTCTCGGAACTATCTTGTTTATGGTGGACTCTGCTCTACATGAACTGGCGAAATGTGTAGTTAAAATCCTCGATACTGTCCTAAGAATCGATTCTGTCGATAGTATTTCAGACTCTTCAATTTGTTTCTTTAACACGAAAATTAAAATGTCTGCTGATATGGAATATTTATGTTCTCTTGGTATTTCAAGCCTATCCACCAATTCTTATATACCCTGCCTATAAACATTAATGGGTATGTCCTATTCCTCATAGATACGTTGGACACTATTGTGAGGTGGATAAAAATATACTGACTAAGTTATCACCATAGCAGTGGGTACATTCTTCACGCCACTGGCCAGTATTGTATTTTGTTAATGTTATAAAGATTTCCATTTCATTTCCAACTTCCGTTTTGGTTATTACTCTTTCAGTAAGTTACATCACCTATATATTTTTGATTGAAACCATTGGCATTTGTGCGGATATGCTCTATATTCGTTTCCGGAAATATTATCGTTGAAATGAGGGAGATTACTACAAAGTATGCATTTACCAACCCCTTCTCACAAGCAGGATGTGACACAAGGCCATATTTAGTCGGTGTATAACGGGTCTGAATTCAGAGGTTTTTTCTTCTCTGAGAGTGGTTGCGATAACAAGGTTAAAGAGCATAGAGTGCCCTACTATTTACCCATAACTAGAGGGAGAATAATTGGATTCATACTTTTCCCAAATGTACTAGCTCTAAGTGAAATGCGAACAATCTCGTCCCGGGGTTGAACTCTAATCGCCATGTCCATTTCCTACGGTGATAACCATTACACTACTGGCATCTCCGACCTGCCAACTTAATAATTTTCGTTTAGCATCAATAAGGAAATTTACTGGCGAATAGTGTTTCGATGAGTAGCTCTTTTGAGCTTATTTTGGCAAATATTTTTGTCAATTTCCAGGAAAACTTTTACTTTGAAAGGTTTCCTGAACTGTTTAGCTTAGAACATTATATTATTGACACTTTTGCTTATTTTTCATCACATAACGAGGTTATCATTTTTCCCATAACTAAATAACCTCCAACTATCTTTAAAATTTACGATGGAGGGAGGAAAAATATGATGTTACTTTTCTGAGACATTTTAATAGAAAAAACTAGAAAAGTTTTCATCACTATCAATTGAAGGAGACTCACTTTCCTAGGATTGTATCTTAGATTCTTTTGTTTCTAAAACAGAGAAAATCAATCTCATTTAAACACTCAAACATCGTACTCTTATAATTTGTTCTGTGAGCAAATGACAAATGGAATTAAAGAAAATTATTTATATTTTCTTTTCTAATGATTATCCTATAAAGGTTATTTTGAATAGCATTAGATTATCAAAAAAATAATCGAATAGCATCAGAATTCTGTGGACTGGATTTAATTATCAAAATATTGCTGAAAAAAATGGCTGCAACCCACTGCTTTTATTCCACTCTAGGATTGTGTTCCCCTCTTTTTATAAAGATGTAATCTCTACTTTGCAAACAAGTTTAGTCGTATGCCAGTTTAATTGTCAGTTCGAGACTGTTGATCCAGGTTGAACTGTACAAAGATTAGCGGTGAGAATTATTCAACTCATTCCCAGCTCCATACAGAAACACGGGGACGCCCATCCGGGCATTTACAGACCTAAAAATCCATCAATGGCGATCATTTAATGAACATGAATACGTTTGGGGAACATTATTCAGACGAGTCTATCTATCTTGCATAAGGCTTGGACAGAAAAATCGTTCTAACATCCTTTAAGCTGTCAGACACAATGTAGACTGAGAATTCGCCCATAAGGGGAATCTATTGAAGGATTTATAGATATGACTTTATAGAAATTTTTTTCGTCTTTTCTTTGAGATCACGCCGTTTATTGTTTTAATTGTTCAATTCCCAAAGTCGGTTGGGGCTATAGAATACACTGAATGCATCTCTGCAGAGAGGTAGGACTCCCCCCATGAGTGTCCTGGATAAGACATTAAACCATCTGATAACTAGCCTCCAGCCCAGGATCTTTGAAGAATATGGAAAAAACCCTCATTGCCAGGTTCAACCTAACCTGGAGTGGTTGCACCTGATAGGGTCATATCTATGGGTCAAATAGAAGTTTGATATCAAAACTCTGTGAAAACAAATGACTTACATTTAATAATTGTTAGATGTAGAGACTCTTTGATCATTTAACTGTGTAAACAAATAACTACTGTTTAGTTGTATTGTTATTGATACATAGCCATATTTGGAACATTTTAACTGTGGGCAAAGGAATGAGTAATAATGAATAGAATTATTATGGTTGATTAGCAATACGTGAAACTCTTGTTGGTATTACATAGTAACATCTTAAAGAATTAATGTGAGTGCAAACTGATGATAAATATTAAATAGAACTAATCATGTTAAAATGGTTGGAACCATTTAACTATGTGCAAACAATAGTAATTTTTATATGCAAATAAATTAGCCCTAAATCATTTTTAAAAAGTTGGTCCTATGCTAGTTACTGAGCCCAATGTGGTGTGACTTCTAGTCACAGTACTTGTAGTGGCTATTGTGTTCGCGACTATCACATTAGCTTCCGGCTGTTTGCTTTGTCAAATCCTTCCGTGTCCACGTTGTGTTTGAAAGATCTGTGAAGTAGGGTCGACACAATTCAGCTGGATCTTCTTCTGATGGTCAGGTAATATGAGTGGCTATATTGTCTAGCAACTTAAAGAATCGAGAAAACCCGTTGTTAACATACAAAAAATGTTTTTATTGAAACACGTTTGAGAAAGAATAAATAATAAGCAAACAGTGTTTGATTTCCTGGAAAAAAGAAGATAGAATATCGAGAGAGGAAGAGTGACGATGAGGTGTGGTTAGAATGACACTAATGTCACTAAAGTGTGGGACTTTGAATTTTTGTAAAGTCTGTAGGTTGTTCGGAGTGCCCTGGGTCTAGAATGGAAGGGATGCTTCTTTGGCAGTCTTGAGTTTCTTCTTGGTCCCTTTTCTCATCCTCTCTGAAGATTTGTTTTACCATCCTATTTTTTATTGATCAATATCTGGAATAAAAAAGGTTTCTGATTAGTTGTCCAATAAGAAAAAATTAGGAGTCATATTCCCATTGGTCAGCCAATCCTAGTTCAGGATTATATCTTACAGGTATAGGGAGAACCCTTTTTAGATGCTTTGACCTATGGGAACAGGTTTAGAGCAATGGAGTTGAACAAAAAATTCTCAGCCTCACCTGATTGGATAAGCCATGCCCTGCTCACCTTTAATTAAGGTGGAGAAATATTAAATCTCCCTTTTGATATTGACTTTCAAGATAAGGACAAGAAAAATATGTTTTACGAAATGACCCGTTTCATCATTATGATTCATGAAGTTAGTTGACAACAGAAAAATCAAATAAATTCGCTTACCTTTAAAATCAAAAACAATGTTCTCGCTCTTAACTGACCATTAGGAACAATCAAACAGCTTTTTAGATCAATTTAAGCCTTGAACAAAAACATACTTATTTTAAGGATCTTTTTGTTTTTGATATATATATATATATATATATATATATATATATATATATATATTAATTTTCATATATTTCATAAATTCGAATTTTTACATATTAGTTAAGTATCTAACAGCACGTCGTGTCTCAACGTACAAACTACTAACATACAAATCATATGTACAACTATTTAACTGTGTGCAAACAAATGAGTCCTGGTTCGTTTAAAAATGTTATCTACAAATTTTGCGTTTAAAAAGCAAATATAATATGTATAAAGAGGATTTGGCATTAAATAACCAACAATGGTTGATATGCCGTAAAACCCAATGAAACAAAATCATATATATTTGATATATATGTATAAAGAGGATTTGGCATTAAATAACATACAATGAGTGATATGCCATAAAACCCAACCAAATATATATGTATAAAGAAGATTTGGCATTAAATAACCTACAATGGTTGATATACCGTAAAACCCAATCAAACCCAATTCAATTTCCTAGTTAACGTCGATTATTTTCCTCTGAAAAGTATTAGTCAAATGGTGCTTCATGATTCATTTTAGTCGATTTTAAATTCATTACTTTATATATATATATATATATATATATATATGTGTGTGTGTGTGTGTGTGTGTGTGTATGTGTGTGCGTGTGCGTGTGTGTGTGTGTAGTTGGGCAGCAGTCCTTCATTTAACCATGTTTGAATTAATGATAAAGACATATTTTGTCTATATAATTTTATTTGGATCTTTTCAAGTTTCCTGATAAGTGTTTTGGTTTTAGGTTGGAGTTTGTAGATAAATTTACCGAAATTATTCCGAGCTCTTTCGGACCTTTCATAAGATATCATGAAGGGTTGTTTGTATGTGTAAAGATTGCTGTTTAAAAAAGTTTTTAGGTCTTTTATAACATTGAAAAAATTGCGTAAACATATAGTTTGATTAGACTGATATACTGATGAGATTGAACGCTATCAACAGAATCAATATATATATATATATATATATAGTCATCCACAGACAGACTGTTTCGTAGTATCACAACTCTTCAGGGCGGCTAGACATCCAGGACGCTTCAAGCTGGGATCGAAACCCGCCTAATTTTACGCTTGACTTAATATCTTACCGCTCAGCCATTTAGACGACCTACGTCCGCTCAGGAATTATAACACATTTTGTATAAGCTTTCGTTTGTTTACATGTGGAGTGTTCAATTCGTTAGAAGAGCTTTGCATTACGCTGGTGGCAACTGTTAATTTTTTCGCCAGAGTGTTCAATACCCGGGAGGGGAGCGTATATACTATCATCCACGGACAGACTGTTTCGTTGTATCACAACTCATCGGTGTGACTAAACAAGCAGGAACCTTCAAACTGGTATCGAAACCCGACAAATTTTACGCTAGATTTTTTTATCTTACCACTCAACTATTTAGGTGATCTAAATTATAACGCATTTTGTATGGTTTAATTTTGATTGTGTCCTCATTTTCAAAGATGATAGATGAAGCTTTTTTTGTAATGAAACTATAATAAAAAGTGATTAACTTGGAGATTCTGGTTGCGAATTTTTTCTCCACTTTAATACCGATAAAAAAGAATATGAGGGATTATACCAATAATTTTACAGTAGCAAAATATCTAAACTTTGAAATCGTAGTTAAGAAGTCAAAATTTTTAGTTAGTAAGTCAAAATTTTTGCATTATTTTGGTATTACGTGAAGCAAAATTCGGCAGTTCCGGATGCTTTTGCTGAGGTCGTGAAGGTAATGAACTACAATGGACTGTGAGATACCAAGCTCGCCTGATACTCTCTGTGTGTTACTCACTGGGTTTTTCTCTATAGCTTTGAGCACAACTTCGGAATCCATGATTTTAAGCCTATTTGATCTTGGCTGTTCTTGCAACCTGAGCGAAATTTCTTCAACCATCAGTTTAATGATCTGTGTTGATCTTAACAGTCACCTTTCGCCGTACAACAAATGTTTTTGGTTGTTTTCTCGTCGTTAAGGCCCAGTTCCAACGCGTAAAGCACAGGTTCTCGAATTAGACTAAATTGCATGTTCATTTGTGGAATTTTCTTATAATACACGGAGTGAAGCAATGCACAACGTATCAGCGCTCAAACTCTCACGATACAACCACGGCTTGACCTACTTAGGTTACGTGATATACGTGCGAAAACCTTGCAAGTATCCAAGTGTTGCAAAACTTTTTATTCACTCGAGTATAAAGCTAAATCTATCCCTCTGTCCTCTTCTTTGGGTTCACAACATTATCAGTACTACTGAATACTTCCACTACAAGGACTTTAAAACAAAACTACGCCAGAATGCTGCATGCTATTTTGAACAAATTCTGTAAGCAGCACTCAATAAAACAGCAACTGCATGGCCAGAGTCTCCTATCTCACAGACCATTCAAATAAGATGAGCAAGACATGTTGTGCACTTCTGGGGAAGTAAGGATGAACCCAAAAGAAATGTTTTCAAAGACATATATTCATCAGCTGTGGGCTGACACAGGATCCTGTCTAAAAAAAAAAGCTTGCTAAGAGCGCTGGCTGATCGGGACGGATGTCAAGAGAGGGAGTCAAAGTAATCAGTGATATCAGCATGTTTTGAGAATGATAGTTATATATATATAAGAGATAAACAAATGTTTAGATGCCATATTGTAATAAAATCTCCTATTAATAGATAGATAGATAGATAGATTAAGAGATTTTGTTGCAATATGGCATCTAAACATTTGTTTACCTCTTAGACAAATCATTGTTTCCAAATGACAGTTATCTGAGATCCTAAGCATATAGGACAATAAGTTTTTTAACACATCTTATTCTACTGTCCATTCCACTGAGATATGAACCTTTAATATTGTAATTTTGATTGGCACTGGTTACCTTCTAGGAATGACCTAACTTCACCATTTGAATCACAGGGTGTGTGAACTTACAACCTATTTCTGCGGTGTTTTGCTTTCTTCTTTCTAAATTACTTGTTCCCAGATTGATATCAATACTGGGCCTACTCAAGACGTAATTATGGCCGATCATATGTGCTGATTCCTTCACTTTACTTATTTTCCAGTATTGCTCCCTATCTATTGTGGGTGAAAAGACAAAAGTGCCTGATACGAGATACCCTCAAGGCAAGTACTGCAGAATGAGAACAGTCTGCTTACAAGATTTAAATCAAGCGTTAAGTTCGGAATTCCCGGAAGGTTACTGAGTACAACAAACGGCACCCGAAAGAGGCCGGAGAGCACTGCGGTCAAAACACCGTGAATATAACTATACAGATCGATCCAAATAACTGATATACAATATAGAAATAAAGATAGTCTTCCGTCAGATTTTTATCAATATTTATCTGTTGTGATTGAGTAATTTCCACAGTAATTAGTGGTCAGAATTTTAGCTGACTTAAAAGAAAGAATTCTGGACGTAAAACGTGATAAAGTAGCCGGTTGCCATCCCGAAATAAGATTGTTTTGAAAATAGAAGGGATTCTGCAATAAATGTGTCTCACTAGTTCTTCAAAGTGAACTTTGGCACTATTGTTGAAAAATACACTATTTTACGTTAATATTAAATAACTGTACGCTTTTCAGATATATATCAATTCGCGTTGATAGCACGGATTTACTTGACTCTCTCTCTCTCTCTCTCTCTCTCTCTCTCTCTCTCTCTCTCTCTCTCTCTCTCTCACCATCCATCCCTATCATCCATTGTTCTTGGTAGGTCTTCTAAGTTGTATTCTGTGGCCGTCCAGAGTTGATGTAAGTCCTCATTGGTCACCCAAAACTTGTGTATCCATGTATAGAAGTCCATTAGAAAATGTTCCTTATGAGTTCGTTCTTGATTTTCTAGTAGAGCCCTGCATGTCTTGTTCGTCGTAGTTGAATGGTTCTTGACATGGGAAGTAGGTGGCCGTACACCTGCAATTTCGTTGAGTGTTGCTTCCTGGATTTGTGAAAGGCAGCTAGCTGCATTCTTCCATAGTTCCCATCTAGCTTTTTTTTCAATGCATCTGGTGCATCTATATAGTAGTACTGACATTGTTATAGTGTGGAAGAAATCCTGTTTTATTTTATCGGATAGATCAGATTTTCATATTTCATGGGATAGATGAAATATATCAAGAGTATTCCATTCCTTTGCAAGGTGTATGTTGCAATCAGGATGAAAATTCAATGCTAAAGGCGTTTTTAGTCAATAAAATCTTTTTATCAATAAGATATTCACAAAACTCTATACACAAAATGCTAAGTAATATCACATTTTCAACTTTAAAATAAAAATAGGTTAAAGAGAAAATTTTAAAAAATCACTACTGTGAGTTTCATGGAGCCGATCCTCTGGTGGATCTATCGAGATAACTGAAATCTGAGTCGGGAGTTTTATCTTGTTTTTATTCTTTTCATATTTCAAACTAGAAAATATTGTGTATTCCCCAATGGCCTGTGAGACTGGGTTTCAATCCCAGGTCAAGTCATACCAAAAACTAAAAAATTGTTCTTGATGCCTCAGTATTATAGTGTATGGATCAAGTGTTAGAGGAGCAATCCAGAGAAAAGAGTTGCGCTCTCCCCTACACCTCGGTGTTTTAGCTATTGAAAAAGGAGCTTTCAGGTCACCTTCAACTACGGTCGACCAACTTATATATATATATATATATATATATATATATTGACTGAGTTCATATTGTTTCTTCAAACGTGTGTGGTGGGAGGGGGGGCTAATTTTACCCATTCTCTTTATTTCGACAGAATGCATTCGGACATAAAAATGAATGAATTCCTTTTACTGAAAACTTTTACTGAAACAGATTCAGTGGCCGGCTGCCGGTCCGAATTGACCAGCAGTGGACTGACACGAATGGATCTACCTTTGACATTGGAGCCATTGCGAGGAAATTTTATAAGCAGGGGAAATTGAATAACGCCATCTTCCCGCCTTTTCCTACATTATAAAAGAATAAGATTTCTCTTGTGCGAACCGAAGAAAATATTGTTTGCAGCACATTCCATAGCTGAATATCTTCCTCTGTTTCTCCCCTTTTTCTCTGGAAGCCTCCATTTTTATAATCTCGCGGCTACTTCTCGTTTTAGTTCTAATCTCGTCGTCGCTCATCTTGTTCTCACACTTATCTAGTTATGTATCTCATTTTAGTGTTTATCTCGTGTTTTCCATAAAGCTCGCTTTCTTTCTTGCTGAGCGCATTCTTGTTTCTACGACATCGTTGCATTTAATATCTCGTGTATTCTCGCATTCTTCCAACTCGTCAATTGACCTCACCTTTAGTTTCATTCTCGACTAAGCTAGGCCTTTTTTTTATCTTTCCTTTTCTTATATCAATATCGATCTCTTTTAGTTTTATATTTATTCATCTATTTTATATCTTAATACTTCTTGCTTTAATTTAATCATCATTTTATTGCTTTCAGGAGGCGCCTCTGTAATGGCGAAAGTAATAGGGCAACTGGTATTCGAACTCACTTTTTATGACGTCACATATCGTAGAAAGCGAGTTCGAACTCTAGTGACGCTCTTTCGTTCACTTTCGAACTAAAATCTTTGGAAAAGGTATAAACCCCACCTCATCTTCCTCAGCTATTGCTTCATTGTACCACCATTATTCTACAAGGATAGCTTTGGCATTTGATAGGTCATGGACGTTGATATGCCATTAAGCAAAGAAACAAAATCATACATACTGCTTTCTCTTATTCTCGCTGTTTTTTTCTTCGAGATATTTCTCTCTATATCGATTTGTTGCTCACATCTCTCTCTCTCTCTCTCTCTCTCTCTCTCTCTCTCGCTGTATAAGTGTATGATGTAAACCTCGAATTTCTCTTTTCAGTTCCCTCTCATTCTCACTTCCCCTCATTCTTTCTTCCTATCATTCTATCCATACAAAAACTTTTTTTTTTCATCAGACAACGTGTGAAAGCACATGCGATATCTTGCCCTCATTAGCCGCCAACCAGGTCGATAACACATTCTCACTTCCATTCATTCTTTCTTCCTATCAATCTATCCATACACAAACATTTATATATATATATATATATATATATATATATATATATATATTGTTTCAAAAAGGTAGCAATTCTACGAACAAGAGATTAGATTTGATGCATGTGTCTTATAGCATAGGTTTTGGGACATCAGTGTACTCAGAAACGAGAGTATTTTTCTGTTGAAATAATTACATCATGCGCTAGACTCATACGAGAATCCATGATTTTGTTTGGTCTCTGGGAGAGTGCTACTCCTTTCCCAGTTTTGTTCCACTGACCCTTGATCCGTACCTTGTAATTCTCAGTGTTAAGCAAGGAAGCAACAAGAACTATTTTGTAAGTCTTTGGTATGACTAGACCTGGAATCGAACCCCAGTTTCCCGAACCATTGGCGAATACTCTAGCCATTATGCCAATATAATAGTGTAGACTTTACACGGACGAGTTAATGCCGTTTCTCAATACATTTTGATAAGCAGGATAGAACGAAAGACAGAAGTGTGCAATTGCAGCGCCCTCTATACTCACCTAAGTTTATTTCTTAAACTAAGACACCACAAGAGTAAGAGATTTAATAGTGTGAATGACATTGAAAGAAATAAAAGAATAACGTAGGTTTACATCATTTGTGATTTTACCAGGGAAAACCTCGCAAAAATAAACATTTTTTTCATTTCATTTTATGGAGGTGCCCGTGGTGTAATGGTTATCGTCGTAGAAAATGGACACGGCGACACGAGTTCAAATCCTGAACGATACTGATTGCATTTCACATAGCACTATGAATCGAATTATTCTCCCCCCCCCCCAGCTATGGGTAAATAGTAGGGCAGACTGGGTTCTTCAGCCTTGGTGAGGCAACTAGTCTAGGAGAAGGAAAACTCTGAATTGAAACCTGTTAAACTCCGCTTGAAAATTGAGCTTGTGTCATATCCTGCTATATATATATTCATTTTCTTAACTGCCTGATGATTGCTGTTTTGCAAATAGCTCCATGAAACCCAGGGGTCGCAGTCTAAATTCCATGAATTAAATATATAAATCTAATATATATTCATTTATTATTATTATATAATAGCTCTATCGTAGATATTGAGCACTCTCCATATTATATTGCACTTAGTTCGACACAAACCCACAAAGTGATTTAGTGACAACCAACACTGTTATAATATATATATATATATATATATATATATATATATATATGGTTTATCACCAGCTGTGATAAACCATGACAGCCAGTATCTCAACAGAGCAGATGCATGTAAGTCTTAGCTGGTCGGCTATCACTGGTATGTCTATGTGTAGAAGTACTCTAAAAAAGGTTGCTTTTCCGTTTATCTTTATCTCCAACTGCATGTAGCATGTATTTTTCTTCTTAGTTTGTGAGAGGGGTATACAAGTGGTCATACAGCTGCTGTTTTGGAGGGTGCTGCTTCTAGAATATGTTCAAAACAGCACCTAGCATTCTTGTGTAGTTCCCATCTAGCTTTTTCTCCAAGCCCTTCGTTAGAGTCCACGTAGTCCAACCGTACAATAGTGCTGACACAGCCTCAGCTTGAAAAAAAACCGTTTTATTTTATCAGAGAAATCAGAGTTCTATATGATCGACAACCTGTCAATAGCACTCTAAGTCTTCCCTACAAATATATATGTATATATTTGCGCATAATCGATACCATAGCTAATGTGGATTTTCCGAAGCGTGGATATTGCTACTTGAAAACTGTGTGTGTGTGTGTGTGTGTGTGTGTGTGTGTGTGTGTGTGTGTGTGTGTGTGTGTGTGTGCTCCCTGCCTGCCCGCCATATTGCAATGAAACCATTAAAACCCCAAAGAGGATTCATTTTTCTTTCCCTACTCTTTGCACCCCATCACTTGCGTCTTTTTCTATCCCCTTATAGCTTTTCTTATATAAATACTCTGTATTTACATAATAAAGCTTACTTTATATTCTCTCTTTCCTTTTCATATACTTGCTTGACCTATCTCACTTATTTGCCAATATCTTCTCGTGATGTCTCGGCTCAAATCTCGTTTGACTTTCATTCTACTGTCTTATATCTTTATCAATTCCCAACCTAATTTTCTTGTCATACATTTCTATTATCTAATCTTCGGGTTCGGATAATATGTCTCTACGAACGAAATTGTCAAACTCTTTCTTTGCCTAATCTTTTTTTTTTCTTTCCAATCTATTGTAATATCATGGACACAGGCCAGAATTATTGGCTTACAAAGGTACAATCACTTGTTCAGGATAAGGAAATTTTTAACGATCCATTATGCTTTTACTGATTACCATGGGGGAGGAGATAGATAGATAGATAGATAGATAGATAGATAGAAAGAAAGAACAGCCAGAGATAGATAGATAGATAGATAGATAGATAGATAGATAGATAGATAGATTCTTTAACTTCTGCTATCAAAAAGTTTAGTAATTGTTTCTCTCGTGGTGAATTTTTGTGGCATTGCAAGTTAAAAATTCCTGATTGTTGTTTTTCCAGCAACTTTCTTCCGATGTCTGACAGATATCTTTATTTAGAGGATATTTCAGTTCTTTACTCTATAAACAGAATGCATATCTAAACATATTTTAATGCCTCTATAAATGATTTAAATCTATTCATTTAACTACACATTCTTCTGAAATGGATGAAAATGTAAAGTAAAAAATATCGGACGCAAAATTAAATTAGCAAGCAAGCAAGCTGGATAGATAGATAGATAGATAGATAGATAGATAGATAGATAGATAGATAGATAGATAATCTTACTGTGACCAACAACCGAAAAAAAAAATTTGACTTCTAAAGAGATCATAGGAACTTTTAGGTGGACTTTTTGCTCGGATAAGTAAAACATTTTAACGCCTGATAATCTCACCCCCACCCCTCTCTCTCTCTCTCTCTCTCTCTCTCTCTCTCTATATATATATATATATATATATATATATATATATATATATATATATATGCACGTGTATGAGAGTGTTCTTTCAGTCTCAATCTTTACAAATGAGCTGGCTTGATAGATTGATTTTAACGGCATGTCAACTCGACTAGGCTTATTGTAAGCCAAGAAGTAAGGGGATCACGTTTATATTTACATTTTTTGTATATTCCCTAGAGTAATTTTGCACATGATCCTATCAACATAATTGATACAATGCATACTCACATTGACCTCCAGAACAGTAGCCTCACCACCCGGTGTCATTTTAGGTCATATACGGGATATTGATTTTTAGATGGGGTGAGTTATGCTCTTCTTTAGGGGATACAGTCAGCATATTTTAAGCTTTACCTACAGGGAGCATACTAGCAACGTTACCCAGAATTACTCGGCAAAAAATATTTAAAATAACCCAGACTTTAAGATTATTCAGAAAATTCTAACATAAATGTGACACCCTGAAAGTAAAATTTACTATTTATTTCCCCATATTCAAGGAAATAGAGCAAATTTTCAGGTACTAAATGCTATTTTTCCCAGAATCACCACGATTGCCAACGTATTTTTGCCAAATATATGCATACAATTATTTATATAAATTGTTTGTGAGTTTTGACACCAAAACTGGAGTTCAAGTGACAGCAAGTCTTCTCCCTTCTCCAGGAAACTTTTCTGTATTTGAACTTATCTAAACGGTACTCTACTCTGGATGATTTCAAGCCTTTCTTTTATCTCTAGTTTCCCCAGTCTTGCAATTCTTTGGGATTGTTCGAAGAGCTCTGACTATGTGTGTTATCAAGGTCACCTTCATATTCGATGCTTTTCCTTTCTTTCTTTTTTTTTTTGTTTCAGTGGGGCCCAAATATAAAACCAATGTTTCAATTTCGTTTAATTTTCGCTCTGTATTGCACTGGAACAGCAAAGTCCATTAGTTATTCTTGTTAGCTAAATTAAGGTCGAGTCTTCTGATCTGAATTATGTCATCCTTTTTTATCTCATAGTTTTAGACAATTTTCTGTATTTCATTTTCCAGGACTCATTCTGGTATGGAAATATACCATTGGTTTGCATGGTCAAAATTTAGTTGTTTGCACCGTTCTATGCGATCATCATTCCCACCCAATCAGACCCCCTTACATTCCTTTTGTACAAATTTGCTACATTCTCTTTTAATATAGTCGATTGTCTCATCTCATCTCATCACATCTCTCTCTCTCTCTCTCTCTCTCTCTCTCTCTCTCTCTCTCTCTCTCTCTCTATCTATCTATCTATCTATCTATCCACATTGCCTACACTCATTATCCTCTTGTTTATTTCAGCATTACTATCTATTTACTAAAATAATTGACAGTTACCTCAATCAACTTTTAATATTTTACAGACTTACCACTAAAGATTCATAAAGGTTTTTTGTTCTTGGTTATATATATATATTTGGCACAGACGATGTTCGGCCATTTTTTTAAATGAACACCGATATTTTGATTGGTTGTATATTCTCAGTTTTAAGACATTTATTTGGCTATTTTTTAATCTTAATTTCTGGTTCACGTCAAAAATTAATTTCCAAATGACTGATATTTTACGCACATTACACTATTAATATCATTTTTTTACCTTTCCTGTCCAACTATTCCCATTCTTTTGTATTTTTTAATTCTTATTTTTGTCTTTTAAAAGAATTATTTTCTCTTTTTCCCTCTACATTGTTGCACTTAATTCACTTTCTCGCTCGGTATATCTCGATTTATTTTCTTCATTCATCTTTACTCTGTTTTTCTTTCTTTCTTTCTTTCTTTCTTTTTTCTTCCTTCCTTTCTTTTTTGTATTTCTTAAACATTTTTCTTGTTAATTTCATTCTCTTTTCTTTTCATTGTTTTATTCTTTTTAAGATTTTGGTTCAATTTGTTTTCTCTTTTGATCACAGAATTAGACTTTCTTTTTTTTTCTTTTTTTTTTTTTTCGGCGGGTGGTGGGGGACATTCTTTTACAAACTTTTACTTTTTTTTCATCTTCTGTCTCTCATTCTGAAAGGTCCTCATAAATTCTATCTTAATTCTGTTTTTGATTTTTTTTCTTCTTTTTATAAATTCCCGCTTTTCCTACATCAATAACTACATAACTCTCTTCCCCATATCTATTTGATATAATTTACCCCTCTCTTTCTCTCTCTCGCCACCTATTATCTACCATCGCTTTAGGAAGGTCCTCTACGTGGTATCCAGTGTCCGCACAAAGCTGATGAATTAATATTGTGTCCACTGGAGAACGCTGTACATGGCTTAATCCATGTTTCTCCAATAGTTCCCAGCCTGTTTTGTTCGTCTTACTTTGATGGTTTGTGAGATGGGAGTTAAGTGGCCGTCCGTATAGCCGCTTCTCTGTGGAGTGCTGCTTCCAGGAGCTGTTTAAGACATTACGCACCATTTTTATGAACAAGAATCTTTGCTCAGTATGACACAAAGCCAAATGAAAATGCTAATTTTCCAAGAGGGATTCACCGTCCTTTTGCTTTGAAAATCAGCATTTGAAACCCTGTTGTATAGCCACATAATACATATACATCTGCATGCAGAACACAACGACACAATAAAGACGAGCGACACAGTTCTTAGAAAAGATATACTTCTCACTTTATTTGAAAGGGTTGTGTGAGAGGTAGTTGGAGACAGAACATAACTGCAACATATTGACCTCACTCTATTGGCCATAACCGTGTTTCTTTCCTGTTCTCCTGTGCTGCTCAACCGGGTGCCTAGGGGGCCCAGCCTTTCTGGGTGCTGGTTTTCTCTACTGCATCTTATCTCCAACTCATCTGATCCCCAACTCTCAATCGGTGGCATGAGGGCTCCCTCTGCTGGGTACTGGCTTTCTCTACCGCATCTTGTCTCCAACTCATCTGATCCCTAACTCTCAATCGAGGGCCTGAAGGCTCTCTCTGCTCGGTGCTGGCTTTCTCTACCGCATCTTGTCTCCAACTGATTGAATTTCCTGTGCACTGAGTTATATAATAGTTCAACGCCCACCTTCTTCTTGTGGGCGTCACAAATTGCACTCATTCAACCCATCCACGGTCAAGGTTATACTCTGCTATTCCTCAACTGGATGCACCTGTTATTTACACCGGAGCATTTCCTATTTTGACAGCCGGCCGGGTCGTAGGTCAATATACAACAACCCATATCTTATCTGATTTCAAATAACATTTATTGGTGTCATTTGATAAATGCAACTACTTGACCAATCAGTCTCTTTGTATTATTCTGATATGTATATATATATTTATATATATTGCAATCCACAGACAGACTGTTTCGTTGTATCACAACTCTTCAGTGTGGCTAAACACGTAGGACGCTTGAAGCTGGGATCGAAACCCGTCCAACTTTACGTTAGACTTAGTATCAAACCGCTCAGCCAACAAGCGTACCACGTCGGCAAGGGAATTATAAGCAGCGTTCGTTTGTTTATATTTTATACATTGCCGGATACCAGAGTGCTCCATTCGTTCGAAGGGCTTGGCATTATGCGAGCGGCAGCTGAAAATTCCTTCGCCAGAGTGCTCAACTCCCTGGAGAAGCGTATATATATATATATATATATATATATATATATATATATATATATATATATATACACGGCTTAGAATGCAATAGAAAATATGTAGGCGGAACTTAAATTGATCAATAAAAAAACGAATTTATGAATACATGAGAGACATGAAAAATGGTGACGAAAAAAACGAATTTGTAAAAATAATTTTGAAACTAATCCCAATTTTAACTTAAAAGATTCCAAAATGTTAGTCAATATACATAATAAGTAATTAAAAATAAATTTTGCAACTTTAGTCGAGAGTGACCCGAAGGCTCCCTTTTCAATAGTATCAACACCGAGGTATAGAGGAAGGCGCTACTTTATTTCCAGGATAGCTCTACTCTACCCTAGTTCCTCACTTTATAGGCGGCATCAAGTACCAATTTTTGAGTCTCTCGTATGACTCTACCTGGGATTGAACCCAGGTCTCCTGGACCTTTGGCGAACACTCTACTCATTTGGCCAATGGCCTAGTGTACATGATAAACAACTCAGTAAACTTAATGAATCTAGCAATATTTCTAATCACATTTATTTCCAATCATAAAACTATCTTAGTCCCTTTTTTTTCGACTCATCTACTTAGTCAAATTAGAGCCGAAAAGTTACAAGATTCCTTACTTAGATTAGATTTCATTAAACATTTATATTTAACTCGTTTTGTAAGGTTTCTTGATTATTCTTAGAGTCACAATTTTTTTTTTCTGAATTACAAATCGCAACAAACTTGTTTAATTCCTAATGAATTTTCTAAAAAATCTTAAAACCCTTTGCAATTAAGATTCAGTTTTAAATGAATCCGAACACTACTTACATCTCATAGATGAAATAACATTACATTGCCCTGATGAAGATTTAATTTAAAAACTGAAACGTTTAACGTTTGCAAATTTTCAATTATAAGTAGTATTCTCATGTTCTAAATACTAAGTTCTTTCATATTTCCATATTTACGTATATATATATATATATATATGTGTGTGTGTGTGTGTGTGTGTGTGTGTTGTAAAGAAACTTGCTGAAGAAATATAAACCAAGTTGTTGATATGAACAAATTATTTTAATTATATGTTGAAATATACAACACCATCAGGCACCATGAAATTCTATTTTAGACGAATGCGGAATTTGTTGTCGTAAATTGTCATGGATACAACAACTGAATCCAATTTGTTTGAGAGCATTAAAATTTCAGTATTCTGGCTGATCTCAACAATACTGTACTCGGTTCGTCCTATTTCAACTCTTCCTGTCCCCCGTTTCCAAACCTTTGGAGAAAGCTTTAAACATGCCAATTACAATTAATATTGCCATCAACCTTATGTTCCACAAATTTCTTTGTCCTCTGGCAAGGTCTAAGTACTCGTCTCTCTGTTGTAGAGTCTCATAGACCCAACCAAGAATATAATCAAAGATGATTTACGAACTTCAATGAACGAACGAACACACTTCTTTATAAAAATATGCATCTCTCAGACATTATTCTCGATGTTTCTGTGGTGTGTGAGAGATGAGTGGAGACAAGGACAGACTGCTATATTGACCCAACTTCTTCTCCTGACCCTGGCAGCAACTCTTCCGCATCTTGGCCGGGGTTGCTCAACCGGGGGTCGCTAAGAGCCACACCCCTCAGTCTGCAAGCTGGCCCTCACTCTGGCCTTCGTGTATCCAACTAACTCAACTACCGCCGGAACCTGCCTACATTCTTTCATAACGCTCATTTGCTTCCGCTTCTTCTACCGCTTATTTACACAGGTGCATCTCTGATTGACGGCTTGGTCAAGGGTCAATATAGAACGTCTCTTTTCCCTTTCTTTGATCTTCACTCAGTGGTCTGCTAGGACGGCAAAGTCAACTATACATCAAGTTCTTTTCTTTTTTTATTAATTATCACTAGGTCTTGTCAGAACGAGGTTATCCGTTTGTATTTCAAAGTCTCAGAGAACTTTATGTATCACATTCTCCAGGACAGATACTGGTTTATACATATACCATTTGGTAGTATGGTCACATTTCAGTTTCTTGCACAATTCCCAATGGATCACCTTTCCCACCTAGTCAGGTCTAGACTTCTACTCCTTTTGTGCTAGTTGGCCACATTCGCTTACCATATGAATAATGGTTTCGCCTCTATCACCACATAATCTTCACTTGCTATTATCATTATTATTATAAATCTAGAAATCAAGGATAAAAAAAATTCTAATCAAAATTAATAGTAATCATTGATAATGTTTTTTTTTCTAAAAGGCAATAATCATATTTATCAACCCATCTGCTCAGGCAGGATATGACGCAAGGTCAATTTTTAAGCGAAGTTTAACAGGTTTGAATTTAGAGTTTTCCTTCTCCTAGACTAGTTGCCTCACCAAGGCTGAAGAACCCAGTCTACCCATAGCTGGAAGGGGAATTATTGGATTCATACCTTTCCCAAGGGTATTAGTGCTATGTGAAATGCAATCAGTCTCGTCCAAGATTTGAACTCGTGTCTCCGTGTCCATTTCTAAAAGGCAATAATATGAAATGTATCATTAAGTTATACGCAAAATAAATAACTCTGTTTTTCAAAATGTTATATATATATATATATATATATATATAATTTACTGGATAAAATGAAACGGGAATTTTTTCAGGATGTTATCATGGCTCTACCACCGGGACTTCAACGAAGAATGAGAAGAAAAAGCTTGATAGAAACAACACAAGGATGATGTATACTGTTTTAAACAAATTCTGAAAGCAGCACCCTACAAAACAGTGATTGTACTGCCCCTACCTTCCATCTCACAAACATCCAAGTAAGACGAACAAGACATGATGGGAACCGTTGGTGAAGGGCTCGTAAGCTACGTTTTCCGGTGAACTCAGCAACGATTTACATACATCAGCTCTGCGTGGACACTGGATGCCGTCTAAAAGACTATAAGAAAGAAAGAAAGAAAGAAAGAAAGAAAGAAAGAAAGAAAGAGTATGAATTAAAGAAAAGACACCAAAGTTGCTAAGTTTGATAATCCCGACCAGTTTCGGCTTGGGGCCATCGGCAGCGAATTCTTAAGATTGTCAAGGCATTTGTTAAACATCCAACCATGCTAAAGTATGGCACAAGGCCTTTTTAACATTTCAAGATTGTCTCTCTCTCTCTATATATATATATGTGATCATCATCATCATCAGATAGCGTGGAATCTCTCTCTCTCTCTCTCTCTCTCTCTCTCTCTCTCTCATACTATCTATGCATCCTTATCGGCTAGAGCTCTTGGCAGGTTTTCCAGTCCACGCAAGCCTAATATATGTAAGTTTTTGCTGGTCAGCCAACACTGATGTGTCCATGCGTTGGATTCCAAAGAAGGTCGCTTAGAAGTCCGTCCTTACTTCACTAGCAATGCCGAGCATGTCTTGTTCGTCTTACTTGGACGGTTTGTAAAATGGAAAGTAATTGGCCGTACACTTACTGTTTTATGGGGTGCTGCTTCTAGGATTTGTTCAAAAGAACACTCGGCATTCTTGTTTTGTTCTCATCAAGCGTTTTCTCAAATCATTTCGTTCGAGTCAAAGTGGTGCAAATATACAATAGTAGTGAGCTTGGAAGAAATCATGTTTTATTTTATCAAAGAGATCACATTTCCAATTATTGGTAACCAGTCAATAGAAGTCCATACGTTTCTTATGCATATGCTGTCATCACTTTTAGTTTATGAGATATTGCTACCGAGATATATAGATTGGTCAACTAATTTCAGAGGCCCGCCATTTTATGTAGAGATGGCTCCACCTTGTTTAAAACATATGATCTTAGATAGATAGATAGATAGATAGATAGATAATTTTGTTAGCAATATTTATAAGTAAAGAGTGATCAATAGCTGTGATAGTATATATATATATATATATAAGGATACGGTAGACACTGAGTCAACGATGCTTGATGACTGTCAGTTCCTTTCTTAAGCATCATGAGTCGGATGATCGCATTGGCTTGAAACTGACAGTCACCAAACCCTGCTGACTATATATATATATATATATATATATATATATATATAATTTTCTGCTCATTTCAATTCTTTCTCATTTTAATCATGTATGTATTATAATTTCAATCTTTAGACACTCAGTTTTGGCATCTTTTTTTCTTTTGATATGTTTTTTATTTTTACTTTGTTTTATCATTTTTTTTATTTTTTATTTTGTTTTTTGTCTAAATTTCTTTTAAGTTTGATTATTTAATAATTACATTAAGGGTTCACTTTAAAGTGCTATATAGGCTCTCTAGTTCGACATGAAACACCTGAAGAAGGCCAAGGGACAAATCAACCGAACCGTTGAGAACGTAACAATGAAAATGAGGTCAATAGTCCGAATATTCTCAGGGATAAAAGTTCGTTTTGTCCTTGTTGTTTATTTTTTATTCAATGTTTCATATCTCCTTCTATACAAAGCAAATAGAAATGTTTTCTCTTTTTTATTTCCTTCTATATCTTACAAAGTTCCTGTATTGACCCATTTTAATCAAATGTCGATTCTTCTCAAAGACATTACAGCCACCCCAATTGTTTTTAATTTAAATAAACAAAAGCTACACAAACTAAAATTTCACAATTTCTATAAGACATATTTAATTTTATGCGTCTCGTTTTCTATATAAAGTTTTTTTTTTTTTGTCAGACAATTGCAAAAAATTCCTTTCTTTCTTTCTTTCTTTTTTTCTTTCAAATTATTTTAATCTCATTCTTTCTTTCTTTCTTTCTTTCTTTCTTTTGATCCTTCAATCAATTTTATTTACTTATAAGCTGAAGTACCAATTATATTCTTTATATTTTCTCATAAAGTTAAAATTGTTCAATGAAAATTTCCACAGGGTTTTGTATTGAATTTATTTTTATTTAAGCAAAGAACACTTAAGATTGATTTAAACATGTTTTTTTCTTTTTTCTCGATTGTTTGTCTTAACTAAGCAATGTAATTATTTTATCTCACTAGTTTGAAGAATCCAATTAGTAATGTTTAATCAGAAATGGATAATTATTTTAGTAGGACAAATAATCTGTTAATCTTTTTCTTTTAATGTTTGTGATTTTTTATTCTGTGCAATCAGTTATGCCTTGCAGCAAGATAGCTTCCCAATAATTATTTATTTATAGAGATCCTTTTCAATGAAAGAACAATTCTATGCTAACCCCTGCCCTTTAGTCCAATAAAATGCTTGCCAAATATAACAATTCTACATTAGACTGTTTGGTTGTTTATAAAGAACAAACACTTCCCAATTATATATATATAACTACTTACTTTCTCGCCCAGTATTCTCTGTCACACACTCTCTCTTTCTCTCTCTCTCTCTCTCTCTCTCTCTCTATATATATATATATATATATATATACTCTTTTCTGTTTTATCAGTTTTTTCCCTTCTTTATTTATATCGTCATATAACAGATAGATAGATGACAGAGAGAATAAGAAAGCGCCAAATAATAGTGTTGTAGCCTGTTAGGGACCCGAAAGAAGACACAGAAGAAGAGAAAGTAGGAGTAACAAATGCATCGAATGAACAGAACATATATACAAAAGAAGAGGTAGAAGTGTCCGTCCGAAACTGTCAGATTCGACTGCTGGGAGGAAGTCGGTATTTGTCGTACGTCCTAATAACCGGATAACTGTGGCACAGGGCCTTTTTAGGTAGGTCCAGGCACAGGACTGTAGCCCTGATACGCCCAGCAGCTCCAAAAATACCTCGATCCCTGTCAGCATTCCCCTAAAAAGGGCCTGGCCCCTGTAAGGAGGGTTAGAGCCTGGGGGACAGCCGTCTGAGGTTCGAGGATGCCGGTCAAGGTGCACCTCGACCGACTACCAGTGGAACCAGGACACACCCGATCAGATCCGTGTACTGACTAACGCGGCTGACCGAAGTGTGTCCCAGCCCAGCGCCTACCAGAGAGTAATGCATACTCTCCATTCTAATGGGAATAAGTCTTTCCGAGTGTAAATAGGGTTAGTATTTATGAAGGAGGAAGAGTTCATTATCGTGTTGATAGGTCACCATAACACCCACCTCCTAAGTTTTAACTTTACTGGAGTCTGAAGAAAAAGTTTTCTTTTCTTCTTAGATTAAGGTTCTGAGGCCGTACATCTAGCTGTAAAAAGATTTCACAGAAATGAATCATAAAGGATTTTTTCGTTTTTGACTTACTTGTTTATTTCATAGAGAAGCAAACGTTTCCTTTTTTATAACCGGCTAGATGTTTAAAACTTGGCTGACTTATTTTACTAAGTTCAAAGTATTAATAGAAAGGCTTTGAGAAATTTTTATTTGTTTTTGGTCTCAATACCTTATACGTTTTGGCTTGACAACTATTAAATCAGTGGCTTTCCTTTTTCTCTTAGAAAGGCGCATTTTGGGGGCCGCTAGATGGGTCGGAATATCGAAAGTGTTGTTTATGACATCCATAATTGTTTCTTCAAGAGGCCCACTATCAGCCTCATCAGTTAGGGGTTTTCTAATTTGGTGTAGATATTTTTTATGGGTAAATTGTGGACCCTTTATAATATATATCATGTTCCCAACTCTTTTTTAGATCGTTCCCATCTTCCAAAAAGATTTTATGTCTTTGAAGATTGTAAAAAGATGTTATCTCCAGGATTATATCGTTTTGGGCATATGGTGCATGTTCTTCCAGGTTTCGTCTGTTTCAGAATTAGTTTGTCGCAAATGGGACTCATCTGACGAGTGAATATCACCTTGTCTGGAGATTGTGAGGCTTGTGTTTTGTTATTATGTGTAATTCTGTATACTTGAAAAAATTGTTGGAGGGCTCTTTCAGTTGGCGTAGCCCTAGATTTTTCAAAGCTATCTTCCAAATATCCACAAATCTTTCAGCCTGTCCGTTAGACCGCGGATGGTACGGGGGGATCGTGATATGTTCGATCTTGTATGTTTCCCAGAAGTCTCTGAATTCTCCAGATGTAAACTGACTTCCATTATCGATCACTTAGGGGTCTACTACTCCGAATCTGGCGAACAGTTCATGTAGAATTTTTATCGTAATTTCTGTACATAAGTTTTTGCATGTGTATTTCGGGGCTGCTTTGAGAAACTGTCGACTACAATGAGATCGTAATATCCTTCCAGAGGGTCGGTGAAGTCAGTGTGAATTCTAGACCATAGTATATCCGTTTTTAGCCAGGGATTGAATTTAATGGGAGGTGCCTTGACTACCAGGGCACAGCCTTTACATGATTTGACAGCGTTTTCTATATATCTGTCTATGTTTGGCCAATGGACATAGCTACGCCTCAAAATTTTCATTCTAGTATTCCCGGGTGGCTAGCGCGGAAATCTGACAAGATACGCTTCAGGAGTGTTGACGGAATCACGACCCATTCCCTACACAGTAACACCTCGTCGCATGTAGAGAAGACGTCTGTAGTTCGCTAGTCCTTTTGAAAATTTTTCGCTTTTGATATACTCATCGCGGAGACTCTTATTTTATTTGTTCAAGCGTCACTGGAAGTTCCTTTACTGTATTATAAAGGGTAGTTTTTTTATTCTCCTGTAGACTGAAGGGAGACGATCACTGTATCTTCCAGTGGTTCTTTGTACTTGGGGATTAGTCTTGACAATCTGTCTGCATGGACGAATTCATTTGATGGAAGGTACTCCATTTTGAAGTTGTAATTTAACAGGATTGTACCCCATCTCTACAGTCTGTTTGTTGTTGCCGTAGGAAGGCTTTTTGGAGCCAAAAATGGTGAGTAGTGGCTTGTGGTCTGTTTGTGGAGTGAAATGTTAACCGTGAATATAGCGGTGGAACTTTGAGACTGCAAATATAATTCAAGAGCCTCTTTTTCGATTTGCGAATAATTTTTTTCCGCAGGAAGGAAGACTCTCGACGCGTGAGTTATTGGTTTTAATGGCCCATCAGTCATTTTGTGGAGAATGCGTACCCTACACCATTCTAGCTAGCGTCGCTGGCTACTATGATTTCCAAATCCAGGTTGTAATGTGTAAGAAATATGTCTGACGTCAGTGTTTTCTTCATTTTTTCAAATGCCTCCTGGCATTCCGCTGTCCAATCCCAGGGCTTGTCTTTCTTTTATAGTTCATTTATGAGGGCACGCAAATTATGCGTGTTTTGTATTAATACCTGGTAATAATTTGCAAGTCCAAGAAAGCTCTGCAATGAAGTGATGTTATCAAGCGCCGGCATGTCTTCGATAGTTTGAAATAGAACCGTTTGATCATTTAACTTTGTGTAAACAAATCACTGACGTTTAATTGAATTGTCAGTGATACATAGCAATGCTTGGAGCCATTTAACTTTGTTGACAAATGTTAAACTAAATTGTTCGAAATAGACCTGTTTGATCATTTAACTGCATCCCAAAAATGTGTAAACAAAACATATGTTTAATATATATATATATATATATGTGTGTGTGTGTGTGTGTGTGTGTGTAAAAAGGATTTAGCATTAAATAACCAGCAATGGTTGATATGCCATGAAACTAAACCAAAACAGTAATATGGTTTCAAGTATTCCTATCTAATATTAATAATTACATTGAGATATTTCGGTTTCAAACAACTACCCCATTCAATAATCATTTGTTTGGACTATTATATGGATTCAAGCATTCCTATCAAATAAAGATAATTTACAAACAGATTTATTTGACCCATAGTAAGGACCCTACTTTATACGACTACTCCGGGTCACAGTGAATCTGGGAGTAATGACAATGACAGGTACTCCCCACTTCCTAGATCTCCAGAATTAGAGCCTCACCATCAAATGCAGTTTAGCTTCTTACAGAAAAGACCCACTTTGGGAGTTCTACTCCTCTGCAGAGCAACCAACTGCCGTATCACTCGTTGATAGATAGATAGATAGATAGATAGATAGATAGAACAGACTGAGATAGATAGATAGATAGATAGATCAGACTGAGATAGATAGATAGATAGATAGATAGATAGATAGATAGTGTTGTGTCAATTCATTTCTTGTCTTTTTAATAATCTTTCCGTTTTTATTTCTAACTTTTCTTTTCACTAGTTTTTATTCTTTCTTTTCTTCTTATCTTTTGCTTATTTTACAGATAAAGGATTTTTGTAAATATTCCCTTTTCATCTTTCAACCATTTTTTCCTTCTTCTTCTTCTTCTTCTTCTTCTTCTTCTTCTTCTTCTTCTTCTTCTTCTTCTTCTTCTCATTGATGGGGTAGTCTCTGTTGCGTAGTGACTAACATACCGGACGGCAACATCGTAAAGTAAGTAAAGTTGGTGACCTAAGTCGACGGTGACCCGAAAGCTCACTTTTCAGTAGCTACTACACCGAGTTGTTGGGAAGGACACTCGAATACTCCACTTTACCCTTGATCCGTATCTTATAATGCTGAGTGCTAAGTATGACGATATCAAGTACCATTTTTTGACTCTTTGATATGACTTTGAACCCCGGTCTCCCGGACCATTGGCGAACACTCTACCCCATTAGGACCTATGGCCCAGTCAAATGGCCAATGACCAGGTCAACATCGTATTAAGCAGTGTTCAACTCCAGTCGTGTTGTACGTTCACTTTCAGGCTAATATCCTCGGAAAAAGTATTAAGCCTCTTATCTCTTGGCTATGGGTCAAATAGTACCATTAATATCATTCAAAGATGTTCTGGATATTAAATTACCCACGAAAGTTGATATGGCATAACAAACAAACAAACAACTTTCTTCTCATAACTTTTGACTTTGTCTTTTCTTTTTCTTCATTCTTACTGTTGCCAATTTGAATCTTTCACTCTTTCTTTCTTTCTTTCTTTCTTTCTTTTGTTCCCTAATTGTCTTTTTAAATTCATTAATTAGCTGAATAGCCTATATACTCCAAGTCAGAAGCCAAGAGAAATGACTGCACACAGGTGAATGGTTTCAAATATTCCTATCAAATACTGTTAATTATATGGTTTCCAGTAATTATTTCTCTTTAATAACAATCATTGTTTGTACATAGTTTTATGGTTTCAGGAAACCAATAATAATAATAATCATTAGTAAACAATTATAGCTTCAAATAAGTATTTTTAATTTAAATAATATATATTTATATGGTATCAAGTATTCCTATCTAATACTAATAATCTTTAAACATGTCTATTTGACCCACGCTTACCTAACAATTACTAACAGTTCGGGTCAGACTAGACTTGGGAGTAATAACGATTAAGGGATACGCCACTCTCCTCAGATCTCCTGAACAGGAACCAGGCCAACAGATGCAGTTTAAGTAAATGAGTAACTTCCATTTTTTACTATATTATTTTTGTCTGAGCCTTTGGCTTGTGTAAAATTTGCATATAGCTGTTTTTCTGGTGGTGATGGGAGAATGAATATTGTTTGTAACATTACTTCTCCCGGAAATGTGTAAATTAAAGAAAATCATAATTTTTGCTTTTGATAATGACATTTTAAATCTAGAATCAAGCGGCATCTTTAAATGATGAAAAAGCATTTAGTTGACGTAATCTAAATATCATCTATACAACTCACATGTCTCACAAAACCCCAAAAGCAAAACAGATTTTTCGTGGTAATACGCAATGAATTCTAAACTACTTTAACTATTGCCTCTTTACAAACTTCTACCATCTTTTCATCAGAAAAAGAAAACAACATTTTTGTTAAATCTCTTTCAATAAATCTGCATGCATAACCAAAACAGATTTAAGTGAATGCGGCAGTCTCACGTTTTTAAAGTTGTCAGGTGATTAGAAAACACCATATGTATATATATATATATATATATATATAGAGAGAGAGAGAGAGAAAGACAGATTTCCTGATGATCCAGTTGATTAAACTTAGGTAGATTGTTCTGACTCTGTAGGCTTTACTACTTAATTTATATATATATATATATATATATATATATATCATCATGCCGTGCCGCCAGCACGAATATCCCTGATCCTCTCACTTCTCCCTATTGTTCATCGCCTCTGACAGGTCTTCAGGGCTACATCTCGTATCCTCACAGAGCTGCTGTATGTATGTTCGAGCTGGTCGTCCTGATTTTGCTCGGCCATATGTGGGGATCCATAGGAGTACATCACTTATGAGCTCGTCCCTTCTTCTCCATCAGTGTCCTGCGTGTCTGGTTCGTCTAACTTGGATAGTTTTCGTGATGGGAGGTTGGTGGCCGTATAGTAGGTGCTTTGTGGTGTGTTGCCCGCAGGACTTGTTCAATATTGCTCGCAGCATTCTTGTGTGATTGCCGTTTAGCTTTTTCTCCAGACGTTTCGTTAGCGTCCAAATAGTGCATCTATATAGCAGTATCGATACGACCGCTGCTTGGAAGATACTGCGTTTCATTTTATCGGTCAGGTCTGACTTCCATATGATCGATAGCTTATCAATAGTTGTCCATGCCTTCCTTAGCCGCGTGTTGATGTCTTTTTCGGTTGATGAGACGCTGCTTCCTAGGTAGGTGAACTTGTCTACCAGTTTCAGAGAGCTTCCGTCAAGTGTGGAAATGTCGCCTGTTTAATTAAAGCTCATGTATTCAGTTTTGTGTGCATTGACATGGAGGCCAATTCCTGCGGCGGCTCGTTCCAAACTATGCAGTTGTTAAGAAAATGAGATGCATTAAATTGTTTAGAACTTTGAGATGCATACAGCTTACCAAATCAAAAGTCCGGACCTCGTATTAATTAACAGGACGAAAAGCAATCGTCATCTGGTGAATTTTGCCGTTCCAAGTGGCGATTAAGTGAAAGTGAAAGTGAAAGAAGGTGCAAAAATGGCAAAATACCAAAACCTTATTAAAGAACAGAAAACGTTGTAGAACATGAAGGTTGTAAAGACACCAAATGTAGGAGGTGCCCGTGGTGTAATAGTTATCGTCGTAAGAAATGGACACGGCGACACGAGTTCAAATCCTGGACCAGGCTAATTGCATTTCACATAGCACTAATACCCTTAGAAAAGGTATGAATCCAATTATTCTCCCTCCAGTTATGGGTAAATAGTAAGACAGACTAGGTTCTTCAGCCTTGGTGAGGCAACTAGTCTAGGAGAAGGAAAACTCTGAATTCAAACCTGTTAAACTCCGCTTAAAAACTGACCTTGTGTCATATCCTGCCCGAGCGAATGGATTGGTAAATATGGTAAAGACACCAAATTGAATTTGGCATCTTAAACCAATATCAACTGGAATCGAACTGTATATAATTTTACTTCTATTAGAAAATCTCATAAAAGGATATTTCCGAAATTGTCTTATTCAGATATCATGAGTTGCACTTGTTGACTTTATGGACCCAATGAAACAAAACAAAAATTCACTGTTATAACATATAACACTATTCAAATATCAATAACATTAAACACTACATAAATTCTAGGGGTGTTCTCGTGGTGTAATGGTTAAAGCGATGGACTGCGGAATCGTAGTACGCGAGTTCGGACTCCAGTCACGCTATTACGTTCACTTTCGGGCAAATACCCTTGCGAAAGGTATGAACCCACTTATCCTCCCAGCTATGGGTTAAATAGTAGAACCACTGTTCTTCTAGGAGAATAGTTTTGGCATTAAATAACCTAAAAAGAGTTGATATGCCATTAAACAAAGTAAACCAAATTCTAACTGATCTCAAACTTTCATTTTCCCCAGTACGTTCATCATTCAGCATTTAGATAAATATCACGATAGATTATATAAAACACATTTTGCTTACGGATACAGTTAAATCAGTTCGGGTCAAAACTGATATTGTTTTGTGCTACAAATTTAAAATTCAAGAATAAAAGTTTTAATAGATAAATCAGGTGCATTTCTTCAATGTAAATTATCGAAGTAAAAATACCTGCGACTTATCTACGAGTCGACACGGTTAAAAGGATAGCCCTATATGACGTAAAAATGAACAAATTGTGACTTTCTTTTTCTTCTTCTTCTTCTACTTCTAAAGGGTATTCTCCATGTCGTTGTGGCTAATGAGCTGAACTATGATATCTTCGTAAACGAGTTCGAACTCCAGTTACACTATTAGGTTCATTTACGAATTAATACCTTTGGGAAAAGATAGGGACTCCGTGAGACACAAACTTTAGACCCCACCTTTTGACCTCAACTTTAAACCCACCTTTAGACTCCACCTTTAAACCTCATCTTTAGACCCCAATTTTTGGGTAAATTGTATCACCATTGTTACTTTACAAGGATAGCTTTGGCAATTGATAATCCATGAAGGTTGAAATGCCATTAAACAAAGAAACCAAACTATCTTCTTTTATCTTGATTTTCTTTCGCTCTTTTGTAACATGATAGGGTAAGTTACGAAGAAAACAATAGGCTAATTTCTAAAGAATGGGTGAAGAAAAAATAAGAATATCAAAAGGTAGACATGAAGGTAGGTAGTTGACCTCTGAGTGACTCAGGTTAGGGTAGTTGTGGGTCAGTCGGTAAATGACTGCATTAGTTGAGGATGACTAGAGAAAACTGGATGTTCAAAGATCTGGTACGGACGTGCAGAGCCAAGGGAAGCAGATGTTCCTTCCTCCCGCCGACACCAGGCAGAAGGGAGGGGACGACGACTCATTTTAGAGAGTTGATTGTGAGACATGATGAGATAAAGACAGTTCGTATTCAACAGTCTTTATCTCATCAAGACGTTAAGAGGCAAAAGTTTACGAGCCCCAATTTCGGGAGTGCGCTCCAAAGGGAGCCTTAGACTAGACCCGACCCAACGGACAAGTTTGTTTGAAATACAACAGAAAACTGGGAAGAAAATTCAAGGTCTGTCTCTGCTCTCTTTTTCTTACCAGTATATGTTGTTTTACTTTGCCTAGCTAATGCAGTCGTCTCAGTTTCTATACTCTTTTTCTTTCTCCCGGAAAGTAGTTGTAAATAAGCCTTTGGGTAGTTGTAAATAAACCTTTGGGTATTTGTAAATAAACCTTTGGGTAGTTGTAAATAAACCTTTAGGTAGTTGTAAATAAACCTTTGGGTAGTTGTAAATAAACCTTTGGGTAGTTGTAAATAAACCTTTAGGTAGTTGTAAATAAACCTTTGGGTAGTTGTAAATAAACCTTTGGGTAGTTGTAAATAAACCTTTGGGTAGTTGAATACAGTTTCTTGCGTTCGTCAACTTTTATCACGGCGGGGTTACAACGGAGTCCATGAGGTACGAATCTATTCGGTGCCGTTATGGAACACTTTTACTCTTTCTCTTATTCTCATTGCTTATTTTTATCATCTTTTCACCTTTATCATTGTCTATTTTATCATCACAACCTACACTCTCCAGTCCTTTTCTCTTTATATTACTTTGCGTTTTGTTTGTCTGTCTGCAAAGCGAATTTCTTTTCTAAGTGGAATTTTTCGGACTTTTTTAAAAGATTTCTTTTTCTTTTCAATTATTTCCCAACATTCAAAATCTGTCTGAATTTTTTACGTTAAAGTTGAAAAGTTGTTTAGTTTTTAAAAATCCAACTTATTTGATCTTTTCGTTCTTAATGCTCCATTTCCAAAGACAATGACATAAAAAAAATGCTTTCTCCAAAACTTTAAATCTCAATCACATTTTATTTTCATCCATTTAGATATTATGAACTGGAAGTTTTCTACTTTCTGCATGTCTCACTCTCACTAATCCTGTAACTTAGTGCTATAGAAAAGAGATGATACCCCCTCTATATAGAATGGACTATTCTTTTTTTAATATGAGCATTGACGGTATTGGCCGGGGACCGACTAGTGAGATAAGCATGCAATATACCTGTTAACACATACTTGTACGTCTTGTAAAATAAACCCTTTTCATTGAAAATTATGATTCACGTTATCATTCCAAAATTCCACCCTAGTAACATTACAATACTTAGTTTCGTCGTGAATGTTTTATTAAGTAGTGTCTTCGAAAAAAAATAGGAAAACAGAGCCCATCCCTCTCCCCATCTATAATTGATTTTCTCTCAGTTGTCCTTCTCCTAGACTGGTTGCTATACAAAGATTAAAGATCCCAGTCTTCCCTACTATTTTACCCATTGTGGAGGGAGAATAGTTGGATTAATACCTTTCCCAATGCTATTGGCGTTGTGCGAAATGTAAATAGCTTCGTTCAGGAGTTGAACTTAGTATGCCGAATTCACTTGCTATGAGTTACGTCAAGAAAGACTCTATTGCCTGATTTGTGTAGAGTATGTATATTCATATTTACCAACTCCTCTGCCCGGGCAGGATATGACACAAGGTCAGTTTTTAAGCGGAAGTTAACAGGTTTGAATTCAGAGTTTTCCTTCTTCTAGACTAGTTGCTTCATCAAGGCTGAAGAACCTATCTACCCTACTATTTACCCATAGCTGGATGGAGAATAATTGGATTCATACCTTCCCCAAGGGTATTAGTGCTATGTGAAATGCAATCAGTCTCCTCCAGGGTTTGAACTCGTGTCGCCGTGTCCATTTCCTACGACGATAACCATTACACAACAAGCATGTATATCGTTTGAACTTCTGTCATCGTGATCGAAATCGACTTTGTTGTCTCTAATTTCAATCATTTCTGAATGTAAATCAAGCATAATTTCATTCTGAGTTCCAACTGACTGATATCGTTTACTTATGTGAGTTCCCACGTCAATAATCCCAACGAAAAATACGGCATAAATAATCGAATTTAGTATCAAAATAAACAGAAACATCTCTTCAAAATTCCCCAACTGTCAGAGAGTACAGACTAGCAAATGAAATGAAGTATGAAAATCGACTAAAGTTACAGACAGTCTGGCGCGTGGAATTCGATTATAGTCACATATGGCAATGAAAGGGTTAAAGAACTCATCCATGATTTTTTTTTCACGAAACCTAAGAACGTGCATGGCTGATTATCGTCTAAAAATACTTCATTTTGTGATAATTACCTTGTGGATATGAATTGAAATTGGGAATGTCAATTCTTTTCAGTCATGATTGATCCTCAGTCAATTTAGGAATCTAAACGGATTTATTTTTCTCGATAATCTGAATATGAGGAATTAAGCCAGCTTCCTATTGTCTCTTCCGTCTGGTTTTAATTGAAGTATTCGTCATATTTTCGCGACTTACCAAGAAACATCTGGTGACAAATGGAGGGACATGTTCTATTTCATGCTTAGGTGATTATTGAGAATGAAAATCATGAAAACAAATTGATGTGTTCAAGTCGCTGATTAAACACCGATATATATATATATATATATATATATATATATATATATATATAAAATCATCCTCAGACAGATCTGTTTCGTTCTATCAGAACTCATCAGTGTGGCTAGACATACTAGCTTCCCGTAGCTGGGATCGAAACCCGGTTGACTCAAATGCCAATCCAAGCCTCTACGCCTCAGCCACGAGGAAGCAGCAGCCGCGAAGTAAATTTTAAACGGTTGTGAATCACAATTACTATTGTTTACATACATCCGATTAACGCCTTCCGAGAACTCAATTAATATACGAAGAGCCTTGCAACAAACGCTAATGGTAACGCGATTACTTCATTCGCTTAGAGAACTCAACCCTACGGGGGTAGGAGAGTATATATATATCTATAAGCACGCACTAATACCAATAAATGTAAAAAAAAGGCAACGTATTTGTTGCCGTTTGTATATATATATATATATATATATACAAACGGCAACAAATACGTAGCCTTATATATATATATATATATACATACAAACGGCAACAAATACGTTGACTTTTTTTACATTTATTGGTATGACTATATGTCTGGATGGAACAATAAGTGAGGTAAGTTTCTCTTTAGAAACTTGTGTATGTAATAGATAGATAGATAGATAGATTGGTTGGTCGGTTGGTTTCACTCCATGACAACGTTTCTTCACTTTTTATACCTATGTAGTTTTAACAGTTATGGTATCTACTTATATACGATACAAAGATGTATCTTTGCAATCATATTAAAGGAGTAAACATTTTATCATCTGAAATTAGCATAAAAGTTGAACACAAATGTAGTATTATCGCAGCTACTTAGTTATATTAAAATAGATTATATCTATTTTCTAGAAGCATTTGCTTATTCAGCAACAAATCTAGAACAAGGCCATATTTACAAGACCTAATTCTTAAGATTATCGTATCGGATCCAATTTAGCGTTATATCCAAGACACTTCTTTTGAAAGAGATGGGGGTCTCATCCCCCCTTGCAACCTAAGTCCCACTAACAAGGCTGATTTTGGGTTAAAGATTAACCAAGAAATTAGTTTTAGTTAAGAGGTGGGAAGAGATTACTGTAGAAGAATTTTAAGAAAAAAGCTATTCCATTTAAGTTAACGAAATGAAACTACTTTTTATGTATGTATTTGCTGAACCCCTCTACTACGAACACGATATGACATAAGATCATTTTTTAAGCGGAGTACAGCTGATTTTAAGTTCAAAGATTTTACTTTTCCTAGAAATGTTGCCTTACCAAGGTCGACGATCCAAGTTCGTTCCACTACTTATCCGTAGTTGGCGGAAGATGAGATTTTTGCCCTTTTGGCATAAGCTTGAAATGAAACGCAAACAGCCTCGGCTAGGGTTTGAACTCAGCTCTTCGGGTTCATTTCCTTCGAAGGGGACCATCATGCTACCAGCGTCTCCTCTTTTTTATGCATCTCTCATTTTTTTTTCTATTGAAATTTGTCTACTATTTCTGAAACGATGCAATTTTGGAGAAAAATTAACATTTTGAACCAAATGTTAAAAAAAAAAAAGGCGTGTATTATCGTCATCAGGAGCAGTGATCTTAATGCTATAAAAACAAGGAAATTAAGAACAGCGGATTTTGATTATAATTAACGCAGAATTTGGTACTTAGGCAGTTTTCCAATAGTTTTAGATGTGTTGGCATCTCCGAATTTGAAAGCCTCTTTTATTTGGCGTTTCCTATCAACCAGCGTGCGTGCTTATAAAAGGCCACCGACTACAACTATTTTGTTCTGGGCAGCGAACAATTCTGGACCCATTTCAAGCGCCACGAGACCCAATTATCACTTCGAGCTTTACAAACGCACTGAAGCATAGCTACTACTATTCATGTTTGGCTCTAAAAACCCGTCAATTTCACACGTTCAAGAAAATTCGGCGTCATTATGTCTAAAAGAAAGTCTTTGAGGTGCGCTTGTAAACCACCGATTGAGAGGTACACTACGTGAAAATTGATAGTCCAAAAAAAGCCGGCAATTATCTCATCTACGCCTGATTTCTATGCCTAAAAGTAGATTTTGCATGGGTTGGTTGGAGTCAAGCCGAAGATTAAAGAAAAGGTTCCATCATTTTTCTTCGGAGTCCAAGGTGTTAGACCTAAGCAATAATGTCATGGAATTATCTTATATCTTAAACTACCTATAAACATTATCATTATCTAATTGAATGTGAATTATTATTTTAGGGCAATAATTTGATATTGGAAATCTAAATTATATTCTATTAACTACGTCTTGGGTGAGTCTCTATGACGTAATGGCTAAATGCTGGACTGCGGCCTCAAAGAATTCGAGTTCGAACTCCAGTCACGTTATTAAGTTCACTTTAAGACTAATACCCTTGGCAAAGGTATGTACCCCTTTATCTCTCCAGCTATGGGTTAAATAGTGTCATTGCTATTCTACAAAGATCGATTTGATATTAAATGACCTACGAAGATTGATATGATATTAAACGAAGAAACCAAACCAATTACGTCTTGCAGCATCATGGCTTTCTGAAGGTTATTGTCTATTGTTAAACATCTATTGATGCAACCGTCTTTCCTATGAGAAATAAAACCTCCTCTGGTCCAGTTAGTCGGAAGTGCGATAAACGGAAGTGTTATCAAAGCTTTAATTTTTTCGATTTAGAATTCAAATAAAGACGGGTGGACAATTTGACAATTTATATAATAAACTTATGTTTAGTCGTCTATACTGCGTCTTAGGTGCGCTCAGTGTAACGGTTATCCTCATAGGAAATGGAATCGGAGAACCGAGTTCAAATCCTGGACGCGCTAATGTTTTTAGAAAAAGCATGAATCTATCATTTCTCTCGTTAGCTATGGGTAAATAGCAAGGTTGACTAGGTTGCTTACCATATTTACCCAACCCCTCCGCTCGGGTAGGATATGACACAAGGTCAGTTTTTAAGTGGTGTTTAACAGGTTTGAATTCAGAGTTTCCCTTCTCCTAGACTAGTTGCCTCACCAAGGCTGAAGAACATAGTCTGCCCTACTATTTACCCATAGTTGGAGGGAAAATAATTGGATTCATACCTTCCCCAAGGTTATTAGTGCTATGTAAAATGCAATCAGTCTCGTCCAGGATTTGAGCTCGTGTCGCCGTGTCTATTTCCTACGACGATAACCATTACACCACTAGGTTGCTTGCCCTTTGTTTGGTAACCAGTCTAAGAGATGAAAAATTCTGAATTCTTTACTCTGGTTTGTTTAACACATTCTTGATACATTTTAATCAGTGGTCTCGATGCGTTTTGGTGAAACACAGCATTGTGAAAGTGCAGAATCATGTATTGTGAGTTCCATGTTGCTTTTTCTTCTTTGCTGTACTAAAAATCCACCCAAAAGATTTGAATACTTTTCACCTCTGATCAATGGAAAACTTATTATTGGTATAAATGTGTTGAATGGCATGGAGACTATTTTAAAGAAAATTAATGTTTTATTCATTATTTATATCTGTCTTGGTAAATACAGCTTCAGTCACGGTAGTTTTTATACTTTTAACTTTCTTCTAAATCTTTAATTTTCTACCAGGAATGAATTGATTAAGATTACATAAATCTAGATTTGAAAAGTCGTTTTGATTTTCATTGTTTCAGACTAACAGCGCCCTCCCCGGAAACAAAGGCGTAAATCAAGGTATCACAATATATTAGTATACATATTCATAGTTAATGCTGATATATTAAAAGTACTATAGTATATTCATGTTCAAAGGGTAAATGGAATCCACAAATATTGCGTGCTGTGGCTTTTACGAAATTCTAATGGGGCTAAGTTTAATGAGATGGAGGCGAAAGACTTATATACGACTCTACTAAAGTACATTATAAAAAATAAAGACTTACTCCAATTTTAAGCATTGACACTGAATAGGTATTCTTGAATTAAATACACACTTTATTTTCTTAATGCTCTCTCTCTCTCTCTCTCTCTCTCTCTCTCTCTCTCTCACTCCGACACACACGCAAACACACACACACACACACACACACACACATACACGGTATTCTCTTATTTATGACACTCTAGTTACGATATTTCTCTATCAATTCTCGTTTACTCTCTTCTTTTTTATCTCTCGTTACCCTTCCTCAGTCTTTCAGTAACTCTCTCTCTCTCTCTCTCTCTCTCTCTCTCTTTCCTCACATAGCCTACGCTGCCTATCTCTCTCTCTCTCTCTCTCTCTCTCTCTCTCTCTCTCTCTTTCCTCACATAGCCTACGCTGCCTATCTCTCTCTCTCTCTCTCTCTTTCCTCACATAGCCTACGCTGCCTCTCTCTCTCTCTCTCTCTCTCCCTCTTTCCTCACATAGCCTACGCTGCCTATCTCTCTCTCTCTCTCTCTCTCTCTTTCCTCACATAGCCTACGCTGCTTATCTCTCTCTCTCTCTCTCTCCTCACATAGCCTACGCTGCCTATCTCTCTCTCTCTCTCTCTCTCTCTTTCCTCACATAGCCTACGCTGCCTATCTCTCTCTCTCTCTCTCTCTCTTTCCTCACATAGCCTACGCTGCCTATCTCTCTCTCTCTCTCTCTCTCTCTCTCTCTTTCCTCACATAGCCTACGCTGCCTATCTCTCTCTCTCTCTCTCTCTCTCTCTTTCCTCACATAGCCTACGCTGCCTATCTCTCTCTCTCTCTCTCTCTCTCTCTCTCTTTCCTCACATAGCCTACGCTGCCTATCTCTCTCTCTCTCTCTCTCTCTCTCTCTCCTGGTACACATGAGCACACGCGTGAAGGTGCGTGTTTACGTAATATTATTTCTCCATAAACCTAGAATTAATTAACTCTATTGAGCATTTTAGGAGGTGCAATGGTTAGCAAACTAGATTAGTAGACCATTGTGAGTGAAGTCGATTCTCATTGGGGTCTCCATACTTTTGACCTTTTACTACAACTAAACTTTGCCTCATCCATAGATTATTGTCTCTCTATATGCTATACATGTCTTATAATAGGTGTTCAATTTGAGGTATTAAATACGAATGAACAAATTTTTATGTGATAGAGATAGCAGTTTTATTAAAGGATTTTTGTCTTTTTTTTTCCTGTCTTTCTTCTTCTCTCCTTTAAAAATTCTTTTTCGATGCTTTCTTTCCTGCATTAATTCTATGCCGATATCTCTGCATTTTCTCTTCCTCTATCTTCTCTCTCCTTCACCACCTTCTCGTTCCTTATATCTGTCTCTCCCCCACTCATTCACACTCGTAATATAAACAGACCATATATCTTCATTTCTCCCCCAGTTCTAGATTATCAAATCCCCTAATTTTTATAACAGTGACCCTATGATCCTATCTAGCGAACCTTTGAACGGCAGGATCAATCATCTAGTGACCAGCCATGATCAACAATCGCCGCTCAGCCAACTGACCAGTGGCAATATAAAGCGGACAACTCAAGTCGTATATGTCTTAACGCTACCGTTCCTGGAAGTATATAAACCATGTTTTATGGCCCAGCCTGAATTCAAGAGGGACTTGTTACCCGGTGTTGGTCAAGCAACTGTCCCTTGCCAACAGTCATCAGTCGCACCGGAGGACCTAACTTACTGAGTACAGACATAGATATTCTTCGTCGTCAGTCCGTTGTGAATAGCCGAAAGTGGATGTCTATCGAGAGCCACCTGACAATAATAGCGGCAAATAGATCAATGGGGATACTAAGAGGGTTGGGTCATGTTTGGGCTACATCGTTGGAAATATAAACAAATGTTTACGTGGCTCGTTTATAAGAATTTACGGTACGCGAATGGAAATTCCGAGTGTCCTTTTGTGCGTTGTTAATGTCTGTTGTAGATAATTAAAAAAATAATGCTGAGCGATGAATTTGGATTCTGCATGGCGACTAAATCGTTAAGCAGATTTAAAAGTGACTATTCTAGTAGGCGTTTTTATTTATAACTTAGGGATTTCAATTCTTATCGAGCACGTTCACTGGTTGGAGTAATGAACATCCCTTCCAAACATTAGTATTCAACTCGAAATGAAGGCTGAGTTAAAAATAACGATTTTCTTTCTTGCAACTCAAGAGTCAGCTGAAAAATTACCGCCATAGTATTTATCCAAATGTGACACAAGGTCAGCTTAAAATGTTAACCCCCGCCCGAAAGAAGGAAGTCTCCTTTGGGTGGTAATAAAGACAACTTAGTTCCGTCGGCATTCCCCTTTCAGGGAGTCTTAGGCAATAAACCCAGCCCTTACTTCTACAGAGAAGTGGGTAACAGCTTCTTGGAAGGAAAGAGCACCTAGGTACAAAGCAGCGTTTTTATTACATCAACTAATACAAGACTGATTGACTGATTTTAACGGCATATTGATTCGTCTGGGATTATTTGATGACTACAAAACAAAGAACTGCGTATATTGCATGTTTATATTTATATTTTAAGCAGTTTCCTGAGAGTTTTGCATATAGTTATATGATATCAAATATTCCAATCAAATACAAGTAATTTCCATACAGTTTTATGGTTTCAAGTATTTTTAGAAGAAGATTATTTAGCGCAATGGCTAAAGTACTAATCTGTAACCTCGAGGTAAGCGAGTTCGATCTCCAGACATGCTATTACGTTAACTTTCGAATTAATACACATGAGAAATATATGAATTCCCATATCTCTCAAGCAATGGATTAAATAGTATCACTGCTGTTCTTCAACAGGGATGGCGTTCGCAAAAAATAACCCATGAAGATGGATATGTCATTTAACAACGAAACCGTCAAATATCTTTTTTTAAACAAATAATTTTCAAAAAGATCAATTTGATTCAGATATGACCCTAAAATGTAATGCAGGTCAGAGTGGATCTGGGAGTAATGGTAATGCGGAATACTCCACACTCACCAGATCTCCAGAACTGGAAGCTTACCATCAGTTTCAATTTAGGTCCATACCCATTATCAGAGGGGATTTTACCCATCTGCAAAATACAAAAACTCAGCATATTCTAAACCCCGCTGACCGAACAACCAACACTTGAATGTGTTAGATATGGTGAGTTTTAAATGCACATTAGTGCATTCAACTAAGTGACAAGAGTTTCTAATTAAAATAGAGCTGATTTGATTTATCTACACTTCTCCCTCAGAGGTCAGATGTGACTCAAGGTCAAGTGCATTCCCCTGGGAAGCGAGCTTCCAGGACGAAAATTTACAAAACTTTTCATGTCCTCGTTGATATTCCACCTTCTGAATGTGCCTTAGGTATCAGGCAACAAACCCAAACCTTTCAACAGTTAGATGAAGTGTATATCTTTTGCTTTATGGAATGGCCCTCATAAAATTAAAGCCAATAGTTGAAATGACAAACGTTTCAGGGCACAAGGTCATAACCTTATTGTTCAGGCTTTATAAATAAAAAGAGAGATACGGGATAATAGGAAAAAATTGTTTATATATATATATATATATATATATATATAAACTTGTAGCCATATGATGAAAAAACAATGTATTCTACTCAAGAAATTGTCTTGTATAAAACGCCCGATTAATCAATAGATTTAATGTGGTTCTTGGTAAATTCCGGTACAATCAATTCTATAACATTAAATTCCCTCAGATAAATTTCACCAAAGTTGAATCCTACATCTTAAAATTCGGCTACAGTCAATCACTGAAGAAAAATGAATGATGATATTGTTACATAATTAAGGACTCCTGTTGATTGTGATTTGTTTGCTAGCGAGATTTTCTGGTCGAACGACAAAGACAGTGGAAAGGAAAGGAACTTATATAAGAATGATAATCGAGACAAGCAAAGAGACAGAGAATGAGAAAGGCTATAAGGAAGAAACAAATGGAAAAGTCTAGGCTAGGGTAAGGACGGACGGCCGGGTTAAAAATAGAAACGTATCGGCAGCAAATCGAGGACGGGTTATGATTGGCTGGAAGAAACTCAAGCGTTAAGGTTGTAGGGAGTGAATGCAGGATAGAAAAGAGGAAAATAGTTAGTTGGATACGAAACACGACGATGAAAAGACGCCTGATGAGCCCATACACGAAGTTGTGAAGGTCCCACGAACAAATTTGTGCAAGAACTACAATAGAAAACGATAAAGTAAATTTCAAGGTTTGTGTTTCTCACTCCTCCAGACATTTTATTTTTCATTGTCTAGCTAAAGGGGTCGACTCTTTTCATTCACTGTTTCTCTCTTCTCGACGACAACTGAGATATGTACTTTGTTTGGTTTCTTTGTTTAATGGCATATCAACCTTTGTAGGTTATTTAATGCCTAGAAGAACAGTCATGATACTATTTAACCCATAGCATTTTTAAGGGTATTTCTCCGAAAGTGAACGTAATAGCGCGACTGGAGTTCGAACTGGCTCACTAAGATTCTGCAGTCCATCGCTTTAACCATCACACCACCACGACACCTCCCTGAGAGGTGTAATAACGAATAAACCTTTTTATTAGCGAACCAAGACGGTGTTTTGGTGTGTTCGTTACTTCTTTTCATACAGATGTAGGTTACCACGAGGTCCGACTGATACTTAAGGCGTAGAACTATACTCATAGACCCTTTAGAATGGTGATGGGGCTAGCATTAATGTGGTGTAGAAGTAGCACAGATGTCCATTTGAGAACCGTAACATTACAACATTCTATTTGTGCCGTGTACCGTTACAATATTATTTTTATATATTATGAATATACATATACATTACGCGAATTCTGAAATGATAATTATACTTCTTGTCTGTCTAAAATTATCATTTAAGAATTATTTAGAAATATAATTCAGTATAAGAAAACTTACTTAACCCTGACTCTTAATAAATAAAAAGAATTGTTTACGAATATTGGGTTATTTTTCTTTATTCTTTTTTAATTATCATTTTTAAGTTGATGTTGAAAATAAAAGAAAAAATACAATTTATTTTTTTTATTTTATCATTTTTTTATCCTTCTGTTTGCATTTGACTTTTGCTAAATTTTCATTGGTCAAATTTTCATTGGTCAAATGTCCACTGTTGAACGTTACTGTGGTGAAATTAACCTATGGCTAAATTTACGCGCGTAAATTTAATTTGGTGGAATTTTCTATGGCGAATAGATACTATAAGTTAGTCTGAAATGAAAATGTCTAATCAAAATCATCGATGTGTCACGCGTCGAAAATGAAAGATAGAATATTTACTTTATAAAACAAATATTCATTTTCATTTATTCTTCAACATCATCTCTTTCTTTGCCATATTAAGTATATAGATCAATCATTGAAAAACTTATCTAATAAATAGCTGTTTAGTAAATTATTGATCCACTTTACAATATACAGAAACATACCAAAATACAAGGTGTGTGTGTGTGTGTGTGTGTGTGTGTGTGTGTGTGTGTGTGTGTGTGTGTGTGTGTGGTTCAGGTCAAGCCCCAACTTAAACACAGAAAAAAGTGGTTTGTAAGATTTTGTCGTACTATGCTTCTAAATGAAATAGGCTACTTATTAATAGCAACATTCGTGTTTGAAATATGCAACAGTCTGAGGATTGAGGTAGTTCATTGATAGATAGATAGATAGATCAGACTGAGATAGATAGATAGATAGATAGATCTGGATAGATCTGAACACACCAAGATACCCAGATAGTGAGTTTTGAGTATTATCGAAAAATATACTCACACACACGCACACACATGGTTGTACATCAATATTTTATACGTGCAAAGTGGATATAATTATTACACTACAAGTTGTCATTTTAACATGAAAGCAGAAAAGGCGCGAACCAATCAAATATTCTTCAGAATATTTTAAGATGCATTTTAAGTGCTGAATTTGCTTTTAAATCAGCATGCAAAATAGAAAACACATTTACTGTTATATTTTTGCGACTGAACTTATTTAATGTCCAAAAAAAAACGAACAATTGAAATAAATAAAAGGAAACTACTATAAGGATTATAATAAAACTATTTGACTCTTTCCCTCCTAAACTATATATATATATATATATATAGTTTAGGAGGGATATATATATATATATATATATATATATATATATATATATATAATTAGAATTTGTCGTTAAAACCGTTTTAAATGAGTAAAATACTGTATGCTATATGGACGAAAAGGCAGAAACATATCACAATATTTCAAATTTAAAATAAAAGAAAACAGTGTAAAGATTCGCTGCTGAGTTTCTATTAGATTACGTTCGAGTGAAATTCTATTGACAAATGTAGTCTGTCACACACACACACACACACACACACAATATATATATATATATATATATATATATATATATATATATATATATATATATATATATATATTATAATGATGAGGTAGGGCAATTACCCTTGGCTCAGATTTTTACGTTTTCGATCATTTGGTGAGCTGATGATCCACATGTTCAACATATTTCAAATCATACACATTTATATTCTTTCAATGTCATGTGACTACAACGAACGTCTGAAGTCAGTGTCATAAATTATTCCCTATCTTGTTTTCATTATTCTTAATATATTGTGATATTATTCTGAATTTTTGCGTTAAATATTGTCAATGATTTTGCTGTTTGGAAAATTTGTGGCGTTAAATTCTAAGCATTATACATGTATATACATATATACATATATATATATATATATGTGTGTGTGTGTGTGTGTGTGTGTGTGTGTGTGTGTGTGTGTGTGTGTGTGTGTGTAAAAGAATTGTGAGTTACTTACGATTATACTTTAAACTATCTTAAACTATGACACATCGAAGTTGTCTCTGTTGAAAGTAGCTTAGAACTGACTGAAATATTTCGTTACTTGTCGACATCGAAAACATGGCCTTTACTTAGACTGTAAATACAATATTTCTGATGATACTATCATTCTCTATACCGATGTCCCCATCAAAGCAAGACTTATACGCTTGTTAGGCCTGTGAAACAGCGCACGTGTTTGTTTCCTACTTGGTTTGCACGGCAATTAATTAAGCGAATAACACGATGTGCACGCTCTTACTTCATGTTCTAGCCTCGGTAGGTCCCTTGTAGATGATGGGAAATATCTGGCCGGTAAAGCGTAAATTGCCGATGTAAAGAAAGACTCTGCTGATTTTAAAACGCAGGAAAAATGTTGTGGTGGGCGATTGTTGGAAAATTGCACTAGAACGCCATGTTAATGGAAGGCTTCTTCTGAAAGCAGAGATAGCTATCCAGTACAATAATGACCGCAAGTCATTTACGATCTGATGAACATGGAAAGAAGTATGTCAAATAGATAGATAGATAGATAGATAATGAGCATACGTATATATATGCACACATAACTGAGAACAAGTTTTATAGTGTTTATATAGACTTCTGTAACTAGTATATATATATATATATATATATATATATATATTGTCAAAATATTGGGCAACACTTAAAAACGATTATCTAAAACCTAAAAAAACATTAGAACTACATCCATCACAAACGTCTAATGCAAAGTAGTACAAATGCCAGTTTCAAGACTCAAGTCGATCATCAGGTTCAGGTTCATATATATATATATATATATTAGTCACATACATCTATAAAAACAAATGAATCAGCCGGTCAGTCATGCCAAATTTAAAACTTGTTCATCCCTAACCTAATTAAAAGCTCATGAGCCAAGTTTCTTCACCACACACACACACACAAACACATACATATTCGTATGTATATATAACAAATAAATCACATGTGTAGGGGATCAATAATTCAAATTTTTAACCGAACTGTAAGAAACTAATCGATCGGCTTAGGTCGATATATATATATATATATATATATATACGTGGTGCCTTCAATAAGTTTCTAGACTTTTTTGTAAAGACATTTAAAATTGTCGTAGACTCATGAAAATTCACTATGTTATTGTTATACATCTTATGAGATGACTGATCAATTTCTATGATTTCAGGTTCTATTGAAAGGCTATAGCAACAATTGGAATAAACCCTACTAAAGCCTGGTTGTCACAGCTGGTGAATTTCAAAAATGCAATCTGGACGTGAGGAAACTTAAGAAGAACGATATGCAATAATATTCTGTTTTAAACTTGGAAAAATGCCACAGAAACGTATGGATTGCTTCAGATTGTTTTTGGACCATCTTGCATGAATCGAGCATCAGTTTTGAGTGGTATAAGAGATTCAAGGACGGCAGGTAGTCTATGAGGGATGATTAGAGGTGTGGTAAGGAAGTCAATACACCAGAGTTGATTAGCCAAAGGGTTAGGGTTAGGGTTACTATGTTGAGGTTTTAAGGGAGTTCAGGAAGAGATTCCTAGGGAAGAGGCCAGCACTCTTCAAATTGGCTCAGTGGCATTTTCACCAGGATAATGCACCAGTTCGCAACTCCATCCTTGTCACAGACTATTTGACCAAGATGGACATCAAGGCAATTCATCGGCCTTCCTATTGTCCAGACGTTGCTCCCTGTGACTTTTGGTTATTCCCTAAGCTCAGAGGCTGTTCTTATGAGACAATTGAGGAGATGAAAGAGGCTTTGACGAAGGTCATTGACACGCACACATAAGAGGACTTCCATGGGGCCTTCCAGAAGTTGTTGGAATGGTACAACAAGTGCCTTGCAGCCGGAGGAGATTACTTCGAAGGGGAATAGAGTTTCATGTGTGTACTATCAATAAAAGTGCCCATATGAAAGAAGTCTGGAAACTTATTTAATGAGCATCGTATATATAGTATCATCCATAATATGTACACCTCGAACAATTTTTCATCAGAAGCTACTCTTCTTCTTGATTTAATATCCTGGATTTTATTATCACTACTGAAACATCAAACACTCAAAACGGATGTTATTAGCAATTATTCATAGCCAGACTCACAGAGATTCAGTCTGCAAACATAAAATTGTAACACTATAGTAACCAAAAGTAAAATTGCATAAATGTATTTATTTACTGCAACATATTCATATTTTGGTGTATATATATATATATATGTATATATATATATATATAGAGAGAGAGTGTGTGTGTGGTGCAGTTTTCTCTTCCTTCTATACGTATACTGACACACATCTTTTGACATATTTTTGTCATATGTACACATATCTCTGTCTATTGTAACATGAAATATGTATTTGTATATGCATATATATCGGTATGTGCCTCATTATATATTATTTCAAATGTATTTATATGTGCTGTATATATATGTAGGTGAGTATTTACCGATATATCTCACTGACACAGAAAATGAATACGCTCATTCTTCCCATATATGCTTGTTTCTGCTCCGAAGCATGTAAGTCTTTTCTCTTGTTTTGAGGCTATTATGGGTTTTTTTTCCCGTCATTCTATTTACATCAATTACTCCCATTATAAAGCTTTTCCCACCAAAACAATTTTGTTTCTTCCGACGCCCATTATCAACTTCCAACTTTTTTTTTTACTAACTTCTTTTCTTTTTCTCTTTATTTTATCTCTCTTCTCACCAAATTTGTCTCTCTTTTATTTGTCTCTCTTCTTTTTAAATATATCTCTCTCCTTTTCTTCACAGTATTCACCTCTCTCCCTCTCCCTCTCTCTCTCTCCCTCTCTCTCTCTCTCTCTCTCTCTCTCTCTCTCTCTCTCTCTCACCACCTCGTAGTACTTTTTCTTTCTTTTATTTCTTATTCATTTCCTTCTTATTGCAACAATATTTCTCTCGCAGTATTTCTCTTCGTCAAATGAAACAATATTTAAAATGATTTCTGATGATACAGACCTTCACTTTACTCTGGGCTACCGAGCTCCAGAAAGCAATTTTGCTAAGTGCTGTTGGTAACGGAGAGAAGAAAAATGAAATAAAATAAAAATAATTCAGGATATAAACGTACAAACGGATACGCATCGTTTGCATTGCTATCTTCTTTTCTTTTGTCGTCTCTTTCATTTTCTCACTCTCTACGATGCACACACATATATACACACACACATACACACACACACACACACACATAGAGGCACACGAATACACAGAGACAAACGAACACACATGCATGTAAGTTATGCATGTAAATACACAAGCCTCTTTATTTCTGTGCATCTCTATATAAAGATGTATTTGTGACGCATTGTATTTGGCAATATATTTCAGCTTATAATCAATTAATATCAACGCTGAGCGCACTTAATATCTTGATATCTCAAAACAATACAATAATGATAATAATAAATTACATTATAAGCGAAAGTAGCAAACTAGCACAAAAGAAGCGCAAGACTAGACACGACTGGGTGGGATAGGTGATCCACATGGAATTGTGCAAGAAGTTAAAATTTGACCGTACAATCAAATAGTATATGCACAAACAAGAATCCGTCCAAGAAAAGGAAATGGGTTAATTCCATGGGATTTTGAGATACAAATGGATGACCTAATCCCGACCAGAAAACCAGACTTTAATGTTGATTAACAAGAAAAAATAACTTGTCATCTACTGGATCTTGCCGTTCCAACGAAACACTGAGAGAAAATCAAAGAAAGGGAAAAGATCCATAAATAGGTGGACCTTGTCAATGAACTAAAAAATTTGTAGAGAGTGAGGATAACAATAATACCAATTTTAGTTGGCGCACTTGGAAGGTTCCCCAAAAGCTTGGTGAAGGAAACTGAAAGAATTGGAAATCACAGAAAATGGTGTTAAAAACTCACAAGGAGTGTAATAATAATAATACTCGACCTTGCGAGGGAATTGAAAAAACTTTGGAACATGCAGGTTACAATGATACCAATTGTAATCGGTGCGTTTGGAACAGTAACTAAAGGATTGCTAAAGGGACTAGAGGACTTGGAAGTTGGCGGACGAGTGGAGACCATCCAAACGGCAGCATTATTGAGAACGGCCAGAATACTAAGAAGAGTCCTGGAGACTTGAGGAGACTTGCTGTCACTCAGACTCCAGTGAAAAACCATCGGCTAACGCTGATGTGAAAAGCTCTAATGAGTGAATAATAATAATAATAATAATAATAATAATACTCATGTGTGTAACTCTGAGTCCTTCTGAGCCAACACTTTCATTCTATATTTTTTTTAATTCCAAAATAGCTGATTTTTCTAATAAATTGAATATTGAATTTTTTCAGACATGAACAGAAGAAGAAAGTAATTTTTTAATTCATTTTAAAATTTTTTCTTTCTTCTTTTTTCTAGAGAAAATGATAACTCAACGCATTTTGTAAACCTAAGTCCTTCAAAGGTAAAACTTTGAGTCTATATTTTTTTAAAATAGCATATTTTTCGAAAAAAATTTAATGCTGAAAGTTTTCCGACGAGGAAAAAAGTAACTTGAGAAGAAATTCTTTTTATTTTTATTTTTATTTCTTCCTCTTATTTTACACTATATGCCTAAATAACCAGTAGCGACTAGAAGGTGAAGAGTGGGCGTTCATGTGACTCTGTCTTTAAAATATCTTCAGTGAACAGCATCTGAAAGACAAACTGACTTAGTGTTATTGTGTATAATTCTGAGTCCAGAAAAGCATTCGTTGTATATTTTTAATTATAAAACAACAAGTCACATGATAATCTTTTTTATATATCTTTTGAACTAGTACGAAACTATGACACAAGTAAAAGAAATGGGGAAATAAATTGTTATTCTAATGAATTAAGCTTGCCACACCTGGAAGTGTAATGATTAAATTTGCAAGAGCCTGAGGCACCACTCTAAAATTTCCAAACTAAGATATAAACCAAAATAAAAAAAATCCCGATAAACACAGAAAAGAATAGATGGACTCATACTAAGTTAAAACTTACATTAGTATAAAAAGAGTGGAATTTGTGACCTGCTGAGAGTATTTCTCTTTGGAAGAATATTAGGTCAAATCTGTGATAGAAACAAAGATATCAATCACCCCCTGACCCAGTGATAACCACAGTATACTAGCCATGATGAAAAATGACCAATATAAATACAATCAAACGTGTGATTCAAATAAAAGGGGTGCTCCACATTCCCCGAAGCTCCAAAACTGAAGCCTCACCATCATATTATTCAATGTCATATCCAGAACACTGCAGGGATGCAGTCGGTCTATTCTACGGCCCCAACCGACTGGGCTGGCTACTTTGAAGAGATGAAACGCAAAACAGGAAAAAACAAACTTTAAAAGAACCCAGCTCTACGACACTAATGTTAATAGTAAAGGAAAAAAAATGTCGAACTAATTTGAAAAATCTTGAGCGAAAAGAAGGAGATCTTACCATCCCTAAGGAATCAAAACGAGAAAAAAAAACTCAAAGTAGGAACGGAAAAGTTGAATAAATTATTGAAAATATAGAAACCAGCAACATCATTGTACAAACCAGTTTTTGCAAGAACAAATCTAGTCAGTGACTAAATTGGTAACCAACTAAGGAACCCAATCAAAAATACAAAAGCTAGATGAGAAACAAGTCTTGAAGGATAAAGTGAAATTACTTGAGAAATAAAAATATAAAAGGCACACTCGAATGAAAAGACTGAAAAAAGCCAACCGCAGACCAGATTGACAATACAACTGGAAGAAATAAACCAAAAAAATATTGGTGAACAAAGGAAGATTCAAAATACAGCGAGACAGAACCAAATAAAACAGAAACTTCCAAAACGAAAGAAAATTCTACTAAAAAGTCGGTGGAGAAAGCTCAAAGACAAAAAAAGCTGGATGCGAAGAAAACAAAATAATGTGGGAGTAAAATATGGGAACGGAAAGAACATAACAGAAAGTCAGAATGGATTTTATGAATTATAAGGACTGAACAAAGACCTGGAGACGAACATACACCTGGACTCACTAAGAGCAACACTCAAGAAAATACCAAAGCGGAAAACACCAAGATGGTATACATAGATACAAGTTTGGAAAAATGTTCTCCATTCAATACAGATTGACTTAGCAACTACCAGAAGCAAGAATACTCAAAATAATGACGAAAAGGAAAACAACTCTGATCCAGAAGGATCCCCAGATGGATCATCTCCAGCAACTACAGACCGATAATACGTTTACCGATGAGGTGGAAGATCCTAATCACATACATAAGAGAATAAATCTATTAGTTGCTTGAATGCCGTGGAATATTTCTGGAATAACAGAAGAGATGACGTAATGGAACAAAAAAAAAAGATGACTTACCATCTATAGATATACATATCTTCATGTTGGTCAAAATAATGAGAAAAACGAAGCTATGGCATTGATAGATAAGACTCCACAAATTTAGATAACAGAATATCTGAAAATGTACAAAATATCCGACAGTCATAAACTTCATCTTGAAATCCATGTAAAAGTAGAAAGTGGAATTAGTAGTGATATGAAGGTATTTTAAAAAAATGAAAAAACAAAACAAAACCGGGGACCCAGATAGAAACAGATAGATTATACTGCTAGGGTGTAGGAATAGAATTTGGCATTGAAAAATGTGCCATTCTTATAATGAAAACTGGGAAAAGAGAAACAATAGAAGGAACTAAATGACTAAATCGGGAGAGCATCAGAGTGCTTGGAGAGAAGGAAAATTACAAGTACTTAGAAAACAGAAATGAGAAGAAAAACAACTGTCTTTGTTTTGAAGAGAAAAACTGATGAGATTGCACATTAGAAGACCAGGAGGTGGCAAAGAAAGGGAAACGTTAAGAGAGAGACTGAATTCCTTCTAATTGTAGCACAAAACAACTCTACAAGAACAAATTATTTTAAAACGAAAATTAATCATACAATATAGAAGAGAAAAAGTAGATTATGTGGAGACAGAGATGAAACGGTTAATCACGTTATAAACGAATGCAGTAAGCTAGTGCAAAAGGTATAAAAGGTTAGGCACGACTGGGTGGGAAAGGTGTTCCACGGAGAATTATGCAAGAGATTAGAATTTGACCGTACTATTAAATGATATGTACACAAAACATAATCCGACCTAGAGAAAGAGGTGCATAAAATTCTCTTGAACTTTGAGATACAATTGGATCACTTCATCCCGGTAAGAAAGCCAGAGCTAATGTTAATTAACAAGAAAAAAAGAACCTGTCATTAAGTGGACTTCCCCACCCTAGCGGACACAGAATGAAAAAAGAAAGCAAAAAAAAAAAAGAAAAATACATAGACAAATAAATCTACATGGCCAGAGAAGTAACGAAAAACAAACCGGTTTATATACCATAACTGAAAGATCAATTGTAGTTGTTGCGCTTGATACAGTACAAAATGGGAGAGAAAAAACTGCTAAAAGAACAAGAATTCAGAGGAAGAATAGAGACCATTCAGACCACAGCATTGTAAAGATCTACCAGAATATTGAAAGATTCCTGGATACCAACGGTGAGCTGCTGCTACTCAGACTCTAAGTAAAGTCCACCATCCAACGTTAGCATGAAAAACTCACCACGAGCAAAATAATAATAATAATAATAATAATAATAATAATAATAATAATAAGAAGAAGAAGAAGAAGAAGAAGAAGAAGAAGAAGAAGAAGAAGAAGAAGAAGACCCGCCAATTAAGTATAAGGAGAAAAATCGGTTGGTACAATTTGTCTTAAACTTAAAATAAGTAATAGATTTTGTTTTGTCCCTCTAACCTGAAATCTTTGATGAATGTTTTTAATTTAAATGAAGACGACTTTCCGGGGTTTTTTTTTTTTTTTTCATCAATACTTTTCCAAAAAGCATTGGTTAGATTTGAACGGTTAGTTTGTTGGTTTTTTTTTCTGTGAGAAATTCTATATTGTTTGCCTATAACTTCTTAAGCGAGGTGAAAAATAACGTATTTGCTAGATGGTTTGAAAGCGCAAATAATGGGAGAACAATTACCGTCCACAACGAAACGGGCTAAATATGTAAGAAGCATAGTACTTTTTCTGAAGGGACCATCATATTCAGTAGAAACGAAATTTCAATAAATTTCGGCAGTGAATAAATAAGCCGAAATGACGATACAGGAACACCTGCAATTAGCTCAGAGACTTATTGAAGGATGTAGGCTATGAAAATAGCCAGTCCGTAGACTTTCACTAAGTTCAAACTTAGCCATTTTGGAATTTTTTTATTTCAATTTTATTTTATCTTATTTTATTATTTTTTGTGACCTGCTATAAAAGAACTCTCACCACAAATGTTCTTGGTTACATTTCTGTCAGAGGCGCAGATAATAAACAAACCCTGAGTCTGGTATAGCCACAATATACTACCCATAAAAATGACAAATAGAAACATAATTCAACATGGGGCCCAGATGACAGGTTCTGGGTATCATGATCGGTATGTGCTCCCTTGATAGCTAACATGGGGCACCCGATAGGCGTCTTGCGAATATTGGCTGTTCTTCTTTCGGGTATACAAACGATGAATAAATTAACAAATCAAAATAGAGACCACAGAGTAGAAAATAGACTTAGAAAGATAAAACTAGCACTGTACTGTTTGGGCAATAACAAAGAATGGTTTGTTTTCTGACCTTGAAAAACTGTAACTGTACCAACAAATATACAGGCAAACACATCAATAAACCCCTTATACTAAAATCGAGAATCTAAATAGAGGAAAACCAGAAACTCCTAACCAGAACCAAACGCTAAATGATAATGACCGATACACCACAAACACAAAGACGCAAACATCGACCCAAAAATTTTAAATGAATGTAGAAATCATGAAAAGAATTATGTGCGAAAAGAAAACCATATTTCCTTTTCTTATGAACCAAGAGTGAAGGACAGCCAAATCTAAAACCGAGAAAGTGAAAGACTTGTTGACAAATATCTCAACAAACAACATAACGGAATTAAAGGACTTAATATATGTTGAAGCAAAATTAATCAGTGAAAAATTCGGGGTCCACCTGAAGATCACAGACAGAATGTCGAAACCCGCATAGGAACTCAGATTAGAATCGCAGGTAAGAAAACTACGACAACAAGCAAAAATACAGAAACAGAAAATGAAAATATATTCAGACGAAGCAAAAAAATTACAATTAAAACTCGAAGAGAGTGATCAAAAAATACTGCGAAAGAAGGAAGACTAAAAAGATACAGAGATAAGGCCAAATAATAGACAAGGTTGGCTTTCCAAAACAAGGAAAGAAAATTTTACCGACAAGTAGGTGGAGAATAGGCAAAGACATACCAGCAACCGGATACGTAAGAGGCAAAAAGATTTTGGAGCAAAATTTGGGAACAGAAAGATCATAAAAAAAGCCGAATGTATAAAATCAAAGAAACAGAGTTGAGAATACTCGAAGAAGGCCCTAATATGGAAATACTCCTCGACGCGTTCAAAGCAACACTTAAAAAATACCAAACTGGTAATCCCCCGGCCTACATGACATACATAGATTTTGGTTTTAAAAATTCACCTCCATCCACGGCAGACTGGCTACCGAAATGAATAAATGTATACAGAAAACAGAGATACCCGAATGGATGACCAAAGGGAAGACTATCCTGATCCGAAAAGACTCCCTAAAAAACAGCCTCAAACAAGTATAAACCCATAAAGTGCCTACCGATGATGTGGAAAATACTAGAGGCACAGGAGAACTATAATATATAGATCAACACATCCTCAACGAGAGTAAAACGAGACGGAAATTTTTGTTATGGCCTGGATTGACAACAAAAAAGCTAACGATATGGTCCTCCGAAACTGGAAATTACACTGTCTCCAAATTTCTAAAATACTCGACAAAGCCATACGGTTTATCGAGCAGACCATAGAAACCTGGGGAGTAGAATTGACAGCGGGAGGAAAAAGCTTAACAGAGGTGAAGATCCACGGAGGCATATTTCAGGAAGATGCTCTATCACCATTACTATTTGTGATAACTATGGTACCAATCAATAACGTCCTCAGGAAATGCACAACTGGATAGAAATTCAGTAAATCGCAAGAAAAGATCGTCCACTTAATGAACATGGACGACATCAAACTGTTTGCCAAAAACGAAAGAGAATTGAAAAACCTAATACAGACACTAAGAATAAACAGTCAAGATATAGAAATGGAATTTGGCATTAAAAAATGTGCCATGCTAAGAATGAAAAACGGGAAATGACACATGACAGAAGGAATCGAACTACCAAATCAAGAAAAAGTCAGAACGCTCGAAGAAAAGGAAACCAACAAATACTTGGGAATATTGAAAGCTGACACTATCAAAGAAGTGGAGATGGAATAATTTTTTTAAATATCTCCGGACAACTAGAAAGCTACTCGAGACAAAACTGTATATGAGAAACATTATAAAAAGGATAAATACCAGGGCAGTACCCCTCGTAAGATACTCGGGACCATTCTTGAAATGGACCAGAGAAGACCATAAACAAATGGACAAGAGAACAAGAAAACTAATGACCATGCATTAGGCCTTGCGTCCCAGAGATGACGTTGACAGACGATATGTGTCAAGAAAAGTGGGAGAAGGAGGACTTGCCAGCATTGAAGACACCGTTGACGCATCGATACAACGATTCGAAGACTACATAGAAAAGCGCGGAGGAATACTGATCACAGCCGCCAGAAACAATACCGACAACACGAGGTTCAGCAAAACAGAAGAAACCAGAAAACAAAAATGGGAAGGAAAACAACTCTGTGGACGTTTTAAGCGATTAACAAGTGAAATCTCATACGAAAGATGTGGACGTAGCTAAAAAGGGGAAACCTTTTAAGAGAAACCGAATCTCTTCTAATAGCATCACAAAACAACGCCATAAGGACCAACCATATCAAAACGAGAATAGATAAGACGCAACAAATTAGCAAATGTAGGTTATGTGGTGATAGCGATGAAACCATCAATTACATAATAAGCAAATACAACAAATTAGCACAGAAAGAGTATAAGATGAGACATGACTGGCTGAGCAAGATGATCTACTGGAAACCGTGCAAGAAATTTAAATTCGTCCATACGAACAAATGGTATATGCACAACCCAGAATCTGTCCTGAAGAATGAGATGCTCAAACTCTTCTTGGATTTTGAGATACAAACGGACCACCTGATCTCGATCAGACCACCGGACCTTATGATAATTAACAAAATAAGAGAACTTACAGAATTTTGGACTTTGCTTTCCTGGCTGACTACAAAGTAAAACTGAAAGAAAGCGAAAAGAAGGATAAGTCCCTGGACCTTTCCAGGCGATTGAAAAAGCTGTGGAACATGAAAGTGACGTTTATACCAGTTGTAATTGGTGCTCTTAGTATTGTTACCAAAGGATTGGTAAAAGGACAAGAGGACTTGGAAATAAGGAGATGCGTGGAGATAATCCAAACTGCAGCATCGCTGAGATCAACCAGAATACTGCGAAGAGTCCTGGAGACTTGAGGAGATTAATTGTCACTCAAACTCCAGTGAAAGACCATAAGCTAACGCTGATGTGAAAAATATCAAGGACTAAAAATAATAATGAAAACTTGGACGTGGCTAAGAAAGGGAAACCTTTTTGAGAGAAACTGAATCTCTTCTAATAGAGACAATTATATCGAAGCAAAAATAGATAAGATACAACATTATAGCAAATGTAGGTAATGTGGTGATAGAGACGAAACGATCAATCACATAATAAGCGAATGTAGTAAGTATAAGACGAGATATGACTGGGTGGGCAAGAGGATCCATTAGGAACTGTGCAAGAAATTGAAATATGACCATATGAACAAATGTTATATGTACAATACGGATTCCGTCCTGGAGAATGACACGATCAAACTTCACTGGGATTTTGAGATACAAACGGATCACCTAACCTTGGTCAGATGGCCAGACCTAGTGATAGTCAAAAACAAAAAAAAAATTGTTAACTTTGCCGTCCCGACTGACCACTGAGTAAAATTGAAGGAAAACAAAAAGAGAGATAAGTAATTTGACGTTACTAGGGAACTAAAAGAACTATGGAACATAAAAGTGACTGTGGTGGTAATTGTAATCGGTGCACTTGCTACATTGACAAAAGGGTTGGTAAAGGGGCTGGAGAAATAAGAAATAATAAGACGAATGGAGACCATCCAAACAACAGCATTATTTAGATCAGCTAGAATACTAAGAAGAGTCCCGAAGATTTGAGGAGACTTCCTGTCCCACAGATTCTAATGGAAGCTAACACTGGTGTGAAAATTCTCCAAGGAGTAAAATAATAATACTAATAATAATAAAAATGAACCAAAAAGATAAACAAATACTTGGACCTTGCCTGTGAACTAAAAATCTATGGAACATTAGAGTGACGGTGATACTAGTTGTAATTGGTGCACTTGTAGCGGTCCCCAAAGACTTGAAAAGGGGACTGGAGGAATTGAAGATCAGAGGAAGTATCACAGCATTGTTAAGACCGGTGAGAATACTAAGAAGTGTCCCGGAGAAATGAGATGACTCCATAAAACACCACCAGACAACACTGGCGTGAAAAACTTGAAAGGGGGGACACAATAATAATGTACAAACTAGAAACTGTCCGGAAAATTGAGACTGATAAAATTTTCTGAGGTTTTGAGATTCAAACGGATCGCTCAGTCCAAAGACCAGACCTAATGTTTATTAACAAGAAAGAAACGATGATCATAAACGACGTTCTCCTGTTGACTCCAACGCATGGACACTGAATGACATCTGGAGGAAGTATCCAGCACTATGGCCTGTTGGGAAGGATGGAGAAAAGTAAGGTAATTCATGCTAACAGCATGAGATAGATAGATAGATAGATAGATAGATAGATAAACTAGAAGTTATCCAGCGTAATTGTCTGTGGCTGTAGAATACGCTGATTAAGACCTCCGCCCCGCCCAACGAGTGTCTTTAGTATGTTTCTAAACTACATCTAATGTTTGGGCTCCAGGACAGGAATTTATGGAATGCTAAGTACCCCTTTATTGTCATTACTTCCAGGTCCACTCTGACATAGAGTACCTGTTACAGTCGTATCTATGACTAAAATAGAACTGTTCTATCATTTAGGGTGGATTATTCTTATTATAATTAATTTGAAATCATACACCTGTATGCAAATTATTTGAGAATTATACGATAGGAATACTTAGTAAATAGAATGTCTAATGTTAAATGTTAAAATTTGAAACTAATTCACAAATCAGTAATATTAAAGGAAATTATTACTGTTAGATAATAAAAACCATTTGCAAAAAAAAGGATAAACATAAAATAGAATTATTACTGTTTAATAGGAAAATTTGAAACTATTCAACCGTGAGTAAACAAATGATTAAGATAAAAAAGAATTATTAGTCTAAAAACAAAAATACTTAAAACCATTTGTCTACGAGCAAATGAGCTCCAACGATTCGTTTAAAAATAAAGTTACTGCAAACTATTTGCTTAAAAATCCTCTATATATATAAAGATGGGATTTGAAACTAAATAATCCACAAGGTTTGATATGCCATAAAACACCAAATAAACAACTATATATATATATATATATATATATATATATATATATATATATATATATATATATATATATATATAGGAGCCAGAGATTATCCAGACAAGTCGGTTTGAGCTATAGAATACGCCGAGTGCATTTCTGTCAAGGAGTAAGACCTCTTCCCCACAAACAGTGTCCTAGATATGAAAATAAACCATATGAAAGCAAGGCTCTAGTTCAAATGATTAGCATTAACTTAGATAGAAATACTGGATAAATAGAATTACATTTGTTAAATAGCAATACTTGAAACCATTTATCTGTGGCAAATAGGGGGATTAGTGTTAAATAGCAATACTTGAAAGCCTTCAACAAACGTGTGCCAACAAATGAGTTCGTTCTTGTTTGAAAATAATATTGCCTACAAACTATTTCCTTTACAAAATTATATATATATATATATATATATATGTGTGTGTGTGTGTGTGTGTGTGTGTGTGTGTGAGCAGGATTTGGCATTAAATAACATACAAGGTTTGATACGCGATAAATCTTACCAACCAATCAAAAGTTATCAGATAGTCCATAATATTACACAATACAAAACTGGAACATTATTTCAGTCTGTTTTATATGTTAAAGAAAGGGGAGAACAAATAAAACTTGTTTATGAAATCAAAACTAAAGGAATCTTTACAAAAGGACCAAGTGATGTGAATGTTAAATATCCAATCTATACTGCTGACAAAGCTTATTCGTATAGACCAATTTCTAAGAAGAAATTCGCTAAATATACGTAGACGTGCGCGGATTTAAATCCCTGTTCGGTTAGTTTAGTCTAAACTCCCGACTCTAATGCTTTGATATAATCTTCCCTTAATCCTGTCTAGTTTAATTCTGCAGCTCAGATTTTGATTAGGCGTAACTAATCCATCAGTGGCTACTGCAGATGACTGTCCAGTCATTTTACGTCAGTCGATGAAGAGAAGATAGGAATTCATGTAAGGCTCGACGTGTTTGATGAAAGTCCAAAGTAGGTGGGTTAGTAAACGGTGCGAGTTTCTGCGTACATGTAGGGGTGAGTTGGAGGGTGAGCGAAAGAAAGTGAGAGAGGGACAAGAGTGAGAGGGAAGAGAAGGAGAAAGGAGAGAGCGAGAAAGAATGAAAGACAGCATGAGAAAGTTAGACAAGCGATAGAGTAAGATATGATATAGAGTGAGAGGAAAAGAAGAGAGAAATATATGTTTGCATTCATTCTTTTCTTTTACCAGCAATGGAGTTTAGTTTATCGTATTATAAGCAATATTTTCCGATATGTTTTATACGTTCATTATTGTTTTTCTTTTTCTTTCGGTTTTTTTTTTATCCCTTTTTATTTTTTCTTTATTTTTTTAATATTTAATTTCTTTTGACATGTTTTGAGGGTGGGCTGTATGTCCGTTCCACGTTGCTTGTCAATTCACCAACCGACTGAAGCCCACGCCAGCATGGCCGCTATTATTACCGACAACGGCAAACACTCTGCTTATTTCGGTGCTCAGACGAAATGGACGCACTTCCGCTAAGTCCCCACCCCATCTGCCATCTCCTAGAACAACTATCGGCCTCTGGCTCCATGTTTGCTATGAATTCCTGTCCATAAAAGCGAACAAATATCACATTTGATGGGGGATTATACAAAATCGTGCTATCAACAAAGGGACAAGCAAAAGATAACAACACGAAGAAGAAAAAAATGAGGAAAAATAATGGAATGAGAACTTGAAAATAAAAAGATTTTTTTAGATAAAACATAAAAACTATTATAAATTCTTCTTCTTCTTCTTCTTCTTCTTCTTCTTCTTCTTCTTCTTCTTCTTCTTCACTTAATAGGACAATAAATATCATGAATATCACGACCACGACTGCCATAATTATTATTATGTTTTATGAAAAAAGAACCGTGTCTAGATAATTGGGAGGTCATAGCTACAAGTCTGCTTTTATGCAAATCAATATGACATTTGCTCCCTTAACTTGAGAAAAGACATTACTGATTTTTTTACAACATCTCAAGAGTCCAATCGTTTAATTTTTGCCTGTAATATCTTTTCGACTCGTTTAGGAGTTCTTTCGTCATTTTTTATGCCTGAAAGGTTGAATAATTTATTTAATCATCACGGACGCAGTTTAATTTAATTGTTGATATTGATGTTTTGATGCTGATAAAACAATAAACAATAATTTTTATTTTTAATGCAATTTATCAACAAGTACTCTAGAAATTTACTTTACTGCCCTTATCTCTCTCTCTCTCTCTCTCTCTCTCTCTCTCTCTCTCTCTCTCTCCCCTATATATATATGTGTGTGTGTGTGTATCTGTGTGTGTGTGTGTGAGAGAGAGAGAGAGAGGCACTTGGCTTGTCGATTGCATAGGTGAGAAACTGATGATCATCAAGCGCCGTTGACTCTATGTCTACGTCATACAAACATATATATATATATATATATATATATATATAAGAATGAGGTAAATAGAATTGATCGTTTTATATATACAGATATATATATATATATATATATATATATCTTTAAGAAAAAACAACGGAACCAATCACAAAGGATTATAAATTTATTTCCATCCTGTTACGCATTTTTGAAATTTCCAAAAACACGAAAAAAATTAACAGGACTTCTTCAGATCTTTCAGATAAAGATCTGAAGAAGTCCTGTTAATTTTTTTCGTGTTTTTGGAAATTTCAAAAATGCGTAACAGGATGGAAATAAATTTATAATCCTTTGTGATTGGTTTCGTTGTTTTTTCTTAAAGAAATTATTGCTCTGTATTATTGGTACATTGAGCTCTTTACCAGGAAAATTTAAATATTCATTCATGAATAATTTCTTGTCCTGATGGAATTACTCCCAACTCCGGTTTAACTGGACTAAGTATACTATATATATATATATATATATATATTATAAAAATGGTTGTTAAATATATATATATATATATATATATAAGAATGAGTTCAGTTTTGTTGATCTGATTCTTTAACTTATGCTTCATCTTATATTAAAAATATGTGTCTATGTGTGTGTAAACGTACGTGAGAGAGAGAGTGAGAGAGAGAGCGTGTGAAAGAGAGAGAGAACGAGAGAGTGTGAGTTAGAGAGAGAGAGAGAGAGAACAAGAGAGAGAGAGTGTGTGTGTGTGTGTATTTACCCACCCACTCCACCACACACAAGATGCGACACAATGTCAATTTTTAACTGGGTTAAACAGGTTTCCATTCACCTCCCCTCTTTTTGCCTGTATCGGTTCCCTTACAAAGGTTAAAAAATCTATTCCACCCAATTATTTACCCATAGCAGGGATAGAAAAAAAATGGATTCATGCCTTTTTCAAGAGCATTAGTAGGAAGTTTAACGCAAACAGCCTCCTGCTGTATTTCAACTCGGATTGCTGATACTACCTAAAAGTTTCTCCAGAAAAAAAGAGCAATTTCAGGTGTGTGGGTGTGTGGGTGTACGTAAGTGTGTGCACGCTCGTGCGTGTGTGTCTGTATGTGCACGTGAGTGTGTGTTTACATGTGTGCGTGCGTGTGTGTTGATTCTAAAAGTAATGTTTTAAATTGATCTTACCTGTCTCATAGAGAAATGGCCCACAGACTATGATCACGCTTGTATAGGTGGTCCTTTTCAATACAGTGTGTCCAAAAAAATCGAAACTACAAAGTGAACTGAGTAAATTGTCGTCAAAATTAAACAAAAATGAAAAAAATCTTCCTGGCCCGAGATAAAAATGGGCATTTTCTCATCTTGTATAAGAAATACCGAAAATAGCACTTGCGTGGTGCTTTCAATAAGTTTGCAGCCTTTTTTTGTACAGACATTTAAAATTGTCGAAGACTTTTGAAAATTCACTATGTTATTGCTATACATCTTATGAGATGACTGACCAATTTTTATGATTTCAGGTTCTAATCAACAGCTACAGCAGCAATTGGAATATACCCTACTAAAGCCAGCCTGATTGCCACAGCTGGTGAATTTCAAAAATGCAATCTGGACATGAGGACACTTTAGAAGAACGATATGCAATAAAATTCTGTTTTAAACTTGGAAAGAATGCTGCCACAGAAACGTATGAAATGTTTCAGACTGCTTTTCGACCATCTTACATAAATCGAGCATCAGTTCTTGAGTAGCATAAGAGATTCAAGGAAGGCAGGGAGTCTGTGAGGGAGGATGAGAGGTGTGGGAGGAGTAAGGAAGTCAAATATACCAGAGTTGATTGGCCAAACGGTTAGGGTTAGGGTTAGAGTTACTATGTTGAGGTTTTAAGGGAGTTCAGGAAGAGATTCCGTCGGAAGAGGCCAGCACTCTTCAGTAGCATTTCTACCTGGACAATGCACCAGTTCACAACTCCATCCTTGTCACAAACTATTTGGCCCAGATGGGCATCAACACAGTTCCACACCCTCGCTATAGTCCAGACCTTGTTCCCTGTGACTTTTGGTTATTCCCTAAGCTCAGAAGCTGTCGTTATGAGACAATTGAAGAGATGAAAGTGGCTGTGACAAAGGTCATCGACACACTCACACAAGAGGATTTCAATGGAGCCTTCCAGAAATTGTTGGAACGATACAACAAGTGCATTGCAGCCGGAGAAGATTACTTCGAAGGGGAGTAGAGTTTAACACTACTTGCCTGATCAGAAATTCAAACATTTTAAAGGGTCTGGCTATCGATTTGATTGACTTAATCGGATCGTTGTTAATCATACTAAGAAATGTAGGAGATTTTTTCTCCTCAGAATGGTCCGAGTCAGGTTTCCGAACTGCTGTACCATAATAATCATCATGGGACCCATCCAAGTCATCAAATACACTCCTTGACAATGCCATCTGTACAACAAACGCTTTCCATAGGGGAATTATTGTGTCATGGTGCAGCTATCCTCCGAGACCCTGCCCAACTGACTTTAATAGTGTCATGGTGCTGCTTTCCCCAGAGACCATGCCCAACTGAGTTTAATAGTGTCATGGTGCTGCTTTCCCCAGAGACCATGCCCAACTGACTTTAATTGTGTCATGGTGCTGCTTTCCTCAGAGAGCATGCCCAACTGACTTTAATTGTGTCATGGTGCTGCTTTTCTCAGACACCATGCCCAAATGACATTAATTGTGTCATGGTGGTGCTTTCCTCAGAGACCATGACCAACTGACTTTAATTGTATCATGGTGGTGCTTTCCTCAGACACCATGCCCAACTGACTTTAATATTGTCATGCTGCTGCTTTCATCAGAGACCATGCCCAATTGACTTTAATAGTGTCATGGTGGTGCTTTCTTCTCACACCAGGCCCAACTGACTTTAATAGTGTCATGGTGCTACTTTCCTCAGACACCATGCCCAACTGACTTTAATATTGTCATGGTGCTACTTTCATCAAAGACCATGCCCAACTGACTTTAATTGTGTCATGGTGCTGCTTTCCTCAGACACCATGCCCAACTGACTTTAATTGTGTCATGGTGCTGCTTTCCTCAGACACCATGCCCAAGTGACATTAATATTGTCATGGTGCTGCTTTCCTAAGACACCATGTCCAACTGACTTTAATTATGTCATGGTGGTGCTTTCCTCAGACACCATGCCCAACTGACTTTAATATTGTCATGCTGCTGCTTTCATCAGAGACCATGCCCAACTGACTTTAATAGTGTCATGGTGGTGCTTTCTTCAGACACCAGGCCCAACTGACTTTAATAGTGTCATGGTGCTACTTTCCTCAGACACCATGCCCAACTGACTTTAATATTGTCATGGTGCTACTTTCATCAAAGACCATGCCCAACTGACTTTAATTGTGTCATGGTGCTGCTTTCCTCAGACACCATACCCAACTGATTTTAATAGTGTCATGGTGCTGCTTTCCTCAGACACCATGCCCAAGTGACATTAATATTGTCATGGTGCTGCTTTCCTAAGACACCATGTCCAACTGACTTTAATTATGTCATGGTGCTTCTTTCCTCAGACACCATGCCCAACTGACTTTAATATTGTCATGGTGCTGCTTTCCTCAGAGACCATGCCCAACTGACTTTAATATTGTCATGGTGCTGCTCTCCTCAGACACCATGCCCAACTGACATTAATTGTGTCATGGTGGTGCTTTCCTCAGAGACCATGGCCAACTGACTTTAATTGTGTCATGGTGCTACTTTCCTCAGACACCATGCCCAACTGACATTAATGGTGTCATGGTGGTGCTTTCCTCAGAGACCATGCCCAACTGACTTTAATAGTGTCATGGTGCTGCTTTCCTCAGACACCATGCCCAAATGACATTAATATTATCATGGTGCTGCTTTCCTAAGACACCATGCCCAACTGACTTTAATTGTGTCATGGTGGTGCTTTCCTCAGACACCATGCCCAACTGACTTTAATATTGTCATGGTGCTGCTTTCCTCAGAGACCATGCCCAACTGGCTTTAATAGTGTCATGGTGCTGCTTTCCTCAGACACCAGGCCCAACTGACTTTAATAGTGTCATGGTGCTACTTTCCTCAGACACCATACCCAACTGACTTTAATATTGTCATGGTGCTGCTTTCCTCAGAGACCAGGCCCAAATGACCTTAATATTGTCATGGTGCTGCTTTTCTCAGACACCATGCCCAACTGATATTAAATGTATCATGGTAGTGCTTTCCTCAGAGACCATGCCCAACTGACTTTAATATTGTCATGGTGCTGCTTTTCTCAGACACCATGCCCAACTGACATTAATTGTGTCATGGTGGTGCTTTCCTCAGAGACCATGCCCAACTGACTTTAATAGTGTCATGGTGCTGCTTTCCTCATACACCATGCCTAAGTGACATTAATATTGTCATAGTGCTGCTTTCCTCAGACACCATGCCTAACTGACTTTAATAGTGTCATGGTGCTGCTTTCCTCAGACACCAGGCCCAACTGACTTTAATAGTGTCATGGTGCTACTTTCCTCAGACACCATGCCCAACTGACATTAATATTGTCATGGTGCTGCTTTCCTAAGACACCATGTCCAACTGATTTAATTGTCTCATGGTGCTGATTTCCTCAGACACCATGCCCAACTGACATGAATATTGTCATGGTGCTGCTTTCCTCAGAGAACAGGCCCAAATGACCTTAATATTGTCATGGTGCTGCTTTTCTCAAACACCATGCCCAACTGATATTAAATGTGTCATGGTAGTGCTTTCCTCAGAGACCATGCCCAAATGACTTTAATATTGTCATGGTGCTGCTTTTCTAAGACACCATGCCCAACTGACATTAATTGTGTCATGGTGGTGCTTTCCTCAGAGACCATGCCAACTGACTTTAATAGTGTCATGGTGCTGCTTCCCTCAGACACCATGCCTAAGTGACATTAATATTGTCATGGTGCTGCTTTCCTCAGAGACCATGCCCAACTGATTTAATTGTCTCATGGTGCTGCTTTCCTCAGACACCATGCCCAACTGACATTAATATTGTCATGGTGCTGCTTTCCTCAGAGACCATGCCCAACTGACTTTAATATTGTCATGGTGATGCTTTCCTCAGACACCATGCCCAACTGACTTTAATAGTGTCATGGCGCTGTTTCCTCAGAGACCATGCCCAACTGACTTTAATTGTCTCATGGTGCTGCTTTCCTCAGACACCATGCCCAACTGACATTAATATTGTCATGACGCTGCTTTTCTCAGACACCATGCCTAACTGACTTTAATAGTGTCATGGCGCTGCTTTTCTCAGACACCATGCCCAACTGACTTTAATTGTTTCATGGTGCTGCTGTTCTCAGAGACCATGCCCAACTGATTTAATAGTGTCATGGTGCTGCTTTCCTTAGAGACCATGCCCAACTGACTTTAATAGTGTCATGGTGCTGCTTTCCTCAGAGACCATGCCCAACTGACTTTAATATTGTCATGGTGCTGCTTTCCTCAGACACCATGCCCAACTGACTTTAATTGTGTCGGGGGGTTGCTTTACTCAGACAACATGCCCAACTGACTTTAATAGTTTCATGGTGCTGCTTTCCACAGAGACCATGCCCAACTGACTTTAATATTGTCATGGTGTTGCTTTCCTCAGACACCATGCCCAACTGACTTTAATTGTGTCATATTACTGCTTTCCTCACACACCATGCCCAACTGACTCTAATAGTGTCATGGTGCTGCTTTCCTCAGAGACCATGCCCAACTGACTTTAATAGTGTCACGGTGCTGCTTTCCTCAGTGACCATGCCCAACTGACTTTAATTGTGTAATGATGCTGCATTCTTCATAGACCATGCCCAACTGACTTTAATAGTGTCATGGTGCTGCTTTCCTCAGAGACCATGCCTAACTGACTTTAATATTGTTACGGTGCTGCTTTCCTCAGAGACAATGCCCAACTGACTTTAATAGTGTCATGGCGGTGCTTTCCTCAGAGACCATGCCTAACTGACTTTAATAGTTTCATGGTGCTGCTTTTCTCAGACACCATGCCCAACTGACTTTAATAGTGTCATGGTGCTGCTTTCCTCAGAAACCATGCCCAAATGACTTTAATAGTGTCATGGTGCTGCTTTCCTCAGACACCATGCCCAATTGACTTTTATTGTGTCATGGTGGTGCTTTCCCCAGAGACCATGCCTAACTGACTTTAATAGTTTCATGGTGTTGCTTTTCTCAGAGACCATGCCCAACTGACTTTAATAGTTTCATGGTGCTTCTTTCCTCAAAGACCATGCCCATCTGACTTTAATTGTGTCATGGTGCTGCTTTCCTCAGAGACCATGCCTAACTGACATTAATAGTTTCATGGTGCTGCTTTCCTCAGAGACCATGCCCAACTGACTTTAATAGTGTCATGGTGCTGCTTTCCTCAGACACCATGCCCAGATGACTTTAATAGTGTCATGGTGCTGCTTTCCTCAGAGACCATGCCCAACTGACTTTAATAGTGTCACGGTGCTGCTTTCCTCAGAGACCATGCCCAACTGACTTTAATTGTTTCATGGTGCTGCTTTTCTCAGAGACCATGCCCAACTGATTTAATAGTGTCACAGTCCTGCTTTCCTTAGAGACCATGCCCAACTGACTTTAATAGTGTCATGATGCTGCTTTCCTCAGAGACCATGCCCAACTGACTTTAAAAGTGACACGGTGCTGCTGTCCTCAGAGACCATGCCCAACTGACTTTAATACTGTCATGGTGCTGCTTTACTCAGAGACCATGCCTAACTGACTTTAATAGTTTCATGGTGCTGCTTTTCTCAGACACCATGCCCAACTGACTTTAATAGTGTCATGGTGCTGTTTTCCTCAGAAACCATGCCAAAAACTTTAATAATGTCATGGTGGTGCTTTCCTCAGACACCATGCCCAACTGACTTTTATTGAGTCATGGTGGTGTCTTTCCTCAGAGACCATGCCTAAATGACTTTAATAGTTTCATGGTGCTGCTTTTCTCAGAGACCATGCCCAACTGACTTTAATAGTGTCATGGTGCTGCTTTCCTCAAAGACCATGCCCAACTGACTTTAATTGTGTCATGGTGCTGCTTTCCTCAGAGACCATGCCTAACGGACATTAATGGTTTCATGGTGCTGCTTTCATCAGAAACCATGCCGAACTGACTTTAATAGTGACATGGTGCTGCTTTCCTCAGACACCATGCCCAGATGACTTTAATAGTGTCATGGTGCTGCTTTTCTCAGACACCATGCCCAACTGACTTTAATAGTGTCATGGTGCTGCTTTCCTCAGAGACCATGCCCAACTGACTTTAATTGTGTCATATTACTGCTTTCCTCAGAAACCGTGCCCAACTGACTTTAATAGTGTCATGGTGCTGCTTTCCTCAGAGACCATGCCTAACTGACTTTAATATTGTTACGGTGCTACTTTCCTCAGAGACCATGCCCAACTGACTTTAATAGTGTCATGGTGCTGCTTTCCTCAGACACCATGCCCAACTGACTTTAATAGTGTCATGGCGGTGCTTTCCTCAGAGACCATGCCTAACTGACTTTAATAGTTTCATGGTGCTGCTTTTCTCAGACACCATGCCCAACTGACTTTAATAGTGTCATGGTGCTGCTTTCCTCAGAAACCATGCCCAAATGACTTTAATAGTGTCATGGTGCTGCTTTCCTCAGACACCATGCCCAATTGACTTTTATTGTGTCATGGTGGTGCTTTCCTCAGAGACCATGCCTAACTGACTTTAATAGTTTCATGGTGTTGCTTTTCTCAGAGACCATGGCCAACTGACTTTAATAGTTTCATGGTGCTTCTTTCCTCAAAGACCATGCCCATCTGACTTTAATAGTTTCATGGTGCTGCTTTTCTCAGACACCATGCCCAACTGACTTTAATAGTGTCATGGTGCTGTTTTCCTCAGAAACCATGCCAAAAACTTTAATAATGTCATGGTGCTGCTTTCCTCAGACACCATGCCCAACTGACTTTTATTGAGTCATGGTGGTGCTTTCCTCAGAGACCATGCCTAACTGACTTTAATAGTTTCATGGTGCTGCTTTTCTCAGAGACCATGCCCAACTGACTTTAATAGTGTCATGGTGCTGCTTTCCTCAAAGACCATACCCAACTGACTTTAATTGTGTCATGGTGCTGCTTTCCTCAGAGACCATGCCTAACTGACATTAATGGTTTCATGGTGCTGCTTTCCTCAGAAACCATGCCGAACTGACTTTAATAGTGACATGGTGCTGCTTTCCTCAGACACCATGCCCAGATGACTTTAATCGTGTCATGGTGCTGCTTTCCTCAGAAACCATGCCAAACTGACTTTAATAGTGTCATGGTGCTGCTTTCCTCAGAGACCATGCCTAACTGACTTTAATATTGTTACGGTGCTGCTTTCCTCAGAGACCATGCCCAACTGACTCTAATAGTGTCATGGTGCTGCTTTCCTCAGACACCATGCCCAACTGACTTTAATAGTGTCATGGCGGTGCTTTCCTCAGAGACCATGCCTAACTGACTTTAATAGTTTCATGGTGCTGCTTTTCTCAGACACCATGCCCAACTGACTTTAATAGTGTCATGGTGCTGCTTTCCTCAGAAACCATGCCCAAATGACTTTAATAGTGTGATGGTGCTGCTTTCCTCAGACACCATGCCCAATTGACTTTTATTGTGTCATGGTGGTGCTTTCCTCAGAGACCATGCCTAACTGACTTTAATAGTTTCATGGTGTTGCTTTTCTCAGAGACCATGGCCAGCTGACTTTAATAGTTTCATGGTGCTTCTTTCCTCAAAGACCATGCCCATCTGACTTTAATTGTGTGATAGTGCTGCTTTCCTCAGAGACCATGCCTAAGTGACATTAATAGTTTCATGGTGCTGCTTTCCTCAGAGACCATGCCCAACTGACTTTAATAGTGTCATGGTGCTGCTTTCCTCAGACACCATGCCCAGATGACTTTAATAGTGTCATGGTGCTGCTTTCCTCACAGACCATGCCCAACTGACTTTAATAGTTTCATAGTGCTGCTTTTCTCAGACACCATACCCAACTGACTTTAATAGTGTCATGGTGCTGCTTTCCTCACAGACCATGCCCAACTGACTTTAATAGTGTCACGGTGCTGCTTTCCTCAGTGACCATGCCCAACTGACTTTAATTGTGTCATGATGCTGCTTTCCTCAGACACCATGCCCAACTGACTTTAATAGTGTCATGGCGCTGCTTTCCTCAGAGACCATGCCAAACTGACTTTAATTGTTTAATGGTGCTGCTTTTCTTAGAGACCATGCCCAACTGATTTAATAGTGTCATGGTGCTGCTTTCCTTAGAGACCATGCCCAACTGACTTTAACAGTGTCACGGTGCTGCTCTCCTCAGAGACCATGCCCAACTGACTTTAATAGTGTCATGGCGCTGCTTTCCTTAGAGACCATGCCCAACTGCCTTTAATAGTGTCATGGTACTGCTTTTCTCAGACACCATTCCCAACTGACTTTACTAGTGTCATTGTGGTGCTTTCCTCAGACACCATGCCCAACTGACTTTAATAGTGTCATGGTGATTCTTTCCTCAGAAACCATGCCCAAATGACTTTAATAGTGTCATGGTGCTGCTTTCCTCAGACACCATGCTCAACTGACTTTTATTGTGTCATGGTGGTGCTTTCCTCAGAGATCATGCCTAACTGACTTTAATAGTTTCATGGTGCTGCTTTTCTCAGAGACCATGCCCAACTGACTTTAATAGTGTCATGGTGCTGCTTTCCTCAAAGACCATGCCCAACTGACTTTAATTGTGTCATGGTGCTGCTTTCCTCAGAGACCATGCCGAACTGACTTTAATAGTGTCATGGTGCTGCTTTCCTCAGACACCATGCCCAACTGACTTTAATAGTGTCATTGTGCTGCTTTCCTCAGAGACCATGCCCAACTGACTTTAATAGTTTCAAAGTGCTGCTTTTCTCAGACACCATACCCAACTGACTTTAATAGTGTCATGGTGCTGCTTTCCTCAGAGACCATGCCCAACTGACTTTAATTGTGTCATAGTACTGCTTTCCTCAGAGACCATGCCCAACTGACTTTAATAGTGTCATGGTGCTGCTTTCCTCAGAGACCATGCCCAACTGACATTAATATTGTCACGGTGCTGCTTTCCTCAGAGACCATGCCCAACTGACTTTAATAGTGTCATGGTGCCGCTTTCCTCAGAAACCATGCCCAAATGACTTTAATAGTGTCATGGTGCTGCTTTCTTCACACACCATGCCCAACTAACTTTTATTTTGTCATGGTGGTGCTTTCCTCAGAGACAATGCCTAACTGACTTTAATAGTTTTATGGTGCTGCTTTTCTTAGAGACCATGCCCAACTGACTTTAATAGTGTCATGGTGCTGCTTTCCTCAAAGACCATGCCCAACTGACTTTAATAGTGTCATGGTGCTGCTTTCCTCAGTGACCATGCCCTACTAACTTTAATATTGTCATGGAGCTGCTTTCCCCAGAGACCATGCCCAACTGACTTTAATTGTGTCATAGTGCTGCTTTCCTCAGAGACCATGCCCAACTGACTTTAATAGTGTCATGGTGCTGCTTTCCTAAGAGACCATGCCCAACTGACTTTAATATTGTCACGGTGCTGCTTTCCTTAGACATCATGCCCAACTGACATTAATAGTGTCATGGTGCTGCTTTACACAGAGACCATGCCCAACTGACTTTAATTGTGTCAGGGTGCTACTTTCCTCAGACACCACGCCCAACTGACTTTAATTGTGTCACGGTGCTACTTTCCTCAGAGACACCATGCCCAACTGACTTTAATAGTGTCATGGTGCTGCTTTTCTCAGAGACCATGCCCAACTGACTTTAGTTGTGTCATGGTGCTGCTTTCCTCACACACCATGCCCAACTGACTTTAATATTGTCATGGTGCTTCTTTCCTCAGACAACATACCCAAATGACTTTAATAGTGTCACGCTTCTGCTTTCCTCAGACACCATGCCCAACAGACTTTAATATTGTCATGGTACTGATTTCCTCAGACACCATGCCCAAATTACTTTAATGGTTTCCTGGTGCTGCTTTTCTCAGAGACCATACCCAACAGACTTTAATAGTGTCATGGTGCTGCTTTCCTCAGACATCATGCCCAACTGACTTTAATAGTTTCATTGTGCTGCTTTTCTCAGAGAATATGCCCAACTGACTTTAATTGTGTCATGGCGCTGCTTTCCTCAGACACCATGCCCAACTGACTTTAGTTGTGTCATGGTGCTGCTTTCCTCAGAGACAATGCCCAACTGACTTTAATTGTGTCATGATGCTGCTTTCCTCAGACATCATGCCCAACTGACTTTGATATTTTCATGGTGCTACATTTCTCAGAGACCATGCCCAACTGATATTAATTGTGTCATGGTGCTGCTTTCCTCAAAGACAATGCCCAAATGACTTTAATAGTTTCATGGTGCCGTTTATTCTCAGAGACCATGCCCAACTGACTTTAATAGTGTCACGGTGCTGCTTTCCTCAGAGACCATACCCAACTGACTTTAATAGTGTCATGGTGCTGCTTTCTTCAGAGACCATGCCCAAATGTCTTTAATAGTGTCACGGTGCTGCTTTCCTCAGACACCATGCCCAACTGACTTTAATAGAGTCATGGTGCTGCTTTCGTCAGAGACCATGCCCAACAGATTTTAATATTGTCATGGTGCTGCTTTCCTCAGAGACAATGCCCAACTGACTTTAATTGTGTCATGGTGCTGCTTTCCTCAGACACCATGCCCAACTGACTTTTATAGTTTCATAGTGCTGCTTTTCTCAGACACCATGCCCAACTGACTTTCATAGTGTCATTTTGCTGCATTCCTCAGAGACCATGCCCAACTGACTTTAATTGTGTCATAGTGCTGCTTTCGTCAGAGACCATGCCCAACTGACTTTAATATTGTCATGGTGCTGCTTTCCTCAGAGACCATGCCCAACTGACTTTAATATCGTCATGGTGCTGCTTACCTCAGACACCATGCCAAACTGACTTTAATTGAGTCATGGTGCTGCTTTCCTCAGAGACCATGCCCAACTGACTTTAATAGTGTCATGGTGCTGCTTTCCTCAAAGACCATGCCCAACTGACTTTAATAGTGTCATGGTGCTGCTTTCCTCAGTGACCATGCCCTACTAACTTTAATATTGTCATGGAGCTGCTTTCCCCAGAGACCATGCCCAACTGACTTTAATTGTGTCATAGTGCTGCTTTCCTCAGAGACCATGCCCAACTGACTTTAATAGTGTCATGGTGCTGCTTTCCTAAGAGACCATGCCCAACTGACTTTAATATTGTCACGGTGCTGCTTTCCTTAGACATCATGCCCAACTGACATTAATAGTGTCATGGTGCTGCTTTACACAGAGACCATGCCCAACTGACTTTAATTGTGTCAGGGTGCTACTTTCCTCAGACACCACGCCCAACTGACTTTAATTGTGTCACGGTGCTACTTTCCTCAGAGACACCATGCCCAACTGACTTTAATAGTGTCATGGTGCTGCTTTTCTCAGAGACCATGCCCAACTGACTTTAGTTGTGTCATGGTGCTGCTTTCCTCACACACCATGCCCAACTGACTTTAATATTGTCATGGTGCTTCTTTCCTCAGACAACATACCCAAATGACTTTAATAGTGTCACGCTTCTGCTTTCCTCAGACACCATGCCCAACTGACTTTGATAGTGTCATGGTGCTGCTTTCCTCAGACACCATGCCCAACAGACTTTAATATTGTCATGGTACTGATTTCCTCAGACACCATGCCCAAATTACTTTAATGGTTTCCTGGTGCTGCTTTTCTCAGAGACCATACCCAACAGACTTTAATAGTGTCATGGTGCTGCTTTCCTCAGACATCATGCCCAACTGACTTTAATAGTTTCATTGTGCTGCTTTTCTCAGAGAATATGCCCAACTGACTTTAATTGTGTCATGGCGCTGCTTTCCTCAGACACCATGCCCAACTAACTTTAGTTGTGTCATGGTGCTGCTTTCCTCAGAGACAATGCCCAACTGACTTTAATTGTGTCATGATGCTGCTTTCCTCAGACATCATGCCCAACTGACTTTGATATTTTCATGGTGCTACATTTCTCAGAGACCATGCCCAACTGATATTAATTGTGTCATGGTGCTGCTTTCCTCAAAGACAATGCCCAAATGACTTTAATAGTTTCATGGTGCCGTTTATTCTCAGAGACCATGCCCAACTGACTTTAATAGTGTCACGGTGCTGCTTTCCTCAGAGACCATACCCAACTGACTTTAATAGTGTCATGGTGCTGCTTTCTTCAGAGACCATGCCCAAATGTCTTTAATAGTGTCACGGTGCTGCTTTCCTCAGACACCATGCCCAACTGACTTTAATAGAGTCATGGTGCTGCTTTCGTCAGAGACCATGCCCAACAGATTTTAATATTGTCATGGTGCTGCTTTCCTCAGAGACAATGCCCAACTGACTTTAATTGTGTCATGGTGCTGCTTTCCTCAGACACCATGCCCAACTGACTTTTATAGTTTCATAGTGCTGCTTTTCTCAGACACCATGCCCAACTGACTTTCATAGTGTCATTTTGCTGCATTCCTCAGAGACCATGCCCAACTGACGTTAATTGTGTCATAGTGCTGCTTTCGTCAGAGACCATGCCCAACTGACTTTAATATTGTCATGGTGCTGCTTTCCTCAGAGACCATGCCCAACTGACTTTAATATCGTCATGGTGCTGCTTACCTCAGACACCATGCCAAACTGACTTTAATTGAGTCATGGTGCTGCTTTCCTCAGAGACCATGCCCAATTGACTTTAATAGAGTCATGGTGCTGCTTTCCTCAGACACCATGCCCAACTGACTTTAATAGTGTCATGGTGCTGCTTTCCTCAGACATCATGCCCAACTGTCTTTAATTGTGTCATGTTGCTGCTTTCCTCAGAGACCTTGCCCAAATGACTTTAATTGTGTCATGGTGCTGCTTTCCTCAGACACCATGCCAAACTGTCTTTAATTGTGTCATGGTGCTGCTTTTCTCAGACACCATGCCCAACTGTTTTTAATTGTGTCATGTTGCTGCTTTCCTCAGAGACCATACCCAACTGACTTTAATTGTGTCATGGTGCTGCTTTCCTCAGACACCATGCCAAACTGTCTTTAATTGTGTCATGGTGCTGCTTTCCTCAGACACCATGCCCAAGTGACTTTTATTGTGTCATGTTGCTGCTTTCCTCAGAGACTATGCTCAACTGACTTTAATTGTGTCATGGTGTTGCTTTCCTCAGACATCATGCCCAACTGTCTTTAATTGTGTCATGTTGCTGCTTTCCTCAGACACCATGCCCAACTGTCTTTAATTGTGTCATGGTGCTGCTTTCCTCAGACACCATGCCAAACTGTCTTTAATTGTGTCATGGTGCTGCTTTCCTCAGACACCATGCCAAACTCTCTTTAATTGTGTCATGTTGCTGCTTTCCTCAGACACCATGCCCAACTGTCTTTAATTCTGTCATGGTGCTGCTTTCCTCAGACACCATGCCCAACTGTCTTTAATTGTGTCATGTTGCTGCTTTCCTCAGACACCATGCCCAAGTGACTTTTATTGTGTCATGTTGCTGCTTTCCTCAGAGACTACGCTCAACTGACTTTAATTGTGTCATGGTGTTGCTTTCCTCAGACATCATGCCCAACTGTCTTTAATTGTGTCATGTTGCTGCTTTACTCAGACACCATGCCCAACTGTCTTTAATAGTGTCATGGTGCTGCTTTCCTCAGTGACACCATGCCCAACTGAGTTTAATAGTGTCATGGTGCTGCTTTCCTCAGAGACCATGCCCAACTGACTTTAATAGAGTCATGGTGCTGCTTTCCTCAGAGACCATGCCCAACTGACTTTAATAGTGTCATGGTGCTGCTTTCCTCAGAGACCATGCCCAACTGACTTTAATAGAGTCATGGTGCTGCTTTCCTCAGAGACCATACCCAACTGACTTTAATAGTGTCATGGTGCAGCTTTCCTCAGACACCATGCCCAACTGACTTTGATATTGTCATGGTGCTGCTTTCCTCAGACACCATGCCCAACAGACTTTAATTTTGTCATGGTGCTGCTTTCTTCAGAGACCATGCCCAACTGACTTTCATTGCGTCATGATGCTGCTTTCCTCAGAGACCATGCCCAACTCACTTTCATTGTGTCATGGTATCTTCCTCACAGACAATGTCCAACTTATTCTAGTTTGCAGCTCAACTGATAACATTTGAAACAAATAAAGCCCATGCACAAAATTGTTAAATTAAAATGGAGGCCATTTACCCACCATACACTCTGCGTATATATATATATATATACTGCATAGTCATTTGGGGCAGTGGAATACTCCGACTGTATCCCAACAAAAGGGTAAGACATAGCAACGAGTGTCATGCTTATGATACTAAACTGCACTGATATTGAGGCTCCAGTTCTGGAGTTTGGGGGAATTTCTTTACCCTTTCATTGGTATTACTTCCGGGTCCACTTTGACCTCGAGTGGTACTACTTGTTAGGGTATATTCTATGGCTCAAAATGAACTACTCAATCGCTTAGGATGTTTTTTACATTAGCTACTTGTAACCATGCAGCGTTGAGCAAATTATTTGTATTACATAGGAATTCTTGATAAACAGATTCACTAAGGCTTAGATGGTAATACTTGAAACCATTTAACTGTGTGCAAACAAATGATAAATATTAAACTGTCCAGCTGTTTTCAAATTTCTGTAGGAGTGAATTGCATCATTAAGCTGCTTTTCTCACAAAAAGTGCGCAATTGACTATTGTTTGCGGAACAGTAGACAAAACTTGAAACAAAAAAGTGCACGTGCGAAATTAGTAATTTAAAATGACGCTAATTTACCCATTGCACACTGTATTTATTAATACGTAAAAGAATAATGACTTAAACGTAGTCATGAAAATAGTCGCCTTGACATTAATCGTACCCAATCCAGCGAGTTATCCATTGGTCTATGTACCGCAGAAACTGCTATTTTTATATGCTGCAGAGATGCATCATCTAATTTCTTTTAATTTTCTCTCTGTCCTCAAATATTACCCTGGAGATGAACTTTTGTTCATAAAACAGAAAAAAGGTCTGGTTAACACGATGGATGCTACACTTGCAAAATCCTGTGCTTCACCAAAAATTGCTATTCAAAAAATGTCGAGACGACTGAAGAATTGGCAATGACTAATCTGGACATCATAACTGAATTATATAAGCTCTGCACACTTTTTCCTTAAACAAAAAAAAAAATAGTTTCGATACTTTTCGATCTTACCTGTTATATATATATATATATATATATATATCATCATCAGGTCGTGCCGCTAGCATGGCTATCCCTGACCCTCTCTCGCCACTTCTCCCTATCATTCATCGCTTCCAACATGTCTTCAGGGCTACATCCCGTATCCTCACATAGGTGCTGTATGTATATTCGAGCTGGTCGTCCTGCTTTTGCTCGGCCATATGTGGGGGTCCATAGGAGTACATCACTTATGAGCTCGTCCTTGCTTCTCCAGCAGTATCCTGCATGTCTGGTTCGTCTAACTTGGATAGTTTTCGTGATGGGAGGTAGGTGGCCGTATAGTTGGTGTCTTGTGGGGTGTTGCTGCCAGGACTTGCTCAATATCGCTCGCAACATTCTTGTATAATTGCCGTCCAGCTTCTTCTCCAGCCGTTTTGTTAGCGTCCAAGTAGTGCATCCATACAGCAGTATCGATACGACCGCTGCTTGGAAGAAACTGCGTTTCATGGAACCTCTCTGAAACTGGTCGACAAATTCACCTACCTAGGAAGCAGTGTCTCATCAACCGAAAAAGACATCGACACGCGGCTAACGAAGACATGGACAGCTATTGATAGGCTATCGATCTTACGGAAATCAGACATGACCGATAAAATGAAACGCAGTTTTGATATATATATATATATGTGTGTGTGTGTGTGTGTAATCCGTATATACCTGTGTACCTACTCATGACACAATTAAAAGAGAAAATTATTCCTTTAGTACAAGTTATCTAATTGTCCTCCGGTTCTTCAGTCATTTAAATTGCTATATTTAATAATTTTTACGAAGGTGATCTCGATTTCGCACTATGATATTTTCTATCATCTTTTTAAAAATCGAATTACAGCTTCATGTATGTATTTAGCCAATCCCTCCGCACGAACAGGATGAGACACAAGGCCAGTTTTTAATTGAAGTTTATCATGTTTACATTCAGAGTATTCCAGTTGCTTTACGAAAGTTAAAGAGAGCAGGCTGCCGTACTATTTACCCATAGTTGGTAAGAGAATAATTGGATTCATACCTTTCCCAAGAGTATTAACGATATATGAACAGCCTTGCCCAGGATTTAAACGTGGGACACTGTGTCCATTTCCTACGGCTATAACCAGAACACCACGGGCACCTCCAATATCTCATCTAATAAATCAACAATGGGTAAAGACTAAAAAGTAGCAGTGGCGTACATTTACACTGAAGGAATTGAGTAAGGCGTACGATGAAGTAGTATTTTGGACGTAAAGAGATGCAAGTGTTGGATAAAGTCATGAAGTGAAGTCGTGGAGGGCAATCTTAAAAGGAAATTAACGGCTATTAACATCGAAAACAAAATTCAATCTTGGTTTATTGGAAAGCAAATTGAAATTGTTTATGTTTACATCACACTCAAAACATCTCGTTACTTACATGATACTCTTCTTGGCAAGAATAAAGGACCGGTGAGTACTCCTCTTCACTATTTTATCAATAATTACCTTACCTAAACAATTGCTAACAAAAAAACGGTGTCATGTCCTGATTCAACTTATTCAATGTCATAATCTCCTTGCCTGAGATTGATATAAGACTATTTGCAACTTTTATAGTATTTCCATGACTCTTTCTGCCATACTTAGCAATGTATTTTAGTAACCCTCGAAGGTTGAGCTAAAATTATCGAGAATGAATCATAAGATTTTTCAAAATTAAGACTTAGAATTTAAATTTTATAGGAAGATCGGTGCATAGCGTGGCAAATTAATGATTTTTACTTTTCATGTAAAAATATTGTCGATAAAAAAAATTTCAAAGATCACTATAAAAACATTTCTATCAATGCTGGCAATGCAGTTTCTGAAAATATTCGTTCAGGACTGAAATCTCGTTGGTTGGTTGCTTAGTTGCTTGGTTTAATGGCATGTCAACTCTTTTGGGGTAATCTAATGCCAAAATCAGTCTTCTTTCTTCAAGTAATTATAGTCTCGTGTGACTATTTTTATAAAATAATAATCATTTATTTGCACTCAGTTATAGGGCATCAAGTATTCCAATCGAATGTAAATGATATTTAATAGATTTATTTGACTCATATATAGAAGCGTAGTTGGTAATCCGAGTCAAAGTAGACCTAAAAGTAATGAAGGGGTGACTTTACTCTCCTCAGAATTCTACAAGAGGCGTTTATCCGCTAGATTTGGTTTAGTTGGGTTTTATGACTTGTCAAGCCTTGAAGGTTATTTAATGCCAAATCCTATTTATATTTATATATATTAAATATATAGGATTTAGTTGGGTAGGGTTTTATGGAAAATCAACCATTGTGGATTATTTAATACTAAATCCATTTTATACATATATACTAAATATATATTTGGTTGGGTTGGGTTTAATGGCATATCAACCATCGTGGGTTATTTAATGCCAAATCTTATTTATACAGATATATTCATATATATATATAGGATTTGGTTGGGTTGGGTTTATGGCATATCGACCATTGTAGGTTATTTAATGCCAAATTCTCTTATATATAACAATTGAATAGGTTTTGGTTTGGTTGGGTTTTATGGCAAATCAACTATTGTGGATTATTTAATGCCAAATCTACATCATACATATATATTTGATATATATGATTAAGTTCGGTTGGGTTTAATGGCATATCAAACATTGTGGGTTATTCAATGCCAAATCTTATTTATACATATATATCAAATATATAGGATTTGATTGAGTTGGGGTTTATGGCATATCAATCATGGTGGGTTATTTAATGCCAATCCGCTTTATACATATATATCAAATATATAATTTTTAAAGACATTTTGTTGATTACATTTTTAAACGACCTTGAGCTTTTTTTGGCGGACAGATTGTTTCAAGTCCTGGCGACAACACCCCACAAGACACCAACTATACGGCCACTTACCTCCCATCACGAAAGCTATACAAGTTAGACGAACCAGAAATGCAGGACACTGCTGGAGAAGCAATGACGAGCTCATAAGTGATGTACTCCTATGGATCCCCACATATGGCCAAGCAAAAGCAGGACGACCAGCTCGAACTTACATACAGCAGCTATGTGAGGACACAGGATGTAACCCTGAAGACCTGCCAGAGGCGATGAACGATAGGGAGAAGTGGCGAGAGAGGGTCAGGAATATCCGTGCTGGCGGCACGACATGATGATGATGATGATGACTAATCATTTGCCGGCACACAACTCAATGGCCTCAAGTATTACTATATCACAATCACAATTTAATACCAGTCATTTGTTTGAACAAATAGTTCGTATGTAATTTCATTTTTAAAAGAGTTAGAAATAATTTGTTTGCGCACGTGTATTGCTATTGTTTCTACACAGTTAAATAGTTTCAGTTATTCCTATCAAACTCTCATTATTCTTTTCAATATTAATAATTACTTTGCACTCAATGAACCCGTTACAAGTATTGCTATTTAACACTAATTATTCTATTCAAAGTCATATGGTTACTATGTTATACTGATATTTCAATTTAGGCGTGCATTCAAAGAATTTCAAGTATTGCTGTCTAACACTAATAATTTTATTCAACATTACTCATTTATTTGCACACAGTTAAATGGTTCCAAGTATTGCTATGTATCCCAAACAATTCAATTAAACATTGGTCATTTCTTTCCACACAGTTAAATGATCATACAGTTCTATTTCGAACAATTCGATTTAGCATAAGTCATTTGTTCGCTCACAGTTTTTTTTTTATCCAAAGATTGGACCCAACCAGGTGCTACCAATCCGGGTCAAAGTGAACCTGGGAACAATGGCAATGAAGGGGTATTTCACTAAAGCTCCGGAGCCTCACATCAGATGGTTTAATGTCATGTCCAGGACATTCGTTAGTAGGGGTCTTATCCTTCTGGAAAGATGCAGTCGGTAAATCCTACAGCTCCAGCCGACTGGGCTGCCATATTTGGGTATTAGTCTTCTTGAAAACAAAGTTGTGTACAATCTCTCACTTGCAATAAAGAAATTAAATCTTTGATGCAAGTTTCAATTAAATGTTCCAACAAATAATTCCTGAAGCATTAACTTGAATCAATCCTTGATACGGGAACCTTGATAATGTTTGATTGGTTGCTTTTGGTGAAAGACAGGATCGTGCAAGTGCAGCGCTCTCCATTTTCAAGAAGATCCTTGTGAATTTTCCCTTTTTTCGTAAGTTGAAAATTCACCTAAAAGGTAAAACGTTCAATGGTCCGAACCAAATTAAGGGAAATACAAATGTGCAATTTGACACCTTATCAAAAGTGGAGCTTCAGTGATTCTTCAACCAACATAAATTTCACCGGAATAAATATGTTTAACTCGCCTCGAAAAATCCTTATCGTAAAAACTAATTCTAGAAATATTTCCTGCTGAATTTGGGGATTCATTTATGTATATAGGTCACATATATTAGCAAATATAAAAGGTTAAGAAATAAACGTGTATATACAAAATGATATAGATAGATACGTATAATATAATATGATAAACGTATACCTAAAAAATCATGCATACTTTTCAATATATATGTTTAGCAAATGTATATAGAGAGAGAGTTCGATCCTCACCAGTAGTCCTACACTTCTTACCTTATGCCAATCGTGGTGAATGGCTAAGTGAGATAATCTATCAGACAATTTTTACTGAGATTGATGCTGACTGAGTTTGTTTTATTCCTACGTTTGTACCAAACTAAGATTAACAAATGACTGAGTTGTGAATTTTGTCCTTATCTGTGGTCTTGTAATAAATCTCAGCTATATATATATATATATATATAGGGTGCAGAAGCAAAATATGGAATAGTTTTTAAAACCCTTCTTTTTATCTGATTATTCTAATTTTTAAAAAAAACACGATAAATCTAAATTTTCATGATTAGCTCTATTATTCAAAAAGTTTTTAATTAAAATTCAGCCTAATACGAATGAGCAAGAAAAGAAAAGACAAAGGATCTATGATTTGCTTAACGCCGAGACAAAGTCAAAAAACTTTTTGAAATAATTGGAGTTTCTTTATGGCCTCCATTAAGCCCAGACCTTAAGCCTTTTGATTATGCTATATTGTTATGTTTTGACCTTTTGACCCGGCCAAAAATGCCATTCAAGGTGCTGCACCGGAAGGAAGTGACACATCCCGGTCGCTGGAAATCGGAAGAGGTTGCGCAGGCGTTGAGGCGTGTCTATATTACTGCGTGGGAGTTTGAAGGCAATATAAAGCCGACGAATTGAGGACAGTGGGAGATAGGCGAGAAGGGGGGCAAGCAGTACAGTGGAAGACGGAGGTAGACGCGTTGTAGTAAGGAAAGCCAGCACACAGAAGAGTTTACTCCAGGGTCCGGTTGAGAAACCATGGAGAACGAGAAAGACACAACACTGACGGCCATAACTTCGGGGTCAAAATATTTCAGTAATGTTCGGTCTCCAGCTCTCTCTCACACGCACACTTGGAACAACCCTTTCGAAACTTACAAATAAAGATGTGAGGTAAAATATTTTATAAAGAAGTCTTCCTCCGTCTTTCTGTGTGCGTCGTTTAGTCCTGCGACTTTATCATCGAGCGTCTTAATTATTATTGCATCGGTATGTATCCAGCATATATATGTATATTTCTGCATGAATCAGCAGATGACTATATGACATATATTAATTTGGTGCCTGTGCCAGCAGAGTTTTTCAAAGACTCATAACAAACCTGGTTACCGTATACGACAGTTTTAAGCATCACAACACGGCATCAACGATAAGGACAAAGAAAAATGCTGAAATAGAAAGAAGTAAAAAGAAAAAAAAACAAGAACAAACGAGCAACAAACAGATGAACAGACTGATGCAAAAAGAAAGAAAGAAAAGACAAAAAAGAATAGAGGAAGGCAACGTGCTGGAAGAAAAGAAGAAGAAAAAAAAAGAAAACAAGAAACAAGAATAGACCAGCTACAAAAACAGTAAAGTGAAAAAGAGAATAAAAAAAGAAAACAAAGAAAATTAGTAAGTACATCCCTCATTCATATAATCCTATCTCTCTGTCGATTAATTTGATTATAATAGTAAAAGATTAGTTTTAATGACAAGGGCCTTTCTTGAAGCATAAAACTAGAAATAATGCTTTTTTTAAATATGTGATCCCTAGATAAAAATCGAGATTACTGCTATGTGTAATATTGTATCGAAGTGAGGGAGGAAAAAGGAAGGAAAAAAAATAGGACTGGGACAGTTGCTGTCCGTTTTTTGATTGACAGCAATAAAAAAAAAAAAACAAGATTGTCATAAATGAAAGTTACCATAGACGGGGTCTTTGTGAGTAAAAACTGATAGTAAATATGATACATTTTATGAATGGATTTTTTTTTTTATATAGTAAATAGGTCTTGGTGAGTAAAAATTTGTAGTAACTTGTCAGTGGTCCGGACAAGTGATGATTGAAAATTTGAATTTCAGTCCAAGATCTGGAATCCCGCATATCTGTAATTAAGACTTTTTGGGAAGGTTTTCATGTTTGGAACTTGTGGATTGGAAATGAGAATTTTAATCCAAGAGTTGGAATCTTGGGAGCATTAATGGGATTGTCCAAGCATCTCGCACATTGGTGGTTTGTCTGAATAATGCGCATATACTTTTTCGATATTTATGAAGTTGGGGGAATCGATATCTTCGGCGCTGGTAGAATCAGGCCGGTTTTTTGTTGTAGAAGTTGTTGATACGAATTATTGGACTTGTCATGGTCCGTGTTCATTGAAAATGGTCTCGCCAAGGAGGCAGAGTAACTAAGAGACAGATGTTTTTTGTGTCTGACGCGGCAGACAGGTATTTTGTGAGTTTCCCCCGGAGTGGAGTTTTGAGATTGTTATTGGGGAAGATATTTTGAAACAGGGTTTTGGATATGATTAAGAGATGCGCAGAATTTTGACGGAACCAGGTGTGGCGAAGATTCGCTGATTCGGATTAGGAAATATTTTGAATTGGGAAATATTGTTGGCTGAAATTGATAAAAGTTTGGGTTGCTTAGAAAAAAAAAAACACCCGGGATATTTTGCGCAAAGAAAAAAAAAAGAAAAAAAAGAAGAATGCTTGTAAGCTATTGAAAAAGTTTTATTATAAATCAGACTTAATTTATGGTACTATAGATCGAAATTGAATAAACTGGGAAGCGAACCTATAGTTATAGTATTAAGGTAAGGACAGAGAGAGGTAGAGATAAGGTTAGAAAAAAAAGAGAGACATTGAATGAGCAATTTATTATGAATAAAAAAATTTTTTTTTTAAATGAAAACAGAAAAAAACAAAAAGAAAAAAAAGCTACAGGACAATGAAGATGGAAAAGAAAAGAAAAAAAGAAAGAAAAGACACTTGAATATTGTTAAACGCAGCATATGAAAAAAAAAAAGAGAGAGAGAAAGAAAGAACGAACATTTTTTTTAAATAGACAGTACATAGATTGAAAAAAAGAAGAAAAGAAACTGAACATTTGTGAACCGTGATTGTAACATTGTTTTGACTTGTTGTAAAGTGGAAAAAATTTTTGAATTTGAGTTTAAAGGCGACATTAGAAATCTTTTTTTTTTTCCTGTTCATATTATGAAAGTTGACGAAAGCCATTAACAGAGGATTTTATACGAGGTTTACTAATAATTGTAATTATATTGATTCTAAATTTTTTTTAGAATTTGGGTTTTCATGGAATAGAAAATGTTTTTTTTCGGGGTTTCTGTTTTAACGAATCGGTGGCTGACGCGAGAGTAGGACAGACATTCATCCAAGTGAATTTACAGATTGTTGTTGGGTAGACGGCAAAGAAAGCAATTCTATCGAAGAATTCGCCGGCCCATAAAGCTGTTGAGGGCCTATATGGCTTCTATTTTTTTAGATTGGAGTTCCGAGGATGGAATAAAAGTAAAAAAGGCGTGGCCTACTCCAATATTTTGTGGATGATGTCCGAGTCTTTCAGTCACGATGATGTTTTGGATTCGTATGTGATTTTGCGAAACGAAACGAATCAGGGAAAGGCGAGGTGCCTATATATTGGTAGCCAGGAGGGTTCCTGATTAAATTGAAAAGAAACCCAGCGTGGGTTTGGTCAGGTAAAGCATGTTTCCTCAAGGGCTTGCAAACCAATGGACATGGAAACAGAAACCTAATGAAAAAAAAGGGTAACACATTGCTAATTAGTATTTTGCGTGGACTATTTTAGGTGGTTTACAGCATGCGTGCCAGATTGTGACACATTCGTATGTATTGTGATACTTTGTTTTGGGCCATGATTTTTGTAGTTTATGGGGAATGCTTTGGGCATTGAAGATATTGTGTTTTAGTTTATGAAATTCTCCGGTTACTCTAGGTAGGAACCTGTTGAGCAAAGAACTGGAGTGTGGTCATGAGGAATCCAGGCGAAATGTATTGCTGGAATGACGAGGGTCACTAAGTTTGTGACCAAGATATGGGACCAGAGTATGGTCCTTTTAGGGTTTTGAAATTTCTTCAAGGAATTATGGAGGGTCCGTTGTGTTGGGAGGATAAAAAATGCATCCGTATGGTACCTTGATGCACACATGTCAAGATGGTCAAACACGCAAATATAATAAAAGAAATGTAGATAATAATTAGCCGGGCAAGTGTTACAGAGAGAGAAGGTCGCCTTCTAAGTAAGATTTTATTTGCTGTATTTCAAGTGATTCTTTTTGTGTTTTTAGCCATCTATTGTCCTTGTAAATTATTCTGTAAAATATGTGTGAGGGTGATGGAGACGAACGTGAAGAAAATTCCACATGTGGAATTTTAAAAAATAATTAATGAAGGATTGTTATGTTTTGACCTTTTGACCCGGCCAAAAATGCCATTCAAGGTGCTGCACCGGAAGGAAGTGACACATCCCGGTCGCTGGAAATCGGAAGAGGTTGCGCAGGCGTTGAGGCGTGTCTATATTACTGCGTTGGAGTTTGAAGATAATATAAGGCCGACGAATTAAAGACAGTAGGAGATAGGCGAGAAGGAGGGCAAGCAGTACAGTGGAAGACGGAGGTAGACGCGTTGTAGTAAGGAAAGCCAGCACACAGAAGAGTTTACACCAGGGTCCGGTTGAGAAACCATGGAGAACGAGAAAGACACAACACTGACGGCCATAACTTCGGGGTCAAAATATTGCAGTAATGTTCGGTCTCCAGCTCTCTCTCACACGCACACTTGGAACAACCCTTTCGAAACTTACAAATAAAGATGTGAGGTAAAATATTTTATAAAGAAGTCTTCCTGCGTCTTTCTGTGAGCGTCGTTTGTTCTTGCGACATTATCATCGGGCGTCTTAATTATTATTGCATCGGTATGTATCCAGCATATATATGTATATTTCTGCATGAATCAGCAGATGACTATATAACAATATGAGGCGTTTTAGAAAACTAAACAAAAAGAAATTCCCATTCAAATATTGGTTCGCTTAAGACTGCTTTTGAAGAGGAATGGAATAAAATGTCAGAAGTTATTTTGAAGGTATATAAATCGTTTAGAAGGCGTATTGATACAATAATTGAAAGAAATGGCGGTCATATTGAGTAAATTTACTATTTTGTGTCAATTTTCTTCTTTTGTTGTTTATTTTTTTAAATTAAAAATAATCTTGTTTTATTATAGAGTCGTTTATTATTATACTAGAAAATTCCTTATTCTGCTTCCGCACCCTATATACATATATATATATACACTCACACACACGGAGGTCGTTCAAAAAGTTCTAAGCCTCACTGGATTTGTCATACACCTCTTACATTTATTTGGACATCACTTGTCGATGAATTAAGACAAAAATCTGCGTTTTATAAGAAGTTCTAGTGTGTTGCCATAATAAAAGTGTTCAGCTGTAGCTCTTCTTTCTGAGTGAGGCTTTGAACTTTTTGAACGAGCCTCGTAAATCTATATATATACATATCAGCAAAATGAAAACACTGTGTGTGTGTGTGTTTGTGTGTGTGTGTGTGTGTGTGTGTGTGAAACAAACCTACAAAAGCTGATATTAACAAATAACTTCCAGTGCACGTTTCTATTGGCCATGCTATAAATTGAATTGACCATTCTCCTATTATTTATTCATATCGCAGGTAGACATGGATGCAAATATTCATGGAAAGCGTTCGTAATACTAAACATCTTAGTGCGAGAGAATGGAAATCAGGTGCATTCGCGCATGCTCACTCTGTATTCTCAATCCGCACGCAGACATGACCTGAATGCGATACAGATGAGAATTAGTGAGACTTGAATGTGACACCTAGAACGCATTTATTTCTATGCGCAGACGACACTTATGTGAGTATAAGCATAGCTTGTCTTACTTTGCTACTATGTTTGTTGATGCTCTTGTTTTTTAAGTTACAAAAACAAAAAAAGTTACTTTTTCTTCTATTATTTGTGGGCATAAGTAGCTTCGAATTACTGACACATCTCACTCAGTTCTGTTTTCTTTCTTTTTTTTTTCCGTTCCCGAAACAGACGAGAGGTTAGAGCGAGAACTTTGATTGCCGACGTCACGAAAGCGAAAAGAGGAGATGGGTTCTGTAATAAAAAAAAACTATAAAAAATCAATGATGCAAAACTAGATGAGGAAGAAATAGTAAGAAGAATAAAAAAAAAATTACAACATTAAAAAAAATATGGAAAAAGAAAGAAAAGAAGACAAAGGAAAAATAAAATTAGACAGAAATAATCACGAGAAGACATTTTAATGTCAGAAAGGAAATGTAGGGAAAAAGAAATGAGTTGAAAAGGAAGAAATAAAAAAAGATCAAATTAAAACAAAACAAAAAAAAAGATAAGCGACAGAAAAAGAAAATACTAATTTGAATGAAAGAAAGCATTCAAAAATGAAAAATGAAAAATGAAAACTCGAGCAAAATATAAAATAAAATTAAAATCAAACAAGGAAAATTCAAAGAAAATAAATAGGTAAAGAGAGAACGAAAGAAAGAAAGAAAGAACAAAAGAAAGAAAGAACGAAAGAAAGAAAGAACAAAAGAAAGAAAGAATGAATTACTGAATGAACGAATGAAAGAAAAAAGAAAGAAAGAATAAATAAATGAATGAATGAACGAATGAAAGAATACAGCTAATACATGAATATCTGAGTATATCAAAGTATTTTCGTTTTTTACAGACATTCAGGCAAAAATTTATCATACACATCTAAACTCTATTATTATTATTATTAATATTATTATTATTATTATTATTATTAGAGTTTTTCACAGCAACGTAAGCTGATGGTATTTCACTGGAGATAGAGTGACAGCAAGTCTCCTCAAGTCTCCAGGACTCTTCTAAGTATTCTGGCCGTTTTCAATAATGCTGTTGTTTGGATGGTCTCCACTCATCCCCCAACTTCCAAATCTTCCAGGCCCTTTAATAATCCTTTAGTTACCGTGCCAAAAGCACCAATCACAATTGGTATAACTGTCACCTTCATATTCCATAGTTTTTTTCATTATTATTATTATTATTTTACGACTTGAGTGTTTTTCACATCAATTTTAGCTAATGTTTTTTCACTGGAGTTTGAGTGACAGCAAGTCTCCTCAAGTCTCCAGGACTCTTCTCAGTATTCTGATCGTTTTCAGTAATGCTGTTGTTTGGATGATCTCCACTCGTCCCCCATTTTCCAAGTCCTCCAGTCCCTATAATAATCCTTTGGTGACGGTACAAAAGCACCAATCACGATTAGTATAATCGTCACCTTCATGTTCCACAGTTTTTTCAATTGCCTAACAAGGTCGAGGTACTTATCCTTCTTTTCACTTTCTTTCAGTTTTATTATGTGGTCAGCCGGGACAGCAAAATCCATAATTTTGCAAGTTATCTTTTTTGTTGTTGATTATTATAAAATCTTGTTTTCTGGCCGAGATGAGGTTATCCGTTTGTATGTCAAAGCCCCATTGGAGTTTATTAGTGTTATTCTCAAGGACAGATGCTGGGTTGTGCATATACCATTTGTTCGTAGGATCATATTTAAATTTCTTGCACATTTCCTAGTGGATCACCTTGCCCACCCAGTCGTGTCTAGTCTTATACTCCTTCTGTGCTAATTTGCTGCATTCGCTAATTATGTGATTGATCGTTTCGTCTCTATCACCACATAACCTACATTTGCTATTTTGTTGTCTTATCTATTCTCGCTTTGATATGATTGGTTCTTATGGTGTTGTTTTGTGCTGCTATTAGGAGAGATTCTGTTTCTCTTTTAAAGTTTCTTTTTCTTAGCCACGTCCAGGTTTTCTCGTGTGAGATGGTGTTTATTAGTCGTTAAAACGCTCATAGATTGTTTTTCTTCCCATTTTTGTCATTCTGCTCATCGTGTTCTCAGTATCGCTTCGTATGGCTGTAATCTGCTCCCCTTCGTGTTTTTCTATGCGATCCTCGAGTCGTTGTATCGAAGGCGTCAACGCTGTCTTCAATGCTGGCCAGTCCGTTCCCCCCCGCCTCATTTCTTGATACATATAGTCTGTCAACGTCGTCTCGGGGATGTAATGCCTTATGCATGGTCATTAGTTTTCTTATTCTTTGATCCATTTGCTTAAGTTCTTCTCTAGCCCACTTCAAAAAGGGTCCTGAATATCTAACGAGGGGTACAGCTCAGGTATTTATTCCTTTGATAAGGTTTATGCTACATAGTTTTGTCTTGAGTAGCATTCTAGTTCTCGAGAGGTATTCTTTCTTATTTTTTTCTTTGATCTCCACTTTTTTGATGGTGTCAGCTTCCAAGATGCCCAACTATTTATATGCTTCTTTTTCTCCGAGCGTTCTAATCTTGTCTTGATTTGGTAGTTCCATTCTGTCCGTCAGATGTCGTTTACCGCTTATCACAACTAGCGCGGCGCATTTTTCTATGCCAAATTCCATTCCTATGTCCTGACTGTATATTCTAACTGCGTGTATTAAAGTTTCCAGTTCCTTTACATCTTTTGAAAGTAGTTTGATATCATCCATGTACATTTGGTGAGTGATCTTTTCTTACGACCTACTAAGTTTGTATCCGGCTATGCCTTTTCTGAGTATGTGGTTAAGTGGCATCATAGCAATTATGAATAGTAAAGGTGATAGAGCATCTCCTTGAAATATACCTCTTTAGATCTTTGCTTCAGCTAACCTTCTCCCTCCTGCTCTCAATTCCACTTTCCATGTTTTCATGGTTTTCTCGATAAAGATTATGACTTCATTTGATATTTTGTACATTTTGAGGCTGTTATTCTCAAGCTTTGCGGAATCATATCATATGCCTTTTTGTAGTTATTATTATCATTATCATTATTATTTTAGTCTTTTGAGAGTTTTTTACATCAGTGTTAGCTGATGGTTTTCCATTGGTGTCTGAGTGACAGCAAGTCTCCTGAAGTCTCCAGGACTCTTCTTAATATTCTGGCCATCTCAACAAAGCTGTAATTAGGATTGTCTCCTCTCATCCTCTAATTTCCAAATCCTCCCGTCCCATTATCAATCATTTGGTAACTGTACTGAGAGCGTCAATTACAATTGCTATCACTGTCACTTTTATGTTCCATAGTTTCTTCAGTTCTCTAACAATGTCTTGGTACTAATCTTTCTTTTCGCTTTCCTTTAGTTTTACCCTGTGGTCATACGGAACGGCAATGTCCACTATTCGGCAGGTTCTCTTTTTATTGGCTATCAGTAGGTCTTATCGTCTGGTTGAAATTAAATCAACTGTTTGTATTTCAAAATCCCAGAGAATTTTGAGCGTTTCATTTCCTAGGACGGATTCCGGTTTGTGCATATACCATTTGTTCGTATGGTCAAATTTAAACTTCTTGCAAAATTCCCGTCCATTCGTGTCCAGTCTTAGATTCCCTTGACCCTAATTTACTGCAATCGCTTATTATGTGATTGATCGTTTCGGCTCTATTACCACATAATCTACATCTGCTATTTTGTTGCGTCTTGTCTATTTCTTTGACATTGTTTGTCCTTATGGCGTTGTTTTTTGCTGCAATCAGAAAAGATTCAGTTTTTCTCTTAAAGTTTTCCTTTCTTTACCATATCGTGAGAGATTTCGCTTGTTTGTCGCTTGAAGTGTCCATACGATTGTTTTTCTTCCTATTATTGTTTTCTGATTATTTTTGTTCTGTTAATACTTGTGTTGTCTGTATTGTTTCTAATGATTGTAAGCTGTTTTCCCCCGCGCTTTTTTATGTAGTTTTCTAGTCGTTGTATCGACCCATTAACGTTATCTTGAATACTGGCAAATCTTCTTTCTCCTTCTTTTCTTGACTCACACAGTCGGTCAATGTCATCTCTATGATGTAAGGCCTTGTGCATCATTATGAGTTTTCTTGTTCTCTGGTTCATTCATTGGAGTTCTTCTCTGGTTCACTTTAAGAATTGTCCCGAGTTTCTTACGAGGGGAACAGTCCAGGTATTTATCATTTTGATGAGATTTCTGCTCGGTTTCGAGTAGTTTTTTTATTCTCTTGATGTATTCTTTTTTTTTTTTTCCATTTCATCTCCGCATGTGTAATGGTGTCCGCTTCCAGAATTTGTATGTTTCCATTTCTCCGGACGTTCTGATTTTGTCTTGATTTGGTTGTTCTATTTCTTCCGTCCTGAGTCGTTTTCTGCTTTTCATTATTAACATGGCACATTTTTCTATGGCAAATTCTATTTCTATATCTTCACTGTATATCCTCTCTGCCTGTATTAGGTTTTCCAATTCTTCCTCATTTTTGGCAAACAGTTTGATGTCGTCCCTATACATTAGGTGGTTGATTTTTTTCTTGCGATTTACAAAATTTGTATCTGCTAGTGCATTCTCCTATGTCTGTGATTGAGCTACATCATGGCTATAGCAAATAGTAATGGTGATAGCTCATCTCCCTGGTAGTTATTACTTTCACATCAGCAAAGCTTTTTCCTCTTGCAGTCAGTTTGACTCTACAGTTTTCCATTGTATTTTCGATAAAATTTATGATTTTGCCAGATATCTAGTACATTTTTCGACAGTTTGTTATCCAGCTTGACGAGACCATATCATATGCCTTTTGTAGTCAATTCAGGCCATAGCTAGGTCTTCCCGTCTCGTCTTACTCTACGAGAGGATGTGTTAAGTTTTTCATACCAGTGTTAGCGGATCGTCTCTCACTAGGGACTGAGTGACAGCAAGTTTCCTTTTACTGATAGTTTTTCACCGGAGAATGAGTAACAGCAAGTTTCATCAGGTCTCAAGGACTCTTCTAATTATTCTATATGATTTTTGTAGTGTTGTGGTTAAGAAGGTTTCAGTTCTCAGGCAAAATCCCGGAATTTGTCCAGTTTTTTTTTTTTTTCTTTTTTATAGTTTGTTGAAAGGACAAAATCCACAATATGACTGGCCCTTTTCTTCTTGTTAAAACTAGTTCTTGTCTTGTGGTTGTGTCTCTGTTAGTATGATCAATTTTCAGGTTCTTGCACAGTTCCCAGTGAATCCCACTTCATGCCTGTTCCTGTATTCCTTTTGTGCAAGTCTGTTGCATTCACTTATATGATCAACAGTTTTATCTCTATCACCTCATAATCTAAACTAGCGATTCTTCTGCATAATCATTTCCAAGACATCACACGCGCAATTATGATTGTTATCATTATTATTTGTATTAATAGTAGTCGATACTGCTATATGGATGCACTACTTGGACGCTAACTAAACGGCTAGAGAAGAAGCTAGACGGCAATTACACAAGAATGCTGCGAGCAATTTTGAACAAGTCCTGGCGGCAACACCCCCACAAGGCACCAACTATACGGACAACGTGCAAGTGGAATGACATACGCTACAATGTTATAGATTTTTGTTGGCCCAATAGCATTAAAATGCTATAACTCAGAAAATAAGACGGTTTCTAACTTAGTTTAGAACTTAATAGTGTGAAATTTGCATTCCTTCTGTCTCCAATCATAATAATTTCTTTAGTCAAATAATTATTAAAAGATAATTATTGAGTACTCCCCATTGGTTCTTTTATTAATTTGCAATTGATTATAACAAATATTCAATAAATTGGGTGGCTTGATATCTAACTTAATGTGTGCTAAAAGCTGATTTTAGTTAATTGTTGTTGATGCTGTTGTCCAGGAACTTTGGGGAATGTAGAATATCCCTTCATTATCATTACTCCCGGGTCCACTCTGATCTGTTAGAGTCCGATCTATGGGTCAAATAGAACTGTTTAACCATTTAACTGTGTGCAAACAAATGAGTAATATTAAATATTGATCATTAGTGTTGGATAGCAATCATTGAAAACATTTGACTGTGTGCAAACAAATGAGCTATGTCTTATTTAAAATCTTACCAATAGACTATTTGTTGACAAATCCTATTTAATATATATATATATATATATATATATATATATATATATATATATATATATACGGGTTTATATGCCATAAAACCCAACGAAGCAATTTTGAGACGGTACTCTAAATTGTATCTCAAAGTCAATGAAAGTGCCGCTGTCTTCAGGAAAGGAAAAGAAATGGAATAATATCAGGCAGTACAGACCAAAATTTAATTAAACGTTTTTTGGGTTTGAGGAAGAAATATGACACCCTAATATATTCGCTGGATAATGGGGGAAGGAAGTGTGACTCGCTGGCCCAGCCGACTATAGTAGTAAGCAGAATAGTGGAAATAGAGGCCGTCTCTCTTCAACCCTCTCTATTAGTACAAGATGACATGGGCTTGGAAGAACCCCACTCTCTGTTGGCCATGTGTGCTACGGCGGAGAAGCAGACCTGCGACCATGACTAGCGCGGAGAATAAAGAGCCAAAAAGCCAACACGTGGTAATTTTTCAAACTACGGAAACTAAATATTTGCCGTTTGTTCGTCGAAGGGTGAAGACACATAAGCAGTTTCCTTTTGCTCGTTGAAAAACTATGAACATAATTTGGGATATAGAAGAAAACCAAATTCCAAAGTCATGCCGCGCAGAGAACACTGAGAGAAAAGAAAAGGCTTTTCCTTTGAATGAACTCGCACTCCGAGGTATGGTGAGCCTTGTTAAACGAATACCCAAAGAAAATACTTGTCCATGGGGAAAGAGAAAATAATTATCTTGGTCTTATCTGAAATAAGACGAGTGTCCTTTTACCAACGTGTTACGGAAACCCAATAACGAGAGGAAAAAGAGAAGAGAATAAACTCCACAGAGTCCCAAGTAAATGAACATACAACCAAAGTATATTCAAATTTTATCTTGCTGTATTCATGCTGACGTGAATAAAGACAAATTACGGGAGAAAACAATAACTCTGATAAGATAGAGTAGATAGAAGATGGAATATCTCCCTAATGATTAACTTGATATTTGAAGCACGAGCTCTACCATTAAATCTCAAAAGTCTGAAGAAAAGCGGAACGTGTCTACCGTTGTCGAACTATATTCTCACTTTCCACCATTAACAGATATTAAATGGTGACCTCGTCCAGGATACGAATATTTTAATGGAGGTCCTTCCGAGATACAGAAAGACTTTCTCGCTCCTGACTTTTACCTGAATTGTGTTTTTTTTTCTTTGTTTCTTTCTTTTATTCAATAAAAGAATCTTGTTATTAATCTTGTTAACCCAAACACGGCAGTTCAGAGTCCTTTTTTTGTTGCGGAAGCATTGTATTTGTCGAAGACCACGTATTTGAGGGGCAAAGCTAGCCAGTTAGCTGTGTTGACTTTTAATAATCCACCTATAACCCACCTGGTGGTATTAGAATGTGGTTCAGCTAGGGAGTTGGTGATATAGGTGACATTTAATTGCGTCGACAGACCACAACCAACGTGTGTGTCCTGCTTTAACTGGTGCACTTGGCGAAAACGAACGGCACCCGGCAACCCCGCGGGGCACATGGTGGCGTAACAAGGGTCATAACCTGTCTTTTTGAATCGAGCCCAAAAGTGGACGCTTATCGGTTGTCAGTGATGATGCTTTAAAACTCTAAGTAGATGACAACTCCTTAACCAAACTAACAAAGAGTCTACTAGCTAAAGTCACTCTACGTAGAGTATTACACGAGCTTCAAACATATAAAGATCTTGTGAAGTTTTTCATGATATAAAAAAGAAAATATAATTTTATCTACTCCAATAGACATCGACACGCGGCTAACGAAGGCATGGACAGCGACAGGCTATCGATCATATGGAAGTCAGACCTGACCGATGAAATGAAACGCAGTTTATTCCAAGCAGCGGTCGTATCGATACTGCTATATGGATGCACTACTTGGACGCTAACTAAACGGCTGGAGAAAAAGCTAGACAGCAATTACACCAAAATGCTGCGAGCAATATTGAACAAGTCATGGAGGCAACACCCGACAAAGCACCAACTATACGGCCACCTGCCTCCAATCACGAAAACTATCCAAGTTAGACGGACCTGACATGCAAGACACTGCTGGAGAAGCCGGGACGAGCTCATAAGGGATGTACTCTTATGGACCCACTCATATGGCAGAACAAAAGCAGGACGGCCAGCTCGAACATACATACAGCAGCTATGTGAGGATACGGGATGTAGCCCTGAAGACTTGCAAGAGGCGATGAACGATAGGGAGAAGTGGCGAGAGATGGTCAGGGATATCCGTGCTGGCGGCACGACATGATGATGATGATAATGATGATTACAATAGAAAGAAAATAAGTCTATTCCAAAAAGAAAAATTGCAACGTCATTAAAATAACATAACCGAGATATGAAAAATATGAATAGATATGGGTTATAAGTTGTTAGGACTTTTCCGAAACGCCGAGAAACTGTCGGAACTGTCCCATCATTGTTCTCCTACGTGTTCTATCTATTTTTATTCATTATAACCTTTAACTCTGGTAAGCATCGTACGAAAGAGAATTGTGTCAGGCAGACCGAGTGAGCAATACATTTACATTCGGTTCTTGATTTAGCTGGAATATTGAAAACGAGGCAGCCGGCATAAAATTATATTCATGCGAAGTGATGCTGGCGTCAAGAGTCAGATAAGCACATTGAATTATGGCGTTTGCAATAGTCTTGAATTGAATTTTGCTTCTCCCATTCTTTCTTTTTTTAATATGTATGATATTTCCCAGATTGACAAGAAAAGGTAAAACCATAAGATGAAATATTATTTCTTACTGAGAGAAAAGTTTGAATACGCGTCTGTCTTATCGTAAAGGTGCCGCATTATCGTCGGTAACGTTTGAGAAATCAATTTGGGGATTGTATTTCCTTAATCTTTTGAAATCTGGATATGCTATGAATTCATTGTGAAGCGGAGTTATCACCTCTTTCTATAATTATTCTATACTGCAATCTATTTCGAGTAAACGTCATTAAAACAAATGAGGTAAAAAAAACACTTTCTATATATGAGCCATATTGTATATATTTCAAAATAGTTTTCTTTTGGGGGGGATAGAAAAGTGATAAATTCACACAAGACGGAGAAGAGGCTCCAGCACATTTAAACAAAAATTGATTGATTGATTTAACGGCATGTCATCCTGTTTGTGGTTATTTTATGCCTTGAGAATAGGATATTGTGTTCCTTAAACATTTATTCTAAATTTGCCAACGTGACTTTATTCTTCTGTCTTCTGCTTAATGTTTTTTTTACAAAACAACTAATCCAAAATTAACCGATACTATACTTAGTATACTATGTATTTAGACAGACACTTGTTAAAGAATGACTGAAGGGAAGAAATAATAATAATTATGATAATAATACCTCGACCTTGCTAGGGAATTAAAAAAACTACCGAACATGCTGGTGACAATTATACCAATTGTAATTGATGCGTTTGGAACAGTAACTAAAGGATTACTAAAGGGACTGAAGGACTTGAAAGTTGGCGGACGATGGGGAGACCATCCAAACTACTGCACTATTGAGAACGGCCAGGATTCTGAGAAGAGTCCTGGAGACTTGAGGAGACTTGTGGTCACTCAAACTCCAGTGAAAGACCATCAGCTGACGCTGATGTGAAAAACTCTACAGAGTAAATAATAATAATAAGCGAATACAGTAAATTAGTGCATAGAGAGTAGATCCCTGGGTAGGCAAGGGGATCCATTGAGAAGTATGCAAGAAGTTTAAATTTGACCATACGAACAAGGGGTATATGTACAACCCGGAATCCGTCCAAGAAAATGGAACGCTCAAAATAATCTGAGATTTTGAAATACAAACAGATCATCTAATCTTGGCCAGATGACCAGACAGTTATAGTCACCAAAAAAATAGAACCATAGGTCGTCCATAGAAGAAATTAACACACACGAAAGTTCAGCATTTCTTTTTTTCTTTCTCTTTCATCTCCACCTCAACTTCTAATATGGGCTTTCTTCGTTCGAATCTACCTTATAACTGTTTAATTTCCTTCGTTCCACGATAGTAGCGTTTCATCCACTGAAAATGACATCAATATGTGCCTAGCAATGGCGCAGACTGCTCTCGATAGGCTGTTAATCATATGGAAGTCTAACTTGTCTGAAATAAAACCGATTTTCTTGTTAGTAGCAGTTGAGTCAATACTTGTCTATGGATGCGCCTCGTGGACGCTGACAAAACGTATTGAGAAAAAGCTAGACGGGGACAACACAAGAATGCTATGACCTATATTGAACAAATCCTGGAAGAAACACCTTACGAACCAGCAGCTATACAGCCACTAACCTCCAATCTCTAAAAACATCCAAATAAGACGAACAAGACATGCAGGACACCGCTGGAGAAGCAAGGATGAACTTATATGTGACGTTCTTTTATGGACCCCTTCACATGGACGTGCCGGTTTTTGCCGACCAACAAGAACCTACTTACAACAGCTATGTACAGACACAGGATTTTGTTAGGAAGACTAGCCAGGAGCGATGAATGATAGGGACAAATGGTGAGAGAGAGTTTGGGAAATCCGTGCTGGCAGCGCAACTTAATAATTTTATACTTATGTTTTTTGTGTTATTTTTTCTTTGGAGTCTTTTTACACACAGTTATAAGATATCATGCATTCTTATCCAATACTAATAAAAGAGTGTAATGGTTAACGTGCGGGACTGCGGTCTTGAAGTAAACGAGTTCGAACTCCAGTTGCGCTATTACGTTTACTTCCAAACTGATAATCTTGGAAAAGGCATAAACCCTTTTTTCCTTCCTATCGTTGGGTTAAATAGTATCACAGCTGGTTTCTAGTTTCTTAGTTTAATGGCATGTCAACTTTCATGGATTATTTTGATGCTAAAGACATAAGTGGGTTCCAACCTTTTTCAAGGGCATTAATAATAGCACGACTGGAATTCGAACTCACTACGATTCCGCAATCCAGCTCTTTAACCATTCTGCTACGGACACCTCCGTTTCATTAGTGTTCTTCTACAAGGATGGGTTTGGCATTAAACAACTCACTAAAGTCGATATGCCATTGAACAAAGAAACCCTAACTAAAACCAAACTAAACCAAACCAAACCACTACTATTAATCAGTTGCATAGTTTCAAATAACTACTAGTAATTCTTAGTTTCAACTATTTATCAGTAATTCTTAGTTTCAACTACTTACTAGTAATTCTTAGATTCAACTAATTACTAGTAATTCTTAGTAAACAATTATAGTTTCAAGCAACTATTCTTAATACAAATAATTTGCAGTTTTATGGCATAAAGTTTCCTATAAAGTAGGAATTATTTGCAAACAGGTCTACTAGACTCATAGCTCGGACCCTAACCAGTACTACCACTTCGGGACAGAGTGGACCTGGGAATAATGGCAGTGAAGAAGTACTCTACATTCCCCTGAGTTCTAGAACTGGAGCCACACCACTACTAGATGCAATTTAGTGACATAACAAGGATACAATTTTATGAGGGGGGGTGCTAACCTCTCTATAGTGTGTCCTAAGCTCTGCCGACAAGACAGAAAGAAAAGAAAGGAAACTATTACTGAATAGCAGTTTGATTAAATAGACAATATGCTATTTTTATTTAATTTTTCAATAATTATAATTGCTTAAGACCTGCCGGGAGCGATGGATGAAAGGGACGATTGGTGAGAGAGAGTAAGAGAAATCCGTGCCAGCGGTGCAATTTGATGATGATGATGATGATGATGATGATGATGATGATGATGATGATGATGATATATATATGTGTGTGTGTAGTGGATGCTGCAAAGGAATTACCTGGAAACGTACGTGCTATTCCAAATATTAATCAACAAGTTCATCATAAGTGGTAGGCCGTTTCTCAAGTTTCTCTGACCCTTCTAAAAACATTCAGTAAAAATAAAAAATAAAAAGTCAATTGCCAATTTGTTTCAATAGTTACATGTACGAACATCTCTAAATATATATGCACAAAGGAAAGTGTAAAAGATGAAAGTGGAGTGCATTTTAGAACAGAAGCGAAGAAAAATAAAAGACAGAAAAGAAAAATTTCACTGATAATACAAATTACTTATCTCACCAACAATCCAATGTCTTGCATGAGTTCGTAGATAAATTATCAATTATTTCGTAATATATAAAATACAATCTCTCTCTCTCTCTCTCTCTCTCTCTCTCTCTCTCTCTCTCTCTCTCTCTAACACACTTTCACACACCTCTCTCTATCTCTATTTCTCTCTCTCTACATATATATACACCCACATATGTATGCACACACGCACACACACACACACACACACACACACACGCACATATATATATATATATATATATATATATATATATATATATATATATATATATAATGATAAAAATTTGAGACTTAAAGCGTTTTTAATCGGTAAAATATTTAATGTTTTATTCTGAACAATATTAGAATATTTCGACTATTTAAATAGAACAATAAAAAACCTTGAGAATAAAAACCCTTGAGGATAAAAACCCTTGAGTTTTGCATTGCCGATCCTCAGGTGTGATAGTCTTCGACATGTCTGATACATGTTAGATTCAAATAAATCAATAATTGAATGTATCAGACGTCAGATACATGGAATACTAGCTGGCCTGAGCTTCAGCAACGTGAAACTAAGAGTTATGAATTTTCATCATGTTTTTTTTAAATCTCATATATATATATATATATATATATATATATATATATATATATAAGATTAAAATTATTTTCAAATTCGAAAAGATTCTTATGAATAACCAAGTTTCCTAAGTCCATTGCTTAATCCACCTTGAAATATAAATACTTTGAATTTAAACAGGCATTGAAGTTCATATTTGCTGGTGATTTCTTGAGACTGTTTAAACTAAGTACTAATAAAATATTTCTGTTTTTTCCCGCTATAACGAATTAGAAAATATTAAAATTATTATTCAAAGTTAAATTTTTGCGTTTTGTTTTTATATCGACATCATAATTATTAGTATTAAAAAATTGATTTCAAGTTCATTTTTAATACATTATTAATTATAAATTCACTAAAAATTGAAGACTTTACCCAACTAAAGGTCACGTTGATTAAAAACTGTCATTAAAATTCTTAAATACTTTTAAAAAGTGTTTTTGAATGAAATTTGAAAGTCGAAACATTGATAAACTGATTTATGTAAAAATATTCCTTTCACGTTGATAACTATATCACTTAGAATTGCATTTCAATCCAAGTAGATAGTCAAAAATTTCTCTGTCTGTTTATCACAGAACTATGAATGGGCACTTCAGTCTCCCGCCAAAAATGATTTGTACGGATGGTCAATCATAAAAAAAAATCAACTTTTATTGGCATAGAAAATCGCATCAATAATAGTTTATTTGTTGTATTTGATTTTGGAAAAGGAAAAAAGCACCTTAACGTGGTTTTTGAATATACAATTTAGAAAACACGATTAAATAATTATTTTAATTTATGATTATTATTTATTGCTAATTTATCATTAAAATAGTGAAATAATGATAATAATACTTTTTAATAGCCTTCTTAATATTTAATGTTTTACTCGGTAATAATCTAGAAATTTTTCATTCCTTCTAAAACAGCAATTTTTTTTCCTATTTTTATAACGAAATTTTACTTTTTGATCTTATATTTTTACTGAACTATTCAGCCGAAACAAAAGGGAGAAAACTGCAATTGCTTAAATGAGTGTACTGTAAATTATCATGTTATTTCATCTGAATTTTTCTTTTATATCTTAAAAAATAAATAGATAAATTCTTTAAAAAAAAACAGTTCCCAGTTTTTTGCTATCAAATATTTTTCGCTTAGTAAAAATATTCTTTATTTAATAACATATTTAGATTTCGCCAGTTATTGGAGGAAAGTAAGTCGAAATTTTATGAAAACTTAAGGTCCCCTCTTTTTAAGCAGAAAAAATATCGCTTAAGAATTATTTCCCAAATAATCTAAAGGAAGATTATATTTTCTATTAAATCATTGTAATACAAATTCTCAAAATATTCAAACCTTTTTTAATAAAATAGTTACACTTGGGGTAGTATTTTTATCTAAAGCTCTCAATTTAAAATTCTTTTTTTTTAATTTAATGCACATTTTTAGACTGTTATCGTTTTATACAGAAAGTATATGCCTGTCATATATCCCTACAAATTGAATTGCAGCATACAAACGTGGGGCTAAATGACCGGAGAAATGTGCAATTTTTTAGAAAAAATTACTGATTTATTGATTAATAAATTAACTCCACAAATTTCTTTAAAATCGTATAATTCCCTGATTTTTGGTGATTTATTTTCAATCAAGGGGTGGTGCTTTGATACAGTACGAAAAGTCTATGGTGGATATGTTATTAGTACCAGTTTTTAATGGAATTGTGTGTGTGTGTGTGTGTGTGTGTGTGTGTGTGTGTGTGTGTGTGTGTGTGTGTGTGTGTGAATTTCTGTTGTTTAAAAAATACCAATCAGAATACATTCACGCAAAAATATTAATTAAATTAGAGATGGATACTTATTGTGAAACTCCACCAAAGACCTTTTTAATTAGCCCAGATTATGTAATATAAACACCTTAATTCTTTTGATGTTTTCATCGACCCCTAAAAGCTAGCTAAATTTATCTCTGGGCTTTTTCTCTTCATCCGATATAACTAAAAGGTATCCTAACCAGATTATGAGCAGCAAAATCTTTCGTTTGGAATGATATTAATAATAAAAAAATCCTATCAACACGACTCTGATCTCCCGCATCGTTCCTCCTTTCGTCTTTAATCGTGAGCTGCGAGTCGAAAAAAAGGAAAGAGCTTTATGGGATTAATATATTTCTTGCGAGATGAAACGCAAATCAAGGGAGGTAATCACCATTTTGAATCATGACATCACGGGGCCTGAAAGGAGGTAAAAGAAAAAACGGTGATCTATTTGATATTATCAGTAGCGCAAGGTTAAAATAAATGCAACAAAATCTTCATAGTTTCAAGACAAAAAATCACTACAAACTTAAAGGCAAGACTCTTTGATGTAGTTCAATGGTTAGCAAGGTATTCTCAATTAGAAGTGAGTTCGATCCACACTAAGTCACCTAAACATCTATTCTTGTACTAATTCTGAGCAATGCATAGTTTTTAGGGGACTTTGTCGAGTCATACCAAAGACTAAAAAAAGTGGTACTTGATGCCACCTTGCTTAACACTCCGCTTTATAAGGTACGGATCTAGGGTAAAATGGAACAATATAGGGAAAGGAGTTGCGCCTTCCCCTACACCTTGATGTAGTAGCTATCGAAAAGGGAGCCTTCAGGTCACCCTCGACTACGGTCGCCAACTTTACTCACTTTCTAAACTTAATTTTATTGCAAACCACAAATACATTACTTTATTTCATATAATAATAATAATAATAATAATAATAATAATTTTTTAAATGAATTTTTTTTTAAATTTTCTAACTACGTACGTACACGTTAGTTTTTAGAATTTTTTAAAGTCCTCACTTCTTATAAATGTTTTTTAAAAAATTCTAATTCTATTGTAAAGGGGTTAACCTTTTTTTAAAAAAATTCGAACATTAATTATATCGCAACATTTTAAAACGAAACGGAACGCTATTAGCGATAATGAACGCTAATAATTTTCTCATTTTTTTCTTGAATGTTTTTCATTCGAAAATAATTTTGGGTGATGAATTATAACAAAGCATTTAAACATTGCCCTGAAGATGGTTTGACAAAAACCGAAATCTTAAACGTTTACATATTATCATATATAAATAAATACATACTCTGAATATTTTTTTCATATTCTTATTGTGTCGGATTTATTTCCATTTTTCTCTAACACACACACACACACATATACATATATATATATATATATATATATATATATATATATACATATATATATATATATATATATATATATAGAGAGAGAGAGAGAGAGATCTTTGCACCTAAAATGGAGTTTATCTGAATTTTTAGGTGAAAAGGTCTCTGCATAATGTTCTATGTGATTAGAATTCACAACTAAATTAAAAGGAGTGACAAGGAAATCTGTTGAACAATAAGCATTTATTGTTTAAAATAAAGACTTATGCAAACCTTTTACTCGCCCTAGGAATTACTGTTCCAGTATATATATATATATATATATATATATATATATATATATATATATATATATATGTGTGTGTGTGTGTGTGTGTGTGTGTGTGTGTGTGTGTGTGCGGTGCAACGCGTCAAATGTTGTATAAATTACGCAAAAAATAGAATAACTAACAGTTCATTTTACCAGATACATTTACCAAAATTATGTGAAAATATCTTGAAATATTACAAAATGAATTTATTCAAAGAAATCGCTATTACCTTCAACCTTGATCTCCTGATGACTTTAGAATCTCCTGCAAGCCTTTTTGATAAACTCTTTGTTTAAATTCATAAATACTCTTATTATCCTTGTCTTCAGTTTTTCTTTGCTGTTACACTGAATTTTGTTGGTCTCTCGCTCAACCGGACTCCACTTAAAATAATCAAAAGGATTATCATCTGGACGGGGATTAGGCAGCCATTTGTTTGGGGTGATGTGATTGCAGAAATTTTCTGACAGCCAATACTAAGTTCACCTGCTTTTGTGGCTTTCCTCACACATATGACCCAACTGACACTAGTTTTCCGCAAAGATGCTGAACACCGATTGTTTAGGAGCTTTGATAATTTTATGAAAATTTGTTTTCTGATCACTATGTTTGTTTGTTTGTTTATTTGTTTGGCTTTTAGGGCATATCAACCTTTGTGGTTTATTTAATGTCAAATTCATTTTTATACAAATAAACAGTTCTATTTCAATCAATTCAATTTAGCATACAAAAACAGTTTCCTTTTAAACTATTCAGTTTAGTATAAGTACGCAGTTTAAATGTAAGTACACAATTTAATTGTCAAAAACATTTTATTTCAAGTTATTCATTTTAGTCAAACAGTTCTATTTCAAACAATTCAGTTTAGCATAAGTACGCAGGTTAGTTCTATTTCACCATAGATAGGGCCCTAAGAGGTGTTACCATCCGGGCCAGAGTGGACCTGACAGCGATGGCAATGAAGGGATGCTCCGCATTCCCCAAAGCTCCAGCATTACTGGAACCTCAGTATCACATTTTTTAGTGTTATATTTAGGACCCTCGTTGTGGGGTCTTGCCCCTCTGCAGAGATGCAGTCGGTGCATCCAACAACCCCAGCCGACTGGGCAACTGATCACTATGATTACAATATGATAATACTAAAGATTATTACTAGGAGATTAAAATATTTTGTGATTCAATGAAAATGCTGCAAACTATATCGGAGGATTATAATCGAAAAAAAGTATTGTTGTTGCTTAGATTTTAAAACTCCAAAGTTTAGGGTTTGCTATTCACACAGAATCAAATAAAAACGTTTAGGGTTTGCGAATCACACAGAATCAAACAAAAAAGGTTTAGTGTTGGCTAATCACACTGAATCAAACAAAAAAGGTTTTAGGGTTTGCTAATCACACAGAATTAAACAAAAAAAGTTTTAAGGTTTGCTAATTACACAGAATCAAACAAAAAAGGTTTAGTGTTTGCTAATCACACAGAATCAAACAATAAAAGATTTAGGGTTGGCTAATCACACAGAATTAAACAAAAAAAGGTTTTAGGGTTTGCTAATTACGCAGAATCAAACAAAAAAGATTTAAGGTTTGCTATTCACACAGAATCAAACAAAAAAGGTTTAGTGTTTGCTAATCACACAGAATCAAACAAAAAAAGTTTTAGGGTTCGATAATCACACAGAATCAAACAAAAAAGTTTTAGGGTTCGATAATCACACAGAATCAAACAAAAAAGTTTTAGGGTTTGCAAATCACACAGAATCAAACAAAAAAGATTTAGGGTTTGCTAATCACACAGAATCAAGCAAAAAAAGTTTTAGGGTTTGCTATTCACACAGAATCAAACAAAAAAGGTTTAGTGTTTGCTAATCACACAGAATCAAACAAAAAAAGTTTTAGGGTTCGATAATCACACAGAATCAAACAAAAAAGTTTTAGGGTTTGCTATTCACAGAGAATCAAACAAAAAAGATTTAGGGTTTGCTAATCACACAAAATCACACACAAAAAAATAGATTCTTGGTCCATTTTTAGCCAAATAAATATAAAAACAAAATAATAATGATATAGAAATAAATATATTAATTTTTTTATATTTACAATTTTAGCATCTTAATAAATAAATAAATATTCAAGAAAACTCGACTTCAATATTTTCTTCTTCAATTATGATGTTTACTTATATTTAACAATATTTTTTCTGAATCGCTGAATTATTTTTCAACATTAAACTTTAGTTTTATCCTATAGATCGGTTTAGGTTTCTTTGTGACCTGTTCATATTATGGCATATCAACCTTCTCGGATCATTTAATACCAAATAAATCCTTTTATAAGTTCAGCAGTGGTCCTATTTTATCTATAATTTGGGGCTAATCTCGTTTTCAAATAATTTTAAGAGTGAACAAATTCTGGAAGCAGCACATAACAAAACAACAATTGAACGACCACTTACCTCTCATCTCACAAACCATACAAGTAAGACGAAAAAAATGTCCTGGATTCTCCTGGAGATGTCGGAATGAACTCATAAGCAATGTTCTTCTGTGGAATCCTACACATGGACATTGGCCGACCAGATAGTTCTACACGAACACCAGATGCAGTCTAAAACACATATCTTGAGCGATGGCTGATTGGAAAGGACAGCAAGAGTCATTCAATGGGCTCCGAGATATCAGCAAGATTTGATTATATCTATCTATCTATCTATCCATAGATAGATAGATAGATAAAGATGCTACAGATTATAAAATACAAAACATAAACAATACAATCCTTGCCGCTCATGTAACTGTAGACATACATATTAACGTCCAGTTGGAGTTAATCTTTTAACCTGTTTTTTAAATCATAATGTAAATCCCATGACCGTGATAACAGCCATTTGTTAGTACATATAATTCAAATTTCACGTTGATCATATGTATTAACGATCTAATATGATCTAGGTCGTTTTGCTGTTAGCGCGCACGTGTGTGTGTGTGTGTGTGTGTGTGTGTGTGTGTGTGTGTGTGTGTGTGTGTGTGTGTGTGTGTGTGTGTGTGTGTGTGTGTGTGTTAGACAGTCCTAAGAACAACAGATAAGAAAAAGAAGATAGGTGAAAAAAAGCAAAGATCACTCGTAGAATAAAAATGTAATTATGTCTTGCCATACCCGTACCACATATATGTACTCTCCTGGTAAAGCGAGCAGATGCTTTTCGTCTAAATACTTCGTACGGTAAATACTGCTAAGAAAATAAGCCTCGTAAAATTGTTGATACGCCATCTTCCGAGACGCGGCCTTGCACATAAAAGAGTGTGTCACATGTTCAAGGGAAATCGACCAAGTAAATAGATTCATTGAGATGGACAAACAACTTGTCAAACTGTCAACTTCAATTTCTCTCTTCATTCCTTTGTTTTTACAAATTCTTTGTTTTATTTATATCTTTGTTTACCTTCAGATCACACCCCTTCCTACCACCACCTACAGCACCACTACTGAATATTTCGTTATCGATTGTCTTTTCCTTTTTCTTGATCGCTCTGTTCGGATCTATCAGAATCTAACCTCATCTATCCATATATCTCTTTATCAGTTTAACATCCGTTGAGCAATGACATGCGTCCTAGTCCCACCAGCCACAGCTAATGGGTTCGTTCCGTTATGAATAATCCCTGGACATATCCTTAAGTTCAAGTTGATTTTGTCAATACATATCTCTTTTTATATGTCATAATTTTATTCCAGAAACTTCTGAGTTTACAAAATATCGAATTTGTTTGACATCAGTTCTTTTCACCAAGCGCCGTTGACTCTGCGTCTATATATATTAGGTACCCTGATGAGCCGCTTAAGCGAACCTATAGTAGGTTAGTTCCTGACTCACTAAGTAATTATCGTTACTATTTTGCTCTACTTAGTATTGAGCACTTTTTGCATTGTAGCTTAGCAGCCCTAACGGTGTTTTTTTTTCTTTTGACCAACCAATTGCGTGACTTTTGATTTTTTTCAATTGGTATGACAAGGTTGGCCTTTTCTTTTTTTCCAATATTTATATATATTTTCCCCTTGACCGTGATCCTTTGTATATTTTCATCTTCAAATCACTTGCCAGTTTTTTCTTACCATAAGGGCTATTATTTAACATATATATATATTTATATATATAGACGCTCCCCACTCTGGCGAAGGAATTAACGGCTGCCACTTGCGTAAGGCAAAGCTCTTCGTATGAATTGAGCACTCTGGTATCCGTTAAGGCAAAATGTAAACAAACAAAAGCTAATACATAATGCCTTATAATTCCCGACACATATATATATATATCGGTCATGTGACTTGGTCTCACGAGAGAGTATTGAGAATTTCTGTGATGGTCAGACGAGGTAATTTCAGAAATTAATATATACATCCGTATTTTTTTTTCATATATAACTCGATTGTTAGATGGGGAACACAAATCTCTGTCAGTCTGTCTGTCTATCTATCTATCTATCTCATGCACACACACGCACAAAAATAGAAACAACACACACACACACACACATATATATATATATATATATATATATATATATATATATATATATATATATATATATAAGTCTTATTTTTTCACAATTGAAATATGTTGCTTTGAATTTTCCTGCATACTATAAAGATTTTACGAATCAGAAAAGCTTTTAACGTTAAATTTTAATCATATATATATATATATATATATTTCTTCTAGTTGATTTTAGAATGTGATGTTGTTTCAACCGAAATATTACTTTGAAATGAAAAAAGTGAAACGAAAGAATGGGAAATTCTCAGCGTTCTATTATCATTCATAGCGTTCTCTTTCAAAATGTACGCGATGACTATGATTATAAAGCCGAAATGATAAACGTTGAGGTATTTTACATATACAATTATATACATTCTCTGAGTATCTTGTTTGTTCATATTTTATCTTGACATACCGTCAGCTCTATTTTCCATTTTTCTCTAATATATATATATATATATATATATATATATATATATATATGCACACACACAACATACACACACAATGTGAGAATAACAAGAAAGCTATTGGCAGCGAAGCTCATGATTCTTATAACCAAGAATCACAAAAGAAACAAAACCTATTTTAACATTGCTAACACGTACAAAACATACAAAAATGAAATAAAGATCCGATTCAGGAATTTACGAAATAGCCTGTAAACAAATCCCGGAAAAATTCTATGGTGAAACTTCCACCAACTTAGCATAAAAGGGATTTAAAAATCAACACGTTTAAAGCCGTTGTATACCACCGGAACTACTATGACCACAAGTCTGACTTAAGTAATGTGTTTATAATAAAACTAAAAAATAACACAATTCGCCTCAGGGAAAACGTGTCGAAAAAACGCGCGTCTATGAATCTACGATGATCGAAAAATTACACACACACACACACATATATATACATATATATGTGTGTAATTTTTCGATTCAGCATATATATATATATATATATATATATATATATATATATATATATATATACTGAAAAACGTGCTAAAATAAATTAGAATATTTCTTTTGGATCATTTAATTGTTATTGTTCTCAACTCGTTTCGGTCTTAGGTCATTATCAGAAAAGTTTTTTGTGGAAAAAAATGTTTTTAATCTTTTTAACTTGATATGCTATTAGAGAAAATTTATCATTAACATAACGTATCTATATGTTGAATGGAAATTATTTTCAAATATCCAACTTTCTTTTACTGGCCTTTTTATGTCTGTTGTCAGGATATCTGGCAACTGAGCTTTTCCTTTTGAAGGTATATGTAAACCATGACAGCTTGGTTTATTGACTTCTTTATTTAGGTATTTATGTGTTACCCCCTAGTCTATCCATCCTATTTCAAAGCAACGACATTCACTTTTATCATATATTCATTTAGGTTTATCAAGGTTTTGTCCGTTTATCTTCGTACGTTTCAATCATCGCTGCAATATTGTCTGTGTTTTTCTACTTATTTCTACTATAGTGAACCTTGCATCTCTGTTAAAATCCTGTCCGTTTGAGCGAAAATGTTTTTCTACAAGCACTAGTTTGTTGCTATCCGTCGAGATGATTCTATGGACATAGTTCTAGAGCTTGAATTAAAACACTTTCCAAACGATAGAATAAACCTTTTTAGTCTCTATAAAATCCATAAAATGTTTACAAACACTGACCCCAAATGGATTTAACATAAAATTGATAGAACTGTATTATATATGTGTGTGTGTGTGTGTGTGTGTGTGTGTGTGTGTGTGTGTGTGTATCCCTAACATGTTTTTTTATCAAAAAGCTCATTATTTTCTAAACTAAATATACCAGCATTTTATTATTTCTAAGGGGGGATTATGCAGTAAAAACGGATATTACGAGTGATTTGCAAAGGAAAATTTATAAATCGCCCAGTGATTTTAGAAGACTAGAACGCTAATTACTATCGTTCGAAAAGTATTCTGAATTATATGAAATGAAGGTTTTTAACTGATCGATGTATAGTTCTTGGTATATAAACGTTGAATATAATCATTAAAGAATATACGAGGTGCATACGATAAGTTTCCAGACTTTTTTCGTATGGGCACTTTTATTGAAACTCTAGTCCCTTTCAAAGTAATCTCCTCCAGCTGCAATCCACTTGTTGTACCGTTCCAACAACTTCTGGAAGGCTCCATGGAAGTCCTCTTGTGTGAGCATGTCAATGACCTTCGTCACAGCCTCTTTTATCTCCTCAATTGTCGTCTCATAACGACAGCCTCTGAGCTTAGAAAATAAGCAAAAGTCACAGGGAGCAAGGTCTGGACTATACGGAGGCTGAGGAACTGTCTTGATGCCCATCTTGGTCAAATAGTCTGACAAGGATGGAGTTGTGGACTGGTGCATTGTTCTGGTGGAAATGCCACTGACCCGATCTGAAGAGTGCTGGCCTCTTTCGACGGAATCTCTTCCTGAACTCCCTTAAAACCTCAACATAGTAACCCTAAGCCTAACCCTATCCGTTTGGCCAATCAACTCTGGTGTATTGACTTCCTTACTCCTCCCACATCTCTCATCATGCCTCACAGACTCCCTGCCTTCCTTGAATCTCTTATGCCACACTAAAACTGATGCTCGATTCATGCAAGATGATTCAAAAGCAGTCTGAACCGTTCCATACGTTTCTGTGGCAGCATTTTTTCCAAGTTTAAAACAGAATTTTATTGCATATCTTTCTTGATCACGTCCAGATTACATTTTTGAAATTCACCAACTGTGACAATCAGGTGTCAATAGGGTGTATTCCAATTTCTGTTGTAGCTGTTCATGTGAAGCTGAAATCATAAAAATTGGTCAGTCATTTCATAAGATGTATAGCAATAACAAAATGAATTTTCAAGAGTCTACGACAATTCTAAATGCCAATACGAAAAAAGTCTGGAAACCTATCGTATGCACCTCGTACTAGCTTCTGTTTTATCATTTTTATGCTTTTATGATTCCTATTGACGTACCTCCTGTGGACCCCTTCACATGGACGAGCGAAGGCAGATCGACAAGCTAGAACCTCTATACAACAGTTCTGTGCCGATATAGGATGTATCCTTGAAGACCTTCCGGGAGCGATGGACGATAAAGAAGGGTGGCGGGAGAGTGTCAGTGATATCCGTGCTGATGGCGTGACATGATGATGATGATGATGATGTTTCCTATGTAAGGTAATGTGTTGACTAACAGGTAACACAATTCACACGTTGTTAAGGACGCCAGGACATCATGTAAATATGCACCGGTAAATTACTTCAATAATGCAGTTAAGTCCTAGCTGCGTTCTGATTGGTTGATAATCACTATCCTCCTCATCAAAATAACACTCATACGATTTGATTGGAACTTTACTAAGTTATTTAATTACGTCCCATCTCTCTCTCTCTCTCTCTCTCTCTCTCTCTCTCTCTCTCTCTCTCTCTCTCTCTCTCTCGTATAGCTTTCTTTAACCCTTATTTCTCCTACTCACATCCTTTTCTTCTCTCTCCCTCTCTCTTTTCCATCCAAACTTTTATTTCTTTTCCTTTCATCTCCCGTGTCAATTTTTATTACTTTCCAACTACACGAAATGACTTCTAATGTACTTAACACTTTAATTGATATTCCTCCCAATAATAATCCTATGCTCATGTGGCTGTCAGAGAAAGATAAATTCTTAATTTTCAGCGCAATTTACGAGACGGATTCAATTATTTTCACTTTTATCGCACGTTTTCTACCAGTTAATCCTGCGCCTGTGCAAAACGAATAACACCTGCCCGCTCAAATACAACGATACAATTGTTTAACATGGCACAAATATATGTAACTTTTTTTTTTCTGGTGAGTTTTTTGTTCAATTTTTATTTCAAGGATTTTATAAATTAAGTTTTTTTTGTTTTTTCTGATTGTTTTTTCTTAGAATTTTTGTTTGTCAATGATACAATTAAAATTCAATCACGATTTTTAATCATATGTTTGTTTTTTGTTATTTTTTCTTCATAATACTGAATGGATGTAGCATAGTTTGTTTGTTTGTTTGTCTGTTTGTTTTTGTTCATTTTTTTTTTGTTACCTCAAATATTTTATGTTTGTTTTCAAAGTTTACAAAAGTCGGATTAACCGCATTTTGAGTTAATTTATAAATCATAATCTATTTTTATTATTTATTAAAACGTCAATAAAAAGAAATAAACCAGAAATTAAAATAAAATAAAATTTATTTATTTCATTTTTTATTTTGTCTTGGTTGATTTATCTACGTATCACGTCTAAATTCTACTCAGATTTTTGTTTGCCACCCATTTTTTTTTTTTTTTGACGGTTAATTTTTTGAAAGAATTTTTTTTTAATTGCATTCAAGAATCTAATTTAAAAATTATAAAATGTGTGAAAATAAATTGATTATTTTCACTTACTCCACAGTTTTCCCATTTTGTAGAATTATCCAAAAATTATTTTCTGTCGATAGCAAAATCATTTCTCCTTTGGTTATCTGCTGATGGTATCAGATTTTCTTTTTTTTTTTTTGTTATCAACAGATAGTATCTTTTTCTCCTTTGATTATCTACGGATAGAATTTTTAGTGTTTTAATTTAATTTATAGAACTATGTCCATAGAATCTTTTCTCTGTTATCAACTGATGTTATTGTCTTTTCCTTCTTTGGTTATTTGCTGATGGTAATATCATTTGCATTAATGGAGATCTTCAGATAATCCTTTTGATGTTCTTCACAGATGTACGTATGCATGTGCATTCTATTTTTGATTTGCATTTGATCGAACACTAGGTTCATTTGCCAAAATTTTCCCGAGGTGTTCCGGACAGGTGTCAGGAAATTTCTGCTCAATGAGAGTTCTAACCCCAAACAGAACTACCCCGTTTCGCGTCACCGAGTTCACTCCTTTCCAAGCGGTACAAAAATCTCCCCGTCTTCTCTGCCGGCATTGAATGAGGGTCTGTTCCTCACGTGTTGGGCCTATTTTATACCTGCTCCGTACAAGACATTTTGTTTACCTTACAACGTGTTTCTATGTGTCTTCTATTAACAACGACATTTCATCAACCTACACCCGATTTTGATGTCATCTCTATATCATTGAATTATATGTTTGTACCTCCCAATGGTCCGCTTGATAATTGTGTTTGGCTGCATAGAATTATCATATAACAGATAATTATAGAACATGTTAAGATCTTGCTTTGGAACTATAACACTGCCAGGGAGTGACTTCTGAAATACAATTCATTGTAGGTAGTACTGTTGCATATTGACCGGTGACAGAACCGTCAGTCAGGGATTTCTAAACAGGATGGCCCAGCTGTGTAAACAAGTGAACAGCGGAAGAAGATCACGTGGTTTGTGAGCCGGAAGGAGAACCGGAAGGAACTCGGAGGCGTTATGAATATTATATGTGCATGGATACCCACAGACAAGAGGTCAGTCCTACGAGCAGTCAGACGGAACAGGCTGTCATTAGAAGCTAGCAGTCAGCGAATGCTCAGAGGAGGCGACCAGGCTTCTCCTGGCCAAGAAGCAGAAGAAGTACTAAGTTGGGCTCTGAATATTGAATTAACGAGGATTAAGATGATATGATGTCAATATAGCAGTCCGAGTCCTTCGTCTCTGTTTCTCTCACGGTTACAGAATTTCGACTCTTTCGGGTAATAAAGAAGAGAGACTTTTTATAAAGAAATATGTAACGGTCTCTTAATTCCTTCATTCCTTCAGTATTTTATACATTCTTCTTCTTTGTCCATCGTAATCGATGAGGACCATCTGATCAACGTTATGATTGTGGAAGGCATCTGTGTGTGTGCAAATGGCTAATGAGGCCAATCTGTGCGGGGAAGAGTCTTTGGCAGTGAGAACAAGGAATGGTGGTGGCACTGGCTGATGTGGCAGTGCCTTTTCTAAGTTTCCTGTGCAGCTCAGTTGCTACATTTCTTCTGGTTTCACAGACTTTCGTTCCACGTTTGACAACTTCACGCCACTTGTCTCTGTCCTGCGCCAGATTAGGCAATGAGGAGGAATACTGAAACATTTCGTGGAGAACTTCCGTGTGTCTTTGAAGCACTTTTCTGGCCTCCTTAGGAGCGCTTGCTATTAGGTAGTTCGCCGTAGAGCAGTTTCTTCATCTTTCATGCGAACAACATGACCAACCCAATGAAGCTTGAGATTCCATCAAGATGGTGTAGATGCTTGGTAGAGAAGTCCGAGTTAAAAACTTCGGTGTCGGGGAAGTGTTTTGCTATGGGATACCAAGAATTTTCCTCAGACAGGTCGTGTGAAAGTGGTTTAGCTTCTTTATATGCCGTTGATAAGTTGTACACGTTTCACAGGAAGGTGGTAAGAATGACTGCTCGGTATACCTTGATTTTTGTTGCCCCCGAGATGCCTCTTTGATTCTACACATTCCTGTTGAGTTGACCAAAGGCTGCACTCGCTTTTGCGAGTCTGATATTCACCTCGTCATCCATTACGATAGACTTATAGAGTGTGCTGCTGAGGTCGGTGAACATTTCTACCACTTTCAGTCGTTGTCTCTTGATGGTGCTTTTGGGCTCGACGTATGGTTTTCCAGCTTGTGCTAGCTTGTGCATCACTTTTGCCATTTTTGTGCTGATGGTGAGGCCAAAATTGTCACTGTTCATTGAGAACTTGTTAACACAGTTTGCATGTTGGCTTTGGTAGTAACGTTCAGTGCACAGCAGTCGGCGAACAGAAACTCTTTGACGATATCAGTTTTCACCTTGGTCTTTGCTTGAAGCCTTCTGAGGTTGAAGACAGAGCTGTTATTGGGGTATCGAATATCGATTCCATTTTCCGAGCTATTAAATGCATCAAACAACATCGAAGAAAACCTGATACTGAAAAAAGTGGGGACTAGGACATATCCCTGCTTAACCCCATTTGTGACAGAAGAGGGTACGGAGCTTTTACTGTTGTCTTAGGAGGCAGGTGGCCGTACAGTTGGTGTCTTGTGGGGTGTTGCCGCCAGGACTTGTTCAAGATTGCTCGCAGCATTCTTGTGTAATTGCCGTCTAGCTTCTTCTCCAGCCGTTTTGTTAGAGTCCATGTAGTGCAGCCATATAGCAGTATCGATGTGACCGCTGCCTGGAAGAAACTGCGTTTCATTTTATCGGTTAGGTCTGATTTACATATAATCGATAGCCTATTAATAGCTGTCCATGCTTTCGTTAACCTCGTGTCGATGTCCTTTCCGGTTGATGCGACGCTGCTTCATAGGTAAGTGAATTTGTCTACTAGTTTAAGAGGGGTTCCATCTAGAGTGGAGATGTCACCCGTTTGATTATAGCACATATATTCCGTTTTATGTGCATTCAAGTTAGACGAACCAGACATGCAGGACACTGCAGGAGAAACAGGGACAGACTCATAAGTGATGTACTCTTATGGACCCCCACACATGGCCGTGCAAAAGCAGGACGACCAGCGCGAACATACATTCTGCAACTATGTGAGGATACGGGATGTTGCCCAGAAGACCTGCCTGAGGCGATGAACGATAGGGAAAAGTGGCGAGAGAGGGTCAGGGATATCCGTGCTACCAGCACGTCATGATGATGATGATGACTATTATCTTGCACCCTTGCATGCATGCCGTCATCAAATTGTCTACCGATGGTAATAGTTTTTTCGGGACAGTCGTATTTTGCCATGATTCTCCAAAGCCCGTCTCTGCTGACCGTATCAAATGCCTTGGTAAGATCAACATAATTCGTGTAGAGGTCAGTGTTCTGTTCCTGACACTTCTCTTGCAGTTGTCTTGCAGCAAACACCATGTCAACAGTCCCACGTTCCTTACGGATGCTGCATTGACTCTCCGGTAAGAGTCCATGTTAGAGATGGTTGCTGAGGTGATTCTAGACTCTGGGTAGGATCTTACTCAAAATTAAAAATAAGGAAATTCCGCGGTGATGATTCAATAATACAAATTATATATGGGAAGTTCCCTTAATGTAGAGGTTTACGTGCTGAACTGCAATATCGTAGTAAGCAAGTTCGATCTCTAATTGTGCTTTTACATTCACTTTCAGAATAATATTTTTGCATATGGTATGATATCATTCCCACGGGTATTATCACCCTAGTAATGGTATTAATAAAACGGACTTTCTTCCAAGCAGAGGTTATGTCAATTTTCAATATGGGTGCATCACATAGATGCTGGCTAAGAGTATAGAGAAAAAGCTAGACGGGAATTGCATAAGAATGCAACGTGTTATATTGAACAAATCCCGAAAGCAACATCCCATAAAACAGCAGCTCTACGGCCACCGACTTCCCATCGCTAAAACCATCTAAATAAGACGAACACATGCAGGACACTGCTGGAGAAGTAAGGACGAACTCAAAAGCGATTTTCTCTTATAGACCCCTTCACATGGACGTGCACGTGTTGACTGACCAACAAGAACTTATCTAAAACAGCTCTATACGGACGCATGATGTTGTCTAGAAGACCGACCGGAAGTGATAGATGATGGAGATGAATGTCGAGAAAGAGTCAGGGAAATCTGTGCTAGCAGAGTGACATGATGATGATGAATAGTGTTTATAGAATCCCTAATGTTCTATTAGAATGGTTTGGGGTTAATATACGATTAAACGAAGAAACCGAACCTAACCATTAACATAAGATTCTCAAGTAAGAAGAACATTTTTTTCTCTTAAAACTGACAGGAGATATGCCTCTTCTCAAATATCTCACGCCCTTTAAAACGGAAGAATTTGCTAATCAACTTTGTTTGAACATATCACAATAACCTAATTAGAAGAGCTGACTGAAAGGTTTCACTCACATTGGTTTATTATTTCATGCTTGGTTCTTTTCGATGTCGCATTTTCCGACCCTTTTGAGTTTGAAGAGAACAATAAAAATTTACATATGACACGAATTATTCAGTTGTAGTTGCACTCGTTAAGGTTTATATTATAAAATCAAAGCAATCTCTCTAATTAGTATCGTTTCAGATTTTAATTGCACAAATCGAATTGACCAACAAACTTTTGTCATTGTATAACTCAAGAATAACTAGAGCTATTGCCACCAAGTTGGCTGCAGTTACTCTTAGGATTTTCTTGGCATGCTTTTCAATCTTTTTTTAATTCTAAAAGTTTTTAAACATTTTTAGCCAGAAGTGAAGTTTACTATGTAAGTACAATGAAAAACTGGATCCTTATTTTGAATACATCACCTTTGTTAAACTGAATCTTTTTAAAAACTTTTTGTTTAGCTATCAAAAAGAGATATTGCTCAAAATTTTCTTGGCTAATAAAACTTATGATTATATTTCCATAATATTTATACTTTGTATTTTTCCGGTCTCCGTGAAACCAAACTTGAAAAATTGTGTTGTGGTGTTTATATTTCTAGAACACCAACGGTCATAAACATACATTTCTTGATCACATTCGAAGCGGAAAGAAACGGTTGTTTTGGCACGATCATTCAGTATCCTGTCATTCAACTTGACTAGTGTAGTAATTTGAATATTTTTCATTAAAATTTGATGCTTAAAAACGTTTTAAAAATACGAAAATTCCGTAGGCTGATAAAATGAGTCTTCTTTTTTTAGCCTAGTAACCTGATGTTCCGCAAACTTCTTCCATCGGTGTTGCAATGTTTGGATCTCATTGGTTAAAAATTCATCCATAGCAGATATGACGTCATCATATGAACTTTTCAGCCAACCCTCGTTGATAATTAGGAGGCGTTATTTTCGGAGCACTATTTGATTTATTATGACAATTATTAAGATCATTTTCTCTTTTCATGGTGCGCACTGGTTTGAACCCAAAAGTTTATCTTTTAATTTGATAAACCAATGAAACTCAGGGGGAAAATAGCAAGTTATTTTTTCTGTGTTTTTTTTTTTTTTGTCGCTTTTTCTTTTTCTGTTTGCAAATTTTTTGAAATATTTTTTCTTTTTTTTTGTATCAGTTTTACTTTTTGATTTACTTTTTTCGTTGGCTGAGTTGGGAGAGAACCGGTAAAATCGTAATTTGTTTTCTTATTAAATATAAATTAAAGTTTGTTCTGTTTTTTTGTTTTTTTGCTTTTTTTTACGCAATTCCTAATCTTCTTTGAGTTGTGTGAATCTCAGTCTGCATAGTATCGTGATTAAATAACACTCTTTCAGCGGCTCTCATCTATATATTAATAAATTTATTCCTGAAAGTAAGCTAGAGTACCCGGCAATGCTCGGGAAGAAAAAAGATTGAAAACAAAATCTTTTGATAAAATAATTCGGATATACATTTTCGGAAAAATTATAGATACGAAAATTGGAACATTTCATAAGTGCATAACAAAAAGACTTTTAAACAAAATGAAAAATTCTTAAAAGTTTTAAGAGTCTTTTTAAACAAAATATTTTTGTTTTTCTATCTGTTTAGTCTTTTTTTTTTACTATTTGCCTTTGAACTTTCAAGATGGATATGAACAGGTCTGTCAAACTTTTTATGAAATTTAGAAATAAAATGAAAATGTTAAAGATTGCAAAAGAAAAACATTTTGAACTTTATATCAAAGTCTGTTTGGTCATAATTGACATATTTTGTTACTTGATGATTTCAAGAGACCCACGTGACCTCAAAGGTCAACATAATCTAATCTACATTGGATAGCTGGAAGAAAATATCCATAAAAATGTCAGGACATTCCATTTGTTCATAACTCTCGAATGTACTTAGAGAAACGGACAAATTTCGATATTGTAGTATCGGATAGCTGAATGTGCCCCCAAAAAAGGTAACATCAACTGTTGCACAACGAATAACTCACATGGTATAATGGTTCGAAAGCTAGGATTACAGACCGTTGTTCGAGGGTTCTAACTAGGCACTTCATACTTCTAGACTAGTACTAAGGTTGTGACAACTATGGTTCAACGATGATAGGGATTTTTCTGGGTAACCAATAATTAATCATAAATTCGTACCTTGACTTTCGTCACTCCAAACAACGGGTTTGATTTAGTTTCTTTGTTTAATGGCATATCAATCTTCGCGGGTTATTTCATACAAAAGCAGTCATTATAGAACAGTTATGATTCTATTTAACCCATTTACGAGTGACGGGTGATTTCATTCGGTTCCAACGGATATTAGTCCGAAAGTGAACATAATAGTTCAAACTCGCCTTACGATGGTGTCAAAGTCCAGCGTATATATATGTGTATGTCTCTCTCTCTCTCTCTCTCTCTCTATATATATATATATATATATGTGTGTGTGTGTGTGTGTGTGTGTGTGTGTGTGTGTGTGTGTGTGTGTGTGTGTGTAAGTATGTGTGTGTATATATGTGTATGTCTCTCTCTCTCTCTCTATATATATATATATATATGTGTGTATGTGTGTATATGTGTGTGTGTGTTTGTGTGTGTGTATATATATATGTGTGTGTGTGTATGTGTGTGTGTGTGTATGTATATGTGTGTGTAAATTTATAAGTGTAAGTATATATATATATGTATATATATATATATATATATATATACAAGGATTCTCCAGATTTAAAAAGAACTATTATGAATTATCTTAACTCTCTTTTATTTGACTTATGTTCCCCATGAATCAACAAGTGACATTTACTCAAGTTATTTAATCTAACTTAGAATGGTGATAGATTATATAATATTTTTTTTAAATCGGTCATTATTTTAAATGTGGATAACCTCCACTGACCTGAATGATTCCGTGGGGCCTTATCCACTAAAGAAAGTATTCTTCTTGACCTCATACATGTATTTCAAATTGGAAATTGCTCTATCTTCTAAGTTTTCACAAACAAAAAGCTTACTATGATTTATCATTTATGCTTCGTTAGATAAACATTGATATAAAAACTAATTAACACTTGGATGAGTCAAAAGTGTGCAAGTCTACGGACATGCTTTTGCCGAAGTTGTGAATGTAACGAACCACTCGGAACTGTAAAATACCAAGTTCGCCAGATACTCTCCAAGTACTACTCAGTGGATTTGCCTCAATGGCTTAAAGCACAGCTTCGGAATCCATGGTTTTAGGCCAATCTGACTTTTCTTGATTGTCAAGATTGTTGCATTCCGAGCGAAATTTCTTCAACCTTCTGATTACGGTACTGTGATCGGCTGCACTTTTACATTTTGCACCACAAATGTTTTTTGGTTGCTTCCAAAGTGTTACGGTTGAATTCAAACTCGTAAAGCATAAGTTCCCCAATTAGACTGCGTTGCACATTCATCTGTGTGACTTTCAAATCACACATGCAGGGAAGCAATGCACAATGTATCTATGCATTAACTACAACAATATTACCAACGAAAGCAGATACCTACCACGGCTTGAACTGCTTCGATTACATGATAGACGCGCCGCAAACTAACATGTACCAAAATATAGCAAAACTTTTGACTCACCCAAGTAAAAAAAAATAAAATCATTTTATTAAGAATTGTAAATTTAGCTAAATAAACAATGAAGTAAATTGCATTATTTATTCACTGCAATGAATTCTACTCGTAACACTATCTCATACATACACATGGGCAGTCATGTTCAAATATGAGGATGAGGGAGGGGGTTTGAAAGTTCATCATATGATGACGTCATATCTACTATTGGTGACTTTCTTGACTAATAGGATCCAAACACTGCAACACCGGTGGAAAACCCATGTGGACTGGACGAGGGTCTATGTTGAAAAATGAATCTCATTTGGTCGTATTCCCTGAGAGTATCTTGGTCAGTCTCTGAACTTTTCAGCCGATTCACTAATATCTAAAAAAAAATCGATGCATCAAGCATTGGCACTTCATTGTGGTGTAACTGTTTGTGAGAATGACTTACAATTGCTATTGAGGTTTATTCCCTTTGGATTTCTTATATATGACACAGTTACAAGTCTAAAGTTCGTTCAAGTTTATTTTGAACTTTTTAATAGTTGGCAAACAAGGCTTGCACACTAGTTTCGTCTGAATTGTGAGTTCGATCCTCACAAGGTGCGCTATACAACTAGCTTTGTGCTAGACTAAAGCTTTGGTTGGTGGTTTGGTTGGTTGGGTGGTTGGTTTTTATGACATATCAAACCTTTTGCTTTACTTAAAGTCAAATCCTGTTTAAATATATATATATATATATATATATATATATATATATATATGTGTGTGTGTGTGTGTGTGTGTGTGTGTGTGTGTGTGTGTGTGTGTGTGTGTGTGTGTGTGTGTGTGTGTGTTTTAAATGTATACGATTTGTAATCGAATACTTTGTAGGTAACATTTTAAACAAGCCAGTGTTCATTCTTTTGGCATATAGTTAAATAGTTTCAATTATTCCTATCTAACACAAATAATTCTATTTATTATTAATCATTTGTTTTCACACAGATGAATGCTTTCAAATATTCCTAAACAACACTAAGTTTTATTTGCCCACAGTTAAATAGTCTCAAGTATTGCTAAATAACAATAACTATTCAATTTAACTTCAGTCATCTATTTTCTCATAGTTAAATGGCTAAACAGTTTTATTTTACCCATAGATGGGACCCAATAAGGTGCTACCACTTCGGGTCAGAGTGGACTTGGGAGTAATGGCAATGAAAGGTTACTCCACATTACCCAAAGCTCAAGGACAAGAGCTTCCGCATCAGATGGTTTATTGCCATACTCAGGATACTAGTTGGAGAAGAGACCTTACCTCTTTGCAGAGATGCAATTGGAGTATTTTTCAGTCCCAGCCGACTGGGCTATCTAAGCTTTCAGATACCTCGCTATGGTGTATGGGTTAGAAAGCTAGTCTCGCAGATCAATAACTTCTGAATTGTGAGTTCAGTCCTCCCTCATTGACCGGTACTTACAGCCTTGCAACAAATGTAAGATAGACTTATATATATTTTTTTATGACGCCTTACGTGCTGTTATGATTCATGAACAAAGTTAACAGGGCATTTTTAGTGATTCCGATTCTAACTAGATACTACAACGAACCTAATCTTATCAAAAAACATAAAAATAGTGTTAATTCGAGTATATCAGCTGTAACGTGTCATTTGTAGCAATAAAAAAACTAATTTAAAGCTCACTGAACTAGAGTAATAGCATCTGTTAGGATCTCATCTATGGGTCAAATAGATGTATTTGAAAATTATTGATATTAGATCGGAATACTTGATACCATATAGATATAAGATATATGTATGAAGAATACTTGAAGTTATAATTGTTTACTAATGATTATTATGAGTAATATTAAACCATACCCACTTTGTGCTAATAAATAACAATTACTAATTAGAAATTTGAGAGTCATTCACAAATTTAAGTTAATTTTTTTAAAAGGCAATTTTTTGGGGGGGAATTTTTTTTTCCATAAATGCAATCTCTGCATTTTATTCACACAAAAATATTTGTTTGATAAATCAAACAGAGTTCTTCAGGCTTGAATAGAGTTCTGTTATCAAAGTTTTGGGTGACTGAGAAGTGCAACCTATGTGAAATTTATTGAAGAATTTGTTATTTGTATGGAAAAGAAAGTTGGAGTTAAAAGAACGTTTAAAAATGGACCAAACATGGATTTGCAATTTGAGTCAAAAAGACAATCCATAGAGTGGAAACACTTTGGCTCTACGGTAAAGAAATAATTCCGGGAATAGTAGTCAGTAAATAAGGTCATACTGACAATCTTCTGAAACATGAAAGGAGCCATCAATATTGATTTCCATGAAAAGTGCCACTGTATTGCCAATTTGTTTGATAAAAATCACATAATCATTGGAACGAGCCTCGTAATTACTTAAAACCATGTAACTGTAGAGAGATCATTTGTATTAGATAAGAATACTTGAAACTGTTCCACTGGGCAAATTATTTGTATAAGATACTATGATGTCACAGTTCAGCATGTTAACCCATACACCTTGGGGTCTCCCCACTTTGTATTAAATTAAATGCTTGATTTTATTCGATGAATGCAATTCCCTAACTTCGAGGCATAAAATAACGCTAGATGGGTTGACATGTCGTTAAAATCAATCATATTTTATTGATATGAGGTGATGCTTCAGTAAATGAATATAATTTCTATTTGTTTTTTTCCAGTGGTGTGAACAATGTTTTCTTTTTTTCAATTTCCAATTTAGTTACTGCGAATTGTGAACTGCGCAAGCAAGATCGATTTGAAAATGAAAGCGTCACAATTTAATTATCATGAAATTATTTCTCAATCTACCACTTGTCTTATGTTGCGTTGTCGAGTTGAAAGTTAAGCTGTTGTTTACTTTCACCTTTTCCATAGCAGTACTCCAAAGCTGCCAATCGTTCGTGGTAACTGTCGTCGATCTTACACCATGATGGAAAGAAATAAACAAACACTGTTTTAATAATTATTACCCAACTTTATTCCATTCTTCCTATCGGCTCTGATGATTTTGCTTACATTTCAATTAATTGCCATGTTTCGACAACTGAGAGTCCAGTTGGCTGGGGCTGTAGAATACACCGACAGCATCTCTGCACAGGGGTAAGACCCCACCAATCAATATTCTGGATATGACATTAAACAATCTGATAGTAAGCTTTGAAGAAAGCGAATTACTCCTTCACAACTATTGCTCCCGGGTTCACTCTGCCCCGCAGTGACAGCACCTGAAAGGGCCCTATCTATGGGTCGAATAGAACTGTTTAACATTTAAACTGAGGGCAAACAAAAGATTTATTCTAAACCAAATTGTTTGAAATAGAACTATTTAATCATTTAACAGAGTGTAAACAAATGACTGATGTTTAATTGAATTGTTAGTGATACATAACGATACTTCGAACAATTTAACTCTGTTGACTTATGCTAAATTGCATTCTTAGAACTAGAACTGTTTAATTATTTAACTTTTCGTAACTCCAAAATGGGTTTGCAAATTATATATATTTAATATATATGTAAAAACAGGTTTTGGCATCAAATAACTGTTGTTTCCTTGAAAGGGATGCAATCAGACAAGGTGGTACTTGAGTGAAAAGGAACACTCAACACGTTCGTTGAATAAAGAAAGAGTTTTTTATTGCAAGAGAGATACAATAAGACATACAAGGAATAGTGAGGCACGATACTAATCCCCAAAGCAAGGACCGTATTTGTCTCTGCCTCCAGCCAGACAGGACTTGACACAAGGTCAAATGACCGGAAGGTCAGATTATAGTTGGAGTTAGGGCAGGGGAAGGTTGGACTCGAACGTATGCAGATCATCGGTTCCCATTGCACTGCAAGTCGATGAGCCTAGCTGGACATGGACCCAAACATGGATCCAGGCACGGATACCTAATTACAGCTTGGACTAGACAGCAAGATCCCGTGCTATACAAAGGTGTCAATGATGCAGTTCGCCTACTCGAAGGTGGTCCAGCCAAAGCCGGAGGCCTTTCAGCCTTAATTCTGCTTTTGCTGGACAATGCCCTGTCCGACACAAATGCCAGACAGCCTGGCTAAATAGCCGGCTGGGGGCAAAACCAACAGCAAATTAATGCAATCAGCTTCATCCCCGGAGCAAGGGCCGGTATAATGTCGTGCTCACTGTATATGTAGTCACTCCACATGACTGAGAGGAGGTGTGGAATATTCAATTACAACAATAATCAATAATGGTTGATATACCATAAAATCAAACAAAACCAATCTAATCAACAACTGAATTTAAACTAACTATTCTTGTTACATAGCCATACATGAATATGTGAAATGTACATAAAATGTTCATAACTCTTATATAGATAACATAGGAATTCCGAAACACAAAAAAACACTTACGACTTCTTAGTTCAGGTACGAAACTTTTTATTACCTTTGAGTTAAAGGTAATTCGTCATAAGGAGAGTGATACACAATCCTTCTATGCTTACTGCATTTACATCGTCAGTTCTCAACCCAACCAACACGCAGCACCCGTAGCGCACAAAGTCATCTGGCCTCGCCCAGCTCTGAAAGTCAACCTTCTTCTTCCGAGGTGGGAACTCAACTCACTGCTTTTTCTCAAATCTTAGCCCACGCTTCCGGTGCGTTACGTCACCCAAATACCCTGGTCTCATTTCCTATCTGGGATTTTTATTTTGACATCTCTGAATGACACATCCTCTCGGCGCGTGCGTGAACACCTGCGTTAATGTTGCACCTAACTAACCCATGCGCAAAGCGAAAGGTTCTCAGCCTAACTAAACCGAAAGGCAGGATATCTAAAACGAAATCCCTCCGCCATTATATTAAATTCTGTCTTTTCAATGACTGTCCTTTCTTCTCTCACCGAGGATCTGTATCGACCAATTAGGTAGTCCCGTCTGTGAAAAATGGTCCGCATGTCCCTCACTTCAGTTTCCATTACACAACCTACCCTCTCTCTATTCCCTACACAGGGTGATGACATTTCTCCCTCATCTCTGAGGTCACACATTCATTGCTGACTTTGCGCTCAACTGCACACGCATTTATCATCCTTTTAAAAACACTTATGTCTGTCAAAAAACAAAATGTATTTTCACAAATGACAGCTTCAAAATTGTCACAACCTAGTCTAGAACCAGGGAAAGAAGTAGCACCCTCCCCTACACCTCGGTGTAATAGCAAATGAAAAGGGAGCTTTTGAGTCACCCTTGACCATGGACCGACCAGTCTTGGTGAGCAAAAGCTTAAAAAAGATAACTGTGACTCAAAAAGAAGCTGCTGGAGTCAATCAAGTAGCTCAATTTTGTCATCACCCCCCGCCAGGAAACTCCTTCGATTCTTCTGATACCAAACTCTATTATTGCCCAGTTGGCTGGGGCTGTAGAATACACCGACTGCACCTCTGCAGAGGGGTAAGACCCACCCCTGAACGAGTGTCCTGGATATGACACTAAACAATCTGATGGTGAGGTTCCAGTAATGCTGGAGCTTTGGAGAATGCGGAGTACCCCTTTATGGCCATTGCTCCCAGGTCCACTCTGGCCCGGAGTGTTAGCACCTGATAAGGGTCCTATCTATGGGTTAAATAGAAATAAACCTGCTTTATTGACTTTACTGTTTTTTGCATTTAAACTGCGTATTTATGCTAAACTGAATTGTTTAAAATAGAACTGTTTTGACATCTAAACTGTACTTATGCTAAAGTGAATTATCTGAAATAAAACTGTTTAGAAATAGAAATGATTTTGACAATTAAACTGTGTACTCATGCTAAACTGAATTGCTTGAAATAGAACTGATAATTTACATAAAAATTGATTTGGCGTTAAATAAACCTACAAAGGTTGATATGCCATAAAATCCAACCAACCAACCAACCAAACTATATTGGCTCTTGCCTTTCAATTTAACAACATTAGTGGTGAGGAGAGAGAGGAATTTCTACTGATGCAACTGCCGATATTTCATAAAACCTACCGTGGGGCCTACGTCCATTCACGTTCTGATGAGACCACCACGGTCATTCTACTTTGATCATTTTGTGTAATGACATTTACCCAATCCTTCCGCTATGAGTAAGTATGACACGGGGTCAATTTTTAGACGGAGTACAATTGGCTTGAATTCAAAGTTTTCCTTCAAGGCTAAAGAACCCAGTCTGCTTTACTAGTTTCATAGAGCTGGAAGGAGAACAGATGGATTCATACCTTTTTCAATGGTATAAGCGTGAAACAAACAGCGTCACATAGGATTTGAACTAAGTTCCCGATTCCATTTCATACGGCGATAACCGCTTCGCAAAGAACGTTTCTTATATTTATGTAAATAATGTAATCAATGGAGTCAGTGGGAAAAACATGCTACTTTTTTTTACATTAGCCTGAAAAAAGGTTTTGCTTTTATTCTTTTTTTAATCTTCCGAAATAGTTAAGGAGAGGGCAGAATTTCATCAAGTAAAATTTTTTAAGCTACAATATTAGTCATGTGGCAGTACTGTATTCAGAGACAACTGTAATTAAAAGTATTTCAAAAATTCATTCAGTTGTGTCAACTAGGTCATTTTCCAACGACAAACATGTGAGTGTTTATCTCCCCCTTAGTTATGGGCAGGATACGACTCAAAGTCAATTTTTAAGTGGAGTTTTGCAAGTTTAAATTCAAAGTGTTCCTTCATTTAGACTGGTTGTATGATGCGGCAATTTATGAGACGTTTGCTTTATGAGGAAGGGACTTTCAATTGAATTGCCATCTCTCACTTGTAGATGAAAGCAAAATTCCACAAAACTTGCGTCAAGGCGAAAGAAGAGAAATAAATGTGCGATCGACGAGATAAATAATTCACGCAGTTAAAGCCAGACATGTTTTATATCTGACAATATGACATCCGACACCGACATCTTCATGACAATCACTGGTGGATACACAAAGAAACAAGATTAACAGATTTCTATTCACTGTTATGTTGAAAGAAAGTTGAGCGATGTGGATGAAGCCGAACTGAATAAATCGGCGAAGTGAGATTAAGGATTAAGCTGTCCTCAGAATAGATTACGAAAGTGAAATTGACGCCGAAAAAAAGAAAAAGAAAGATGTAGAAAAATACGGATAAAAAAATAATTACTATAAAATATATAAAACTACAGGAGGACCTTGCTATCCGCGGATCACAACTCCGGTTTCATTGATCCGTGGTAGACCAAATCAACAAAGTATTTCGTGACATTTAAAGCTCCTCGGCTCCTGGATGCATATAGATACTGTATATGCATGTATATACGAGTATGTCAATATGAATATATATAGGTGTAGTCTATGCATGCATATGCGTGTGGTGGTAAGCGTATCTATCCAGATATCTATGGGCATAAGTAGTGTATCTGTATGTAGGTCGATGGATGACCGTATATGGTAATATCAAAAGAATGTCCGTCATCTTTGGTGCGAATACGTTCAGAGCTCAGAAGACAAGTGCATCATTTTTTAAGTATTTTAGTTTTTGAAAGTCCACGGAAGAGATATAGTTTGGTTTGCATTCGATTAGTTTTATGGCATATCAACTATTAATGCTTATTTAATGCAATATCCTTCTTTTACATATACATCAAATATATATAATTTGTAAACACAATTTGTTGATACGCATAGTTAAATTATAAAACAGTTCTATTTCTAACAATGCAGTTTAACATAAGTCAACTAAGTGAAATGGTTTCAAACATTGCTATGTATAACTAATAATTCAATTAAACATCAGTCATTTATTTACACACAGTTAAATTTTATTTCAAACAATTCAATTTAGCATAAGTCATTTTTTTGCACTCAGTTTAAATATCCCTATTTACCAACCCCTCCGCTCGGGCAGGATATTGACCAAGGTCAATTTTAAGCGAAGTTTAACAGGTTTGAATTCAGAGTTTTCCTTCTCCTAGACTAGTTGCCTCACCAAGGCTGAAGAAACCAGTCCGTCCTACTATTTAGCCATAGCTGAAGGGAGAATAATTGGATTCATACCTTTCCCGAGGGTATTAATGCTATGTGAAATGCAATTAGTCTTGTCCAGGATTTGAACTCGTGTCACCGTGACCATTTCATACGACGATAACCATTACACCACGGGCACCGCCAGTTTAAATATCAAACAATTCTATTTGACCCATAGATAGGACCCTATCAGGTGCTACCACTCCGAGCAAGAGTGGACCTGGGAGTGATGGTAATGAAGGGGTACTTTACTTTCCCCAAAGTTCCAGTATTTCTGGAGATTCCCCATCGGATTGTTTAATGTCATATCCAGGACACTGGTTGGTAGGATCTTACCCTTTTACAGAGACGCAGTCGGTGTATTCTACTGCCTCATCCCCAGCCAACTGGACTCAGAGAGATGAATAGGTTCTTCCCTGGAAGCAAAAGCTCCATATATTCAGGGAAATAATGAGTTTTCAGATGGACTAGTTGCAGCGCTGAGTAGTGTCGATGTGCTGCTGGATAACCGCACCGCCTCTCGTCCGCTGGGATTGATCACAGGAGAGAACGTAGACAACAGAGTTAGCTTACCACTGGACAAATGCGATAATTGCAGTAGCGAGGAAACCATGCCCAAATCTTTGTTGCGGGATGTTACAGGCCCCCTCCATACCCCACCCTAATGAAATTTACATGAAATATATTTTATCATATTATTTGATTGGTGTAAATAAATTAATATATATCTGTTGAGCTTTTTTTTATTTTCCAGTTTGGTGAATTTTGTAAAAATCTTTTATTTATCAACATTTAATTCTTCTGTGAGATCAAGAGTATTTTGTATGTTTTGTGTGTGCATTTTCTTAGCTTAGATGTGCTTCAGTAATGACCTTTTTAATTGGTTGTTCTCAATCGCAGAAGGATTTCCCCGACTTTCCTCATCTTCAAGCCTTTTGCATTTGTTTTGAATCTTTTGGAACTTATGCTGAACAGTTTGTTTGTTGACGGTTACCAGATCGAAATGTTTGGCTGATATTGGAAGTAGTTTCTGTTGCTTTACGTTCCATTTCAAACTCAAAAAAATCACTCGAATTTGCCTTTTCTTTCATCTTTAATTTCACTACCAAAAATGTTTTAAAAAGTAGAATAAACAGTGAAAACCAAACTATAAGCATTAATCAATGGAGAAGGGTTCAACCAATAAAATGGTTGAGAGAACATATTTCAATTATTTCGGGCCGCCCCAATAGAAAGCAAGTTAAACGAGAAGACCATTACAAGAGAGTTTAAGCCAAACTGCATGCCCTATACATCTGGCCTTGTACCACATCAAAACTTAGCTTCTTACATAACTATTTCAATGATTGTTAACTACATCCAAATTTAAACCCATAAAAATCCTATTTACGTTTGTATCAACCAAAAAGAAATCAGGTTCACCAGTTTCTCAAAATCACAGATGTTTCTATTGTTCATTACTTCACTTCAAAGGTGGTTCAGAATGCGTTTTCTCTATAAATATTGTGTGACCAGCTTAAATTGTATGATCAGCTTAAATTGTATGATCAGCTTAAATGTCTGATTTTTTTTTTTTTTTTTTTTTTGATCCCGTTTTGTACTTACGATTAAAAGGAAAAGTTATTTCAATTTTGAATTTGAATTTAATTTCTTCTGTATTTTGGCTGCTTTTTCCAAGTACCTATTTTTGTAGTTGATTCGTGGCCACCGTGAGTCTACAATTTCTAAGAAATTTCCTCAGGATACGAAAAACTATCTAATAATCTGACAAGATTTATCAAGATACATCCACCAGTGATCAAGCATTAATCGCAATTAGATAATAAAACAAAAAAGAGAAAATGTTAGTTGATTACAATAGTTCCAAGCAAAAAAAAAATGTTTCTTCTTTAAGATATATTATCTATAATAGTAGCATAGGTTTAAAGTTGAAATGTTCGTTTGGTTTGGTTTCTTCGTTTAATGGCATATCAACCTTCATCGGTTATTCAATACCAAAGGTATCGTTGTAACAGAACAGTGGTAGTTCTATTAAATTCATAGATAGGAGGGATTAGGAGGTTTATGCCTTTCGTATTTGTACGAAAGTGAAAGCTATAACGCGACTAGAGTTCGAACTCTCTTATCACGATGTTGCAGTCCAGGACGCTAGCCACTACCTCACGAAACATCTCACCACCCTTAAAATATTGTCAACGATAGTAAAATGTCAAAAATCTTGAAAGACTGCTATTAAAAAGACGCATTTCCAAACTGAAATTAAAATAACTTGTATTCGATAGAATAGTAACCTTTTTCAATTCCAAAGAAACTTTCTGATTCTTCAAATTTAATAAGAAGTCATGTCTAAAGAATTATAGAATAAGACTGTCAAAGAACCAGAAGTTTTATGGCGAGGAGATGCCATAATGAAATTACAAATGGAGAGAAGAAAGGAAAAAACATTTGCATTCGCAAAACTAAAGAAAGTCTGGAATCTTTTAAAAATGATGCTTGCCAAATATTATTTCAAATAAAAGAATACTCGGAAAAATTTTTAAATTCAGAAAATTATACTTAATAAGATGAGAATATTGGGATGTATTAAAAGCACCTTCGTTGTTATAATCAATTCTATGATTTTAAAGCAGATGCGATGCTTTGTAGATATTTTTTTAAATGTTCCTAACTCTTCTGAAACGTTTGCAGTGCTATTATTCGGAAGTGAGTGTATCTTGTGTTTTAAACAATCATTATCGACTAGTAATAATCAATCACTAAACTCCATCAATAAAACATGTGAAACAGTTTTGTCGGCATTGTCAGATATTGCTTCATTTCCTTCCATTTTCCGAATTCAGTGAAGATCTTTAGCGCCTTTGAAGCTCAGTTTAAAATAATATCTCGAAATGGCCAGAATCTCAGACCTTGGATGATGACACTATGGATTTTTGTTGAGGTATGTCACAAGACGAGAGAAGTGGAAGTGGTTCAATCCCCCAGCAGCAGCAGCAGCCTGGCCGGCCAGTAGATTAACGTGAGTTTGAATGAAGCGACTTCGTGACCTTGAATGAGCGTGGGGCTACCCGCGGGAAAGGAACAAAGAAACAGGAAATGACCAATAAGTTCTTGTTTCGCGAATCGCCTAGAAAAGTTCTTGTTTCGCGAATCGCCCAGAAAATACTGGAAAGTTTGTCTACGTCGACGAATACTATAAAATCTGGTTCCATTCCCAGCCACTGGTGCTAACGAGAAGTCTCGAGAAGTGAGCTCGTTGGCATTTACCTGAGAGACATGGAAGATGGTCAGTGGCTTGCGGTTCCAGAGACATAACTAATGTGGCGGGCTAGAGTTCGTACTGCATATCAAAGAAGTGGGAAGTAGAGTTCTCAAAATTTCCCAAAATAACACACACACACCCATCCACGAATAGATTCAGCCCATCGAAAACTTTTTTGTTGGTCTTTTCTTTTTCCTTTGTCATTGTGACACCGCCTTAAAATGGGTGACCTGCACAAGGCGTATCCATCTGTGAACTGCAACAACGTTGGGTCTGACATCATGGCACAGGCAGGAGTGCAAAATGCACAATACAATAAGCAATGTATGGCAATAGGCAAGGCAAATCTCGTCATAGTATCCGACACCAGAATATATTAAAACAAATATATAATACTGTAATTGATATGATATAAATGATCTTAATGATACCATATATATTGTAACGCTACGGTTCTCAAAATGATGTTTGTAATAGAACGACGCTTACACCGCTTAGGTTCTCAACAGACTCTTGTAGTGCTACGCTACTACATAGACATTTGTACCACTGCAGTTCTAACGTGTCTATAAGTGTAGCAGTATGCCTTAAGTTCCAGGTGGAACCTCGCCGTGAGAAAAAGTGATGAACACACAAAAAAAAAAAACGTCTTGATTCGCTAATACAGAAGTTTATTCGCTTCTACCCTTTATTCGTTGTCGCTGAAGAGAGAGAAAACAGAGCATGAACTGAGCCTAATGCTTTAGATAAACAGAAAGAAATAAAATGTTGTGAGGAGAAAGAGAAGAGAACTTGGTATTATCTTTCCCCTTTTCTGTAGTATTTCTCGCGCGCGCTTAGCTGGGGTTCTGTCTTCACATCTTCGTGGCAGGTGTGGGATCCCTTCAGGGAGTTCACTCCAAAATGGCTGGCGTAACTTTTGGCCCGTCTTCACATCATCATGTCTCAAGGTTAACTAACTTTTTCTTTCCTGTTTTCTCGCGCGTCCCCTCAAATGATTTTTCGTTTGAGTTTCTTCCAGCCAATCAGACTCCGCCGGTCAATTTACTGCTGATTCATTTCTATTTTTAACCCGGGTGTCAGCTGTTATCCCCACCGATACTTGAGGAACCCTCCCGTTTACTCTCCCATTCGTTTTCCCTTATAGTCTCTCTCTCTCTCTCTCTCTCTCTCTCTGTGACTGCCTCGTATCTTTTTCTCATATATATATATATATATATATATATATATCCTTTTTCACCATCATGTGGTTGGAAACAACTTACTATTAAAAGGTTTGGTTTGGTTAGGTTTGGTTTTATGGCATATCAACCTATATAGGTTATTTAACGCCAAATCCATTTTTTTGTAAATAATCTGTTCTATTGAAAACAGTTCAGTTTAGCATAAATACACAGTTCAATTGTCAAAAACATGTCCATTTCAAACCATTCAAGCAGTTATATGTGATAACTCGGTCAAGTGTAAATACAGTTTTAATGTCGAAAAACAGTTCTATTTGAAATAATTCAGTTAAGCATAATATGGTTTAATTGTCAAAAACGTTTCTATTTCAAGCTATTCAGTTTACTCAATTCATTTTATCATAAGTAAGCTGTTAGTTCTATTTAACCCATAGATAGGGCCCTATCAGGTGCTACCACTCCGGACCAGAGTGGACCTGGGAGCGATGGCAATGAAGGGTTACTCCGCATTCCCCAAAGCTCCAGCACTGCTGGAACCTCACCATCAGATTGTTTAGTGTCATATCCAGGACACTCCTGGGGGGTCTTACCCCTCTGCAGAGGTGCAGTCAGTGTATTCTACAGCCCCAGCCGACTGGGCAATACACAGATTTAAATTTCAGACAGTTTTATTTCAGATAATTCAGTTCAGCATAAGTACACAGTTTAGACGTCAAAAACAGTTCTATTTCGAGCAATTCAGTTCAGCACTAGTACGCAGTTCCAATGTCAAAACAGTTCTATTTTAAACAATTCAGTTTAGCATAAATACGCAGTTTAAATGCAAAAATCAGTATAGTGAAAGAAGCACGGTTTTGTTCTATTTAACCCATAGATAGGACCCTTATCCGGTGCTACCACTCCGGGCCAGAGTGTTCGAACGAATTGAGCACTCTGGTATCCGGTAAGGTATAAAATGTAAACAAACAAAAGCTGCTACTTAATACCTTATAATTCCCTTGCTGACGTGGTACGGTTGTTGGCCGATTGCTCTGATACTAAGTCTAATTTGAAGTTGGGTGGGTTTCGATCCCAGTTTCAAGCAACCTACGTGTCTAGCCACACTGAAGAGTTGTGATACAATGAAACAGTCTGTCTGTGGATTAATATATATATATATATATATATATATATATATATATATATATATATATATATATATAATATTGTCAACCTTACGATTGCTATTATAAATGATATGATATATAATACAGTTTTGATGATATGAAATACATAATACTACAATTAATATTATATTATTATCAATATGATATATGATACTATTATTGATAATATATATATATATATATATATATATATATATATATATATATATATATATATATATATATACAATATTATTATTAATGATATGATAAATATGATACTAATATAATATGAATGATAGTGAATTCGCTGATTTTCTTGAGATGAGCACAGAAAATAAGGATGAGAATAAAGATCAGGAAAAACGAAAACACTCTTGATACAACCTAATAATTTTTTAGGTGTAAAATTATCAGTATAACTACTATATATGAAGCGTAATCAAAAAGTATCGAAACTAAAGTTTCTCTGGTTGGTTTTTTTTTTTATTTTAATGTTTAAAATTCAAATGACGTTATACAGTTCAACGACTTATATAACAAAGTTATGATGTCTAAACGTATAAATTGCAGTCTCGACGCGTAAACTTCATCTCGAGGATCCAACAATAAATTTTTCAAAAATTAATTCAGTTTCAATATTTTTTATGTGCGTTTTTTTAATGAAACACAGGTTTGCGCAAGTGAAGGACCCTCCACACTTATCTGACCTTAAATGAAAATTTATCTAAAGGCTAAAATTTAAAGAGGTGAAGGTCATTAAAATAAATATGACCGTGAAGCTTCGAAAATGAAGAGTTTAAGAGATGCTTCGACGAATGAAAAACTCCCTGGAATAATTACATTGAATGCCAGCGGTGAGTATATTGAAGAAAATAAAGACTTCATTCACTTTCCATTAATTTTCTTTATAAGTAAAGCTTCAGTCTTGATTTATTTTATATAATAAACATTTATATTTCAGTATAATTCCCTTCTTTAGTCAATGCGTTTGACCCAAGGTTGTTCTTATATATATATATATATATATATATATATATATATATATATATATATAGATGTTATGGTCAAGGAGGAGGTTGAAATGATAACATGACTCGGAAATGAGCGATAAAATATATTGAAGGAAAATAGTACATACATAAAAAAAATAGCTGGGAGAAATCTCTCCTCAGCTTAACACAATCATGAACATTACATCTGTTCTTGGTGACGGCTAGCCCGAGTCTGCGCAGAAGAGTGTTTTGCCGGTATGTGTCACATGAGGGCGAGTCCATCTGTAGGAGAGACACCCCAACTATAGATAACGCAGACTAAATATTATACGGCAAAAATTTCAGATCCGAATCCAGTTAATCCATATCAGGGTGTGGAGTTATCGATCCATCCCGGAAAAACAAATTACAAGTCCCCAGATTGATGATCAGAAAATATTTTACTCAGCAATTGTTCAGTTTTCAACATAATCTCTTCCTTTTTAATTCTTTGGGGACTATTAATGACATTTGACACTTCATACACATTCAGCTGTAAAAGGCCATGAATAGCCTTCCCAACAAAGGAATATTCGTCAGATGATTACTCTAGACGGACAAACATTGTTTCGATACTAATCACCACTAATCCCCACTAATCCATAGTGCCTGCCTAAACAGAAATATTTGTTCCCAATAAACCGTGTTGGTTTTCTATCTCAATGAAAGAAAGTTTGATGAAAATGTAATATCGTCGGGTAATCTTTCATAACATTCACAACTTTCCACTTAATGTACATCAAGCTAGAAATCAAGCTTTCATTTAATGGTCTAAGTTTGAATCAAATGACGAGATGACAATGTCAAAACACAAAACATAAAAGTGGACTTGTAAGTCAGAGTTCAAGATCACAGCAATGAAGCTTTAATTTAGTGAGGTAAGATGTGAAATAACTATGTTAGTTTTCAACCTTTTTTTTTTTTTTTTTCGTTATTAAAGTCTCAGATTCTGAAATGTATAAAGATCACATACACCGAATATTACGGAACGAAAATTTCGGATTAGCATTTATTTAATAATCACATATCAAGCTATATAATTATTGATTGATATTCTTATGTATCAGTGTATCACTATATTCAAGTATTACTCTACTGAAAACGGTTATTAGAATAAAAAGAAAGCAAGAAAAAAATATATATATACCACTCTTTTTTACCCTCACCAACCCTTTTCTCTTTACTCGTTTTTATTTTCTTGACAAGTTTAAGATGTCTTTCTTTGAAAATAAATGTACAAATATGTTGTAGTCCAAATATAAGTCCCGTAAATTGCAGCGGACAAGTTGACTGTTTAAATGTTAAAAAATCTCAACGAAACAAGGGATCGACTGATACGGCAGAACTAAAATCCAAACTTTTACAGCAGAAAGGGTCAACCAGTAGAAGAGTCCTCTAAACAATCGATTTACACCACTTCTCATAACTGCCACAAATATTTCCAACTTAAACTCATGTTTATTGAATATATTTAACAAATTATCGAAGAAATTAATATAGAATAATAAAACTCAAATAGAAATATTATGTTATACATGTGTTATATTAACGCTATATCACACACCGTTTTTAACATCGGATGATCTGATTATAAACACAAAATGGAGTGTCACAGCACCAACGTGGCCAGGCAGACAACTATGGTATGCTGTTTATCTGTGCAATTTCATTATGGAACAATAGATTGTAAATGTTTATGAATTTAAGCTCTAATGTGTAAGATTTGCATATTTCATATATTTTACTAGTAACGTACTGTAAGTTTTGCGGTCGACCGACAAAACCGGTAAGGTCTAACCCAGAATGTGAACAGAAGATTTTGAGGTTGTCTAACATGCCAGATCGCCACAGTTTCAGTTTTGGCAACTGAGTTTCAATTCTGTGGTAATAAATAATGCTTGATATCCCTTTTTATGATATAATTTTCAATTAGAAATAATAAAATCCTGATGTGGTTAGTTTAGATTAACTTTTTTATTTTAAAACATTATGATAACTATATTTATCTTTGGAAATAGATAATGAACTGAGATATATAGATAGATAGATAGATTCGTTTATTTTAAGACGAGTCCACTCAGGGAAATAAAGGTTAGAATTCGCCTCTCAAGTGGAAAGAGTTTGTCTATCTGTCATGAATATCAACATTAGAAATCCGGCACTGACAAATGGCGTCTGTCTAAATTACAACCGAATGAATATAAAAAGGACGAACATAGGAAAAATGTGTCTTCATCCAAACAAAATACGAAACACAAAAATTTATATAAAAGCCTGAATCTGAAATAGAATTTTAAAAGAATAATTTACAAATTAATTTATATCCCACTTTATTTTCCTTCTTTTATCATCTCTTAACCACGACTCTCTCTCTCTCTCTCTCTCTCTCTCTCTCTCTCTCTCTCTCTCTGTATGTAAGTGTATAAATATATATGTATATATATATATATGTAGAGAGAGTGAGAGAAAGATAGAGAGTGATAAGAATTATTTTCTTAGTTTTTAATGGCATATCAAACTTTGTGGGTTATTCAATGCTAAGACTATCTTTGTAGAAGGACAGTAATGGCACTATTTTTACTCATAGCTAAGGGATCAGGGCGTTTTTCCCTTACCCAAGAGTATTTGTCCGGAAGTGAACGCAATGGTACAACTGGAGTTCAAGCTTTTGCCGTACTACAATGTCACAGTCCAACACGTTAACCACGACACCATGAGAACTCCCCTGACAGATTAGTGTGTTCATGTATGTGCATTCATGTGTGTAGGTATGTTTATGTAAGTGTGCAACTTTGCTTGTGTGTGTGAGTTCAGATATATTGATAAAGTATGTAAATAAGTTGACATACGTCGAAGCGAAAGATTTTATGCGTTCATATACATGCATTAATCCATTGATATTATCTCTCTCTCTCTCTCTCTCTATATATATATATATATATATATATATACATACCGTGAGTACTGAGTTTTTATCGTATTATATTATCACTATTTGAAGCACGTTATTTATATATATATATATATATATATATATACATATATATATATATATATATATCCAAGAGGCATTACATGTTTAATAATTTATACCTATACTTTGGTCCTTCCCCTGTTCAACGGGAATTCATGTTTTTCGCTTTCTCTTTTCATTTTCACTTTCTTTCTAATTTATTCTCTCTTTGTTTTCTTTTTCCATTTCTTATTTTCGTCCTTTTATTTACTCTAGTGATTTGAAAGGAATATATATATATATATATATATATATATATATATATATATATACGAAAATCATATATGTTTTTATCTGCTCTTAATTTGACTCTATATGCTTCCCTCTTAATATACTCATGATTTTATATACCCATGTGTACAGGATTTTACGTTTGTTCAGAAAGCATGAAATTTGTTTCCCTTCTAATTAAGCTGTGGTCCTTTCATATCTTCCTACATCAAAACAGATAATTTCTTCCCTTGAAAGTAATATATATATATATATATATATATATATATATAACATACGAGAGTTATTAGTAGCACTTTGTGAGTCATAGTGTTCGGATTATGAAGTGCGGGAAAAGCTGAATTGAATATGATGGTTGCAGAACTAAGTTGAAAGGTCCAGGCGACCAATAGCAAACTCAGATTTGATGACCCCCAGGGCGCAGTTAGCAATGACCTCAAATTAGTGACCGTCTTGCTTGACTGCTCAAACCTTGACGAGATGAATTGGGTGCTCCATATACACGAATAAAGAAGAGAAAGGATGTAAACGTCTCTGAGATTGAAAGCTAGTTCATATAAGAAAAAAGACAACGAATAAAGAAAAAGGAAATAATTTGGTTATCATATTAATACTGTTGAAGAAGTAAAAGGAGTGGGAAATATGATAATCGAAGTAGTAAGCAAAAATGGAATCGCTACGTTGTACAGCTGTCCATGATTATATCGATGCTTCTATTAAAAAAGGAGTGAAAGAATCTATCGTTTTAGACTTAATACTTTGAAAGAAAAGATATCACCTTTTGCATCAATGCTGACTCCACAAAAATATAATTTTTTGTCAAGTTGTACAGGAAATTGCCCTTTTCTCTAAAGAATTTTGAACGTATTGCTCTAAAAAAATTTCGCTATGTTGAGTCATTTTTCCTAAGTTAGACACAAATATATATGTGTGTTTGCGTGTTTCTGTTGGTGTGCATGTATTTGTGCGTTTGTATGTGTGTGTATATGTATATCTATATATATAGTGAGAGAGAGAGAAAGAAAGAAAGAAAGAAAGAATAGTGTAGAGTCATGGTCAACGAAGCTTACTTACTCTCAGTTTTTCGTCTATGTAATCATCAAGCCTATATCATTTTCTTGCAAGCTTGACAAGAAACAGCCCTTTTCTCTTATAGCCCTTAAATGTATGACTCAAATAAAAATTATTCATGTTGTGCTGTTTTTGCTTGGCTTTATATATATATATATATAGAGAGAGAGATATATAGATATATAGATAATACTAAGCCTAACGTAAAGCTGGGCGGGTTTCGATCCCAGGTTCAAGCGTCCTACGTGTCTAGCAACACTGAAGAGTTGTGATACAACGAAACAGTCTGTCTGTGGATGACGATATATATATATATATATATATATATTGTTCTAATGATCATATACACGAGAAAATGACAGGTAGTAATCGACGTTGATTCTGTCTCTATTATTTTGAGAGTTACATATGATGTAGCACTGATATTGAACCCTCTTTATTTATAGATATAGTAATGGAAAAGATATAAATCCATTTCTTTTGTTGTTGTAGCTATATGCAAATAATAGAAAAGCTAGGCTCTCTGGCCTTGAAAATCGCTCCTGGAAACAGACAAACGCAAAATTTAAAGTCAAGAGGTATGTGGATTGCGATTTCACTCCATAAAAACCTTCTTGCTGTTGTATAAAAACTTACAGTGTCATCATTGACGTGGTGTGCCTGGGGATCTTTGCTCCGCAACGAGTCTCCAGAAATTAAAAGAGGAAAGTGGTAAAACAATGAATATATTTGTATAGATGTATATATTACCTAACCCCTCCACATCAACAGGGTGTAACTCAAGGTCAATTTTTAAGCGGAGTCTAACAAGTATGAATTCAGAGTTTTCCTTTTCCTAAACCAGTTTACCTTCCTATTTACTGGAGAGAGAATAGTCGAATTTATACTTTTCCTAAGTGTATTAGTCCTATGGATAATGTAAACAGCTTCGTCGAAACACCCACACACACACACACACATATATATGTTTACCAAACCCTCCTCATAAATAAGATGTGACACAAGATCAATTTTTAAGCGGAGTTTAACAGATGTGAATTTAGAGTTTTCTTTTTCTTAAGCTGGTTGCCATACCAAGTCTAAAAAAGCATTGCCTTCACTTGACCTCGAACGATAACCATCAGATACATGGTGCGAATATATAAATACGGTGGGGAGCTCCGCGAACATAACGCTCAGAATTTATTTCCACAGAAACTGCAATAAATACAGGAGTACTACAATAAAGCTGGATAGCACATATTTTCAGCACAAAACATGATTTTTTTCACGATGTCCTCATAATAATGCAAAGCATTTTCACCTGCAGTGAACAAAAACGTGGAACACCACGCACGAACAACGATCCTTCCAAAAATAATGCCTCCTTCGTTATTATATTGTTCCACAATATCAGGGAATATTTTTAACTGTACTAAATTTCAGGGAGCCTAGATAGCCCTTACCTCCTTTTCTAAAAGTGGGGAGTTGGATTCCTGATGCCTGAGGCGCCACAAAAGTGGAATGGCAACCAAAGTTATTTTTGGCACCGCCCTGAACTACAATCATATGGGTGAGAAACTCCGCTTTTAAAAGGTCGATCTTGTGTTGAATCCTGCTTTCAGCGTCGCGATAAGACAAATGTAGCAACAAAGTTTGAGGTAGAGCCTGGCTGTATGGCAGCAGAGTTTAAACCTATTCACTTGCAACATATATTCTTTGCCATGTTACAAATAACTGAGCCGGCAGTCTCACAAAATAACATTTGATGAAAAGAGACATTTAGCATTGAATTCCCCCAAGCGAAAATAATTGTACACATTGACATTCATCGATATGAGCTGAATGTTTGTGAAGACCACACAGTATATCGGAGCACAGTTAGGTGGTGGATAAGGCGTTTCAGCAGTGACGTCAGCACAGTGGTCAACCAACGAAATTAAAATGAGGCCGATAAAAATCATCTTCCTTGCGAACATTTTCCTGACCATGCTGCCATCATTGCTGCTCTGAAACATTCGGTCGCCTTTGTGGATGTACATTTTTACGAGCGTGACATACAGTATCTTCTTCATTCCTGGTAAAATACCTAGTCAATGGTGAGTGGCTGTGAAAAAATAGTGTTTTGAAGCAGAAAACTAGGTGTTTATGATGTTTTCGAGATTTTTATCACTTAAAATATTTGGACTATTGTCTTCATTCTCATTTTTAAACACACTACGTTTCGGCTGATATCTCCTTCGGCCTTCTTCAGGTGTTTCATGTCGAACTCGGGAGCCCACAGAACCTCGAACTGAACCGTTTATTTACCCCACAGGAGTAGATTGTTCCAATTCTATTAACCATGAACGGTTTCAAGTGTTAAGTTATAATAATTATTCATTTTATTCTTACCTGTAGTCGGGATTGAACCTGCAACCTCCAGATGATTTCACTCTGGAGCACTTTTCAACAAAACGCCTAATCTACTGCGCTGGACAAGTTAAAGTGAATTTTTCGGACTAATACACTTAATGTTTCCATTAACTTGTGAGATATTACACACAACTATCATGTACGATTTTTACTTTAGCTCATATCGCATTCTTTTTTCTTTTTTTGTTTTTTGTTGTTTTCGTAATAATAAATATAAGGCATTACTTTCGGAAAACTCCTCCTACGAAACGTGTTCACAAAGTATCGAGTCTGAAGAAAAGGTCTGAACCATGAATGAAATGTCCATTTTCTTTTATAAAAATTCTCCTTAACATTCAACACTTTTATTCTAGTAAATTGTCCATCCGTCGAAACATCTTTTAACTGTTCTTTTGCTATGGTACCAAAAAGTGCCATCGGATTTCTTTGATTTTCTCGTCTTTAGATCTTACTTTTGAAATGAATTCGCAGTTTCGTAAACAAAGAAAAAGTCAAACGAAACTAGTTCCGGTTACAATAAAAGTTTTATTTGCCCACTCCCCACCACCACGTACAGGATGCGATGGAAAGTCAATTTTTACCGAAGTGAAACTCGTTTGAATTCATAGTTTTCCTTCTTCTAGACTGGTTTCCATACCAAGGCTAAAGAACACAGCCTGCCCAACTATTTAACAATAGCTGGATAGAGAATCGTTGGATTCATACCTTTTACTAGGGTAAATCCAAAGAGCCACGTCAAGGATTTAAACCAGAGTGGCTGGGTCCCTTTTCCAACGAGCGCCTGATAAGTATGGAAAGGGCTGCACATGAGCAGTCCAACGTTTCACAAAAGAAAAACTACATATAAAAAATGTCGTGATCAGAAAGTTTTAAAAATTAACACTGACTTGTCAGGATTTTCATTCGACGTTTAGACATCATTTTGTTATATGTTGCTCCAATATGCAAACGTGTTTACTTAGATTCAAAAATTAATAAAATAATAAATTTAAATTTGACCATACCAACAAATGGTATATGCACAACCCAGCACCTATCCTGGAAAATGATACGCATAAACTCCTATGGGACTTTGACATACACACAGATCACGTAATTTCGGTCAGAAGACCAGACCTTATAATAATCAACACACAAAAAAAGAGAATTTGCAAAATTGTTGACTTTGCTGTCCCGGCTGACCACAGAATAAAACTGAAAGAATGTGAAAAGAGAGATAAGTGCCTCGACCTCGCTAGAGAATTGAAAAAACTATGGAACATGAAGGTGACAATTATACGAATTGTGATTGGTGCTTTTGGCACAGTAACTAAAGGATTATTAAATGATTTGGCAGTTGGCGGCTGAGAGAAGACCATCCAAACAACAGCACTATTGAAGACGACCAGAATACAGAGAAGAGTCCTGGAGACTTGACATGACTTGCTGTCACTCAATCTCCAGTGAAAGACCATCAGCTTACGCTGATGTGAAAAACTCTAATGAGTAAATAATAATAATAATAATAATACAATCTTAATACTTTTTGATCATTCGTCGTATAATTAATCCATGAGAGAGAAATATTGCTTTAACTACTATTGGTGGTTATCATAAACTTAGAAGAGAATCGTTAACGCTAAAGCAAGAATAAAAAGAAAACGCTAAATATGAAAATATAAATGAATAAAAGGAAGGAAAAAAAATTTCCCTCCAGTTAAGAAAAAAGAGAAGAGGAAGAGAGATGTGAGATGAGCGAGAAACCGGATGCTGCAAAGATGGCGGAAGTTCACCATAACAGCGAGAAGGTGTAAATGGCCAGAACTGAAGCCAATCAGAACAAAGGAGAAAGAGGCGGTTGGTAGTTGGACTGTGAAAGACTTTTGAATACTATGATCGATTTCGGCAATATCGATATTGAATCTTGCAATCAACTGATCGAGAATAGTCGGGTGTGACGGGTGGACTCTCACCGTGATTCGTCAGCAACTAATGAGATTGCTACGAAATCGCAAAGTGCAACAGACCGAAAAGGTTTATTAGAGGCGAAGAAGGTAAATGATCATAGGGAAATGATTGTTATTAGAAGCGGCAACGCTTCCCCCCTCCCCACCGCCACCGACTCTTAATGGCTATAGAAAAAGGATCAACAATAAAAGAAGGAGAAGAGGGACAGCTATAATAATAATAATAATAATAATAATAATAATAATAATAATAATGATAATACATAACTCTAGTGGGGGCTGCCATGATGATGTGGAAGATAATAGTAATTATTAAAAGTGTGAAAATGTGGTGAGTAGGGGTCAAGACGATAATTGTCATAATAAAGGTAATGTTGATGCAGCCATCAGTAATAATGAAAAGGAGAATTAAGAATTCCGAAGATGAAGAGGTAAGTAAAATAGAAGAAGAAGAAGAAGAAGAAGAAGAAGAAGAAGAAGAAGAAGAAGAAGAAGAAGAAGAAGAAGAAGAAGAAGTGGGTCAGTATTATATTCTGAATAAAGAAGTGACTTTTGCAAACTCTTCAAGCATAGACATTCTCCATAAAAATCAGAAAACTTTACATGAAAATATTTCAGAGATGATTACTGTCAAGCCACATTGAAAGTACTGACTCTGACTAAATCACCGAAGTTAAGTAGTGATGAATCTGTTCAGTTTTTAACTGGGTGACCACTTAAGCCACATCGTGTATTGAAAGCAACCCTAGACTTGTGTACAATATCTTAGAAAATCTTAGAAGATAAAATGTTCCAAAAATAATGAAAGTGAAAAATGCCAAAAACAATAACTTAGCCACTTTCTCCTTATTGGCTCTCTCACTCTCTCTCTCTCTATATATATATATATGTGTGTGTGTGTGTGTGTGTGTGTGTGTGTGTGTGTGAAGAGAGAGACGAGGGTTCGCTGAAGAGTTTTGAATTTGACCAAGATGAGGTTTATTTTTCATCGTAATCTCCTTGTGGTTCCTACACTTCTTCCATCAGTGTTGCTGTGCTTGCACTCCATCGGTAAAAATGTCATTAACAGCAGATGTGAACTTTTTGACCCACGATCGTATTTATATATATATATATATGATAAAATTTAAATCCGAACACTTACAACGGGTGGTAATAGTGGTAATATTTCGTTCTTTATTCACAGAAGAACTTCTTCAGGAACAATAAATGAAACTTTATTTTCTAAATAGTCCCCTTGGAATTCACTACAATAATCCCAGCGAGTTTTCTATTGTTCAAACCACTTCTATTACTCCCCCTTTGATATGGAGTGAACCTATATGGTCATATTTCTTTTAATGGTCTCCCTGTCATAAACAAGAAATGGAAAAATAGAGCAATGAATTGCGAGGCATACTCCTCTTTCGAGGGTGTCTCCTCCGATCACCGAATAGTCACGGCAAAAATACGGCTAAACCTTTCGAAAAAACGCCAAACGAACAGCGACCACCAAACACTATGACTGGTCCCTTTTGAACAACAGAGATATAAGAGATAAATACGTATTAGAATTAAGAAACAGATTCGAAACACTACAAGAGAAGACGGAAAAAAGTACTCCAAATGACGAATATGAAAATTTCGTCAATGCGCACCTCAAGGCAGCAGCGAAATGTATTCCAACAAAACTCAAAACTAAATATAGAGTCCCATGGGAAACGTTAGCGGCGAGAGAAAAACGTGCACTAGTGAAAACAGCCTCCAAAAACTATCGAAAAAACCCAACAAACACAAATGCCCGAAAACTAAAAACGGCACAATATCAATTAGCAGGCATATGTATAAAGGAACAGACAGAATACATTCAAAATCAGATAGATAAGATTAGAGACTCGGTGGAAGATAGACAATCTAGGATAGCCTAGCAAACAATAAACGAAGTGAGCAAAAGAAAGAGCACAGCCAAAGCAAAATTGAAAGCTGCAAACCAACAGGAAAGAATAAAACTGTGGAAACAGCACTTCGAAAACCTACTAGGAAACCCACCGAAAGTAACACATGAACCAATCACCAGAATAATTAGTAAGCAATTTGACATTAAACTAGAACCGTTCACACAAGAAAAACTCGACTCGGTTCTCAGAAAAATTAAAAATAGGAAAGCTGCAGGGCTGGACGAGATTCCCCCAGAAGTATGGAAGATCAGAAAATTCGACGACATACTGCTGCGACACTGCAATGCAGTCTATAATCAAAGTCCGATAGACAGATGGATGAAGGGATGAATCCTCCCCTTCCATAAAAAGGGTGACCTCGGACTAGCCAAAAAACTACCGAGGCATAACACTTACATCCATAGCAGCCAAAATCTACAATGCCCTAATAAGAAACCGCATAGAACCCAAAATCGACAACATACTTAGGAAAAACCAAAATGGCTTCCGAAGAAATAGATCCACGACCTCACAAATATTAACCATCCGTAGAATCCTAGAAGGTGTACGGGCAAAAAACCTACTAGCGACATTAATATTTGTTGACTACCAAAGCTTTCGATTCCATTCACAGAGGAAAGATGGAACAAATCCTACTAGCGTACGGCCTACCAAAAGAAACCGTAGCAGCAATAACGATTCTCTATAGAAACACCAAAGTGAAAGTACGATCACTAGATGGAGACAGAATACTTCGACATTGTAGCAGGAGTACTACAAGGGGACACGCTAGCTCCATACCTCTTTATCATTTGTCTAGACTACGTACTTAGAACATCGATTGATAAAATCAGAGAGAACGGCTTCGAGCTGACAAAGAAAAGAAGCAGAAGGTACCCCGCAAAAACAATTACCGACGCCGACTACGCCGATGACTTAGCGATACTGGCAAATACACCCAACCAAGCCGAAACACTACTGTATAGTTTGGAACGAGCAGCCGCAGGCATAGGCCTCTATGTCAATGCACACAAAACGGAATATATGTGCTATAACCAAACAGGTGACATCTCCACACTAGACGGAACCCCTCTTAAACTAGTAGACAAATTCACTTACCTAGGAAGCAGCGTCTCATCAACCGAAAAAGACATCGACACGAGGTTAACGAAGGCATGGACAACTATCAATAGGCTATCGATTACATGGAAATCAGACCTAACCGATAAAATGAAACGCAGTTTCTTCCAGGCAGCGGTCGCATCGATACTGCTATATGGATTCACTACATGGACTCTAACAAAACGGCTGGAGAAGAAGCTAGACGGCAATTACACAAGAATGCTGCGAGCAATCTTGAACAAGTCCTGGCGGCAACACCCCACAAGACACCAACTGTACGGCCACCTGCCTCCTATCACGAAAACTATTCAAGTTAGACGAACCAGACATGCAGGACACTGCTGGAGAAGCAGGGACGATCTCATAAGTGATGTACTCTAATGGACCCCCACATATGGCCGAAAAAAAGCAGGACGACCAGCACAAACATACATTCAGCAACTATGTGAGGATACGGGATGTAGCCCAGAAGACTAGCCAGAGGCGATGAACGATAGGGAAAAGTGGCGAGAGAGGGTCAGGGATATCCGTGCTACCAGCACGACATGATGATGATGATGATGAAATTGAATTCGAAGTTTCGGGAAGAAGAAAGGAATGTTGAATATGAAGAGGTCAGCACTTGTACAGTCTTTTCTTTTGCCAAAAACTACTGTCCAAAATGTATCGAGACAGACTTCTAATTATTTCCAAATAGCACGGACTCATCAAAATTAAGTCTAAACGACTGGACAGTTGTCTAGACGTCAAAACATTGTCGCTTTATTAAATTCAGTATTGGCCATAAATAATTTTTTAAAGCTATTTTTCTTCTAAACCAATAAAACCAAGATTTTCTTATTTCTATTCGACATATTTTTGATACAATGAAAACGGATATTATTTGGTATTATTTAACACTAAACACTGTAGCATTCAGACTTTAACCAAAATCAAAATTTTGACAGACCTGTAAACAAAAATAGAATTGCATAAAGATACATAAGTGGTTAACGTAATTTGGAATTGCCAGATATTGGTATTTTTGGTTACGGAGCCTCAATGCAGAAGAAATGTTTGGAAAAAGATTTCTCTCTGACAGTATGCTATCTTTCAATTCTGTCAAGCTGTCGTTTTTCTACTTTCAATTTATGTATATTCTACAAATGCTTCGATTGCTATGTATTCATATTTTTGGTTACAAAGTTGCAATAGATAGATAGATAGATATATTAGATAGATACTTAAAAAGCAAACAAGGAAATGAATTTTCGCTTACGGTTGAATATCAATTTCTGCCTATACTAGACGCGTATGAGCTTTGTTTTCCCCGGAGTTTTCGCAATAGCATCTATATTTACAGTAGACATATTTGTTCTAAATAATCCGACGTGTACGCGCGCATTTGAGCATGCGTACGAGTGAGTATGCTTGTATGTATGCACTGCATATTTTTATATGCTAGATATATTATAGTAAAATTGCAAAAACAGTTTATATATATATATATATATATATATATATATATATATATATATATATATATATATATATATATATAATGCATGAACAATATCGGTGGTGTGGACGTGACAAATATTTGCAAATGTTTCAAGGATGATTGAAAGAGAAAAAAAGATGTTTCTATTTCTCCTTTTTCATTGTAAAACATATATACACACACACACACACACACACACACACACACACACACACACATATATATATATATATATATATATATATATATATATATATATTGTGTAAATTTGGCAGGAATTTTCTGTTTAAGATTGTTTGCTAACACAAAACTGGCAAAGTTCTTTTTAGGAAGACTTCTTATTTACTTTTCATATTTACTTGTGAAAGTAATAAACTTTTTCGTGAGTGAATACGCAAAATTTTATAAATCTATTAATCGTTAATCCCAGCCTCTAAATCGAGGGGAGCGGAATAGATAGATTGATAGATAGATAGATAGATAGATAGATAGATAGATAGGAATTGAATGATATAGATAGGTAGATAAGGAGACTGGCATACACATAGATAGATAGATAGATAGATAGATAGATAGATAGCAAAAAATATTCCTTGGCATCTATTACCTAAATATCTTAAATTTGATGTACACTTTTATTGCATTTCAAGCAATATAAATGTGTTTGGCAGCTTTTATCATTTTGAAAAGTGTTTAATAGTCTGAACAAATATTGGAATGACGAACGTTTTAATTCTCTATTTTTAACGACAAATTTTCTTTTGAGTACTTAATTTTCATTTATTTTCTTTTTTCTAGTTTTCATTTTTCCCTGCATCAGTCGATTGAATGGAAATACATTTTACTATTCTTAGCTGTGATTTACCATAGAAATGCTGTATAGCCCAGTCAACAGGAGGCTGCTAAATTCGCCGACTGCATTTGTTCAGAGGTGTAAGACCCCTCCCCACCGGCTAAACGAGTGTTCTAGATATGACACTAAACTAATGGGGCGGTTTTAACCCTGGAGATTTGGGGAATGTGGGATGCCTTTTCTTTACCATTACTCCCAGGTCCATTCTGGTCCCAAGTGGTTGTATCTGTTAGGGTCCTATCTATGGGTCAAATAGAACCATTTAATCATTTACTCTATATGGAACCACTTAACTGTGAGCAAACAAAGGATTAATATTCAATTGAATTATTAGTGTTTATAGCAATACTAGAAACCAATTGACAAGGTGCAAACAAATGAGGTCTGGCCCATTTAAAAATGTTACCAACAAACTTGAAAAAAATCAGGTATAAACAGGATTTAACATTGAATAACCCACAAGGGTTGATATGCCATAAAACACAACCAGCCAGCAGAAATTCTATAACATATGAAGTAATGATGATAGAGTTAGATTTGTAATGAGTTATTATCGTTGTTATTGTTGGTGGTTGTGGTGCTGCTGCTGCTGCTGATACTGGTGGCGGTAGTGTTTCTGCTAAGGATGATGACGATAATGATGATGATTCAATATTATAAATAACACCATTAGAATGATAAGATATCTTTTCAGTTTCGTCTGATTTTTTTTAACATATACGTCTTTTCTATAAGAAAAGTTGTGTCATGCTAGAAAATTAAACATATGTTATAAAAATCAAATTTGGGATTTATCTGGACGGAAGCTGATATCAGGAGCAGATAGATAGATAGATAGATAGATAGATAGATAGATAAGAATTGAATCATATAGATAAGTAGATAAGGAGACTGGCATACAGATAGATAGATAGATAGATAGATAGATAGATAGTGTCGGCCAACACAAAATATAATGCTAGAAGGTTAAAATAATCAGTTGCGTGAGGCGTGGCACACACCTTAGAAAGCAAACTATAAAGTAACACGAAGAGGGTAATGTTAAAAACGAAAGGTAAAAATCAGAGATGAAAACGGAAATGGGTACAAAAATGAAAAAATAAGAAAAACCGAGAAGAAACGAGAGATGAGAAAAACACCGACGAATGTGTAAATGATTGCCAAAAATGAAAGTTATTTCCGTCTCAACATCCATTTGCCCATTACATATTGAATTCCTTGATTAACATCATTGAGAAAAAAAAAAAGAAAAGGCCTTTTACATCGAGAATGAATTATATCCTGCAATAGAAATGTATGTATGTATGCATGCAGGTATATATTACATAAAATCACTGCTGGAAAATATATACATATATATATATATATATATATATATATGAAATATAATTTTCATTTGAAAATTATTTTTCTTATATATATATATATATATATTATTTTTCTTATCTATATATATATATATATATATAGATAGATAGATAGATAGATAAGAAAAATAATTTTCAAATAAAAATTATTTTTCAGATGTAACATTTAATATTCATTACATTGCCCTAACTATGGTTTTAAAAAACCATAACATTGACATAAAAAATGCATCCTCTAAAACATTTTTGTTCATATTCTGTCGGATTTATTTCCATTTTCTCTAATCTTATATATGTGTCTGTGTGCGTGTCTACTCGTGGGACGCTTGAAGCTGGGATCGAAACCCGCCCGACTTTACGTTAGACTTAGTATCACACCGCTCAGCCAACAAGCGAACTATGTCGGCTCGGGAATTATAAGGCATTAAGTAGTAGCTTTCGTTTGTTTACATTTATAACTCACCGGATTCCAGAGTGGTTAATTCGTTCGAAGAGCTTTGCGTTATGCGGGTGGAAACCCTAAATTCCTACGACGGAGTGCTCAATCCCCATGGGGCAGCGTATATATTGTCGTCCACAGACAGACTGTTTCGTTGTATCACAACTCTTCAGTGTGGCTAGACACGTTGGACGCTTGAAGCTGGGATCGAAACCTGCCCAACTTTATGTTAGACTTAGTATATATATATATATATATTATATATATATATATATATATATATATATATATATATATATATATATATATATATATATATATATATCATTGCATTAGCTTATTTATGTTTGTCTATATATATCATAAACTTTACATTGAGCCCTCAATTTGTATTATTCCGTTTAAGAATATCGATGGACTCTATTGATATAATATATATATATAAATATATACATATAAAAAGAAACGAGGATATATCTGAAAATTAGATTGCCATGTTTTGCTACTGTAATAGCATCATTTGATTTAATTTATCACTCTACAGAAAACGAAATTTTAGTATAATGTTTAAAATATAATTCTTTAATCTTTATTTTAATGAGTAAGTCTAACAGTAGCACACTCCTCTCCCTTATTACAGAAATATTTCGATTTTTATGATGTAAGAAATTCATTCTGATGATTGTATTCCTATTGCAGATCATATCAATCAGGGTTCTCAAATTGCTTTCTTTTTTCTTTCTCCACCTCGGTATCGGTAAATAGTAGGAGAGACTGAACTCTTTGGATTTTGTAAGGTAATCAGTCTAAGAGACGTAAAACTCTGAATTAAAACCAGTTATACTCAGCCTAAAAAACGACTTTCTCTTGCATCCTGCTTGTGGCGGAGTTGGTAAGAAAATGCCCACTTCCAATTTAAATATAGGGCCCAGTATTTTCAAGCGATATATTATCATAAGACTCCAGTGGCTTCTTGTTTGCAAAGAATGCACCCTGGTGTCATTGCTGCTTCAAAATAATGACACAATATGCATCTTGTTGTCCACCTTATTCAGAAGAAATTGTGACTGAGTGGCTCATGTAACCTTCTTCTATTGATACAAGATCCACTTCCGACAGTTGCATTCCCATTGAAGACGCTTTCAGCAAAGAACGTTGGTTTTGCATGGACATTCTGACTGACCTACAGCTGAACGACAACTGAACATGAGCATCCCACAAGCCGAGCCTTTCCGTAGAGGCTCGGACCAAGAATTCTAGGCATAAGAATTTGGCCGTTTTCAAAGTCAATCAAATCTTTAATTTTGTCCATTCCCCTGAGGTATTCAACTTATCCAAATATTCTACTCAATGTCAGCTTCTCACTTTATGAGCATCTAACACAGACATATACAATGGTTACTCGATAGAGACGATAATAATCAAATGTTACTGGTCATAATCGTTTAGCTTATCAGTGTGCATACGCTTATTGACAGACACATAAACATTGACATACGAATATCTATATGTATGTGTGTTTGTGTCTGAGTGTGTATGTGTAAGCGCACGCGCGTGTGTGTGTGTGTGTCTCTCTCTCTCTCTCTCTCTCTCTCTCTCTCTCTCTCTCTCTTTCTCTCTGTATGTGTATGTGTATAAATATATATACTTATATATACTGATGAATCAAAACACTAATACTTTTAATAAAATGTTGTTTTACAAAGGCCCACAAAACTGCTGTGATTCAGTCAGGCATAACCTCAAAAAATGCTCTAAAGATCCGTTCTGATACCAGGTACTAAATCTTTTAACTAATGCCACTAATACATTGGCGGATAAACAAAGTGGACTAGTAAGTCCACAACAAGTGCTCAAAGAGATTGACGTCAGGAAATTTTGATGTCCAAGGTAACACATGTCCGGTCATTTTTCTGAAAGTATTCATTTAAAATTGGTGCCGGGGTACAGGGTCCCGCTGAAAGAAGCCACTCGCATAGTAGAAGTTAAAAGAGGTGTACATGATGTCCAGTACTATTAAGATTGGCGGTACGGAATAAAGTTCTTTCTACATGAACGACAGAACTGAGTTTTTTCGTAACAAAGTGTTATACAAACGATCAAAATGCCTTTACCTGTTTGCTATTTTTGAACAGTGAATCTTGACTCTATCGCTGCCACAAGAAAACACGAATTCACCCGTCATTTACGTTATTTAAGACAAGCGACGTTTTTCCTGTGATACAAGGTTCACTTTCGATCACTGATATGCTCATGGAAGACTCTTTCGGAGATGGATATTGGTTAGTATGGATATTCTGATTGACGTGCAGTTACGAAGACCAACACACAACAAAGATCGATATACTGTGTGTTGAAACGCATTTTTCCTTTTCCTTTTCCATGATGTCAACATCATATCGTTTCACTAATCAGATTTGTATTTACCTTCTCTACGGGCAGTACGTGACACAATGTTCATTTTTCAGCGGTTTGAATTAAAAGAGTTTCTCTGGTTCTTCTAATGTTACTTATATATATATATATATACCAACCCCTCTGCTCGGGCAGGATATGACACAAAGTCAATTTTTAAGCGGAGTTTAACGTTTGAATTCTGAGTTTTCCTTCTCCTAGACTAGTTGCCTCACCAAGGCTGAAGAACCTAGTCTGTCCTACTATTTACCCATAACTGAGGGAGAATAATTGGATTCATACCTTTCCCAAGGATATTAGTGCTATGTGAAATGCAATCAGTTTCGTCCAGGAATTGAACTCGTGTCGCCGTGTCCATTTCCTACGAGGATAACCATTACACCACGGGCACCTCCATTATTCATCCATTATCTTTGCATATATATATATATATATATATATATATATATCATCATTATCATGTCGTGTCGCTTGCACGGATATCCCTGACCCTCTATCGCCACTTCTCCCTATCGTTCATCGCCTCTGGCAGGTCTTCAGAGCTACTACATCCTGTATCCTCACATAGCTGCTGTATGTATGTTCGAGCTGGTCGTCCTGCTTTTGCTTGGCCATATGTAGGGGTCCATAGGAGTACATCAGTTATGAGATCGTCCCTGCTTCTCCAGCAGTGTCCTGCATGTCTGGTTCCTCTAGCTTGGATAGTTTTCGTGATGGGAGGCAGGTGGCCGTATAGTTGGTGCTTTGTGGGGCGATGCTGCCAGGACTTGTTCAATGCAAAGATGATGGATTAGTTCAATACAAGTCCTCAATGAGATTGAAATTTGGAAAATTGTGTGTCCAGGGTAATACATGTCTTATCCATGTTCCTGAAATCATTACCGTCACAACAAATGTAGAATGATAGGGTGTATTGTCCTACTGAAACAAGTGTAGAAAACTAGTATCATAAAAGTATGTATTTAATGTTCAGTAATATTAAGGGAGCACATACACGATAAAATACCTTCTACATAGACGAGAGAAACTCGTGTCTCTCAACAAAATATTACACTGACGATCACACGGCTTTCTGTTTTTACACAGCGAAACTTAGAACTATCACTTCACTAAGAGAATGATACACACTTACTCTGCAATCTACGTTCTTCAAGACAAAGTGGGGATCATCAGATCATGCGACCTTTTTTTCCATTGATAGTATGTCTAGTTTTAACCTTCCTGTGCTCATTGAAGTTGCTTTCGGAGATGCTCTGTTTATAATGACATATTCTTTCTTTTAACTTGATTGAATCTTGGTGAAAATTTCTGCTGCAGTAACTTGCCCTTCTGTTGGAGTGTTCTTGGCGAGTAAGCCATCATTCACTTCTCGCACCGTTAAATCTCGTCCGTTCATCGATCTGTCGGCAGTTTTTTCTATCCTCGGACTACGGCAGATAAGCACACAACATAACTAAAATCTGAGTACCCGATACGTCGAGCCATTTCGGTAATACCCTCGCGTCGCCTTCTGGTCATAAAAAATGTGTACTTTTTTTTTTTAAATCTAACACAAGTCTATCTTCAGGCTCTTACTGCAACATTAAGATTTAAATATTCGTTGAGAGTTTATTCAGCTCTGACATTGACATGCACTATCGACATGAGACAGTAGCTGTTATTCTTTCCACATTCAGTTTCTCTCACAATTCATCTTCCGAAGACTGACTCATAAAGAGCTACTTATAACTCTAATATATATATATATATATATATATATATATATATATATATACGTGGTGCATTCAATAAGTTTCCAGACTTTTTATACAAGCATTTAAAATTGTTGTAGACTCTTGAAAGTTCAGTAGGTTATTGTTATACATTTTATGAGATGACTGACCAATTTGTATGATTTCAGGTTCAAATGAACAGCTACAGCAGCAATTGGAATACACCCTACTAAAGCCTGATTGTCACAACTGGTGAATTTCAAAAATGCAATCTGGACGTGAGGACACTTAAGAAGAACGATATGCAATAAAATTCTGTTTTAAACTTGGAAAAAATGATGCCACAGAAACGTATACAATGCTTCAGACTGATTTTCGAGCATCTAGCATAAATCGAGCATCAGTTTTTTAGTGGCATAAGAGATTCAAGGAAGCCAGCGAGTCTGTGAGGGATGACGAGAGGTGTGAGAGGAGTAAGGAAGTCAATACACCAGAGTTGATTGGCCAAAGGGTTAGGGTTAGGATTACTATGTTGAGGTTTTAAGGGAGTTCAGGAAGAGATTCCGTCGGAAGAGGCCAGCACTCTTTAAATAGGGTCAGTGGCATTTCCACCAGGACAATGCACCATTCCACGACTCCATCCTTGTCACAGACTATTTAACCAAGATGGGAATAAGGACAGTTCCTCAGCCTCCCTGTAGTCCAGACCTTGTTCCCTGTGACTTTTCCTTATTCCCTAAGCTCAAGGAAAAACTTAGAGGCTGTCGTTATGAGACAATTGAGGAGATGAAAGAAGCTGCAACGAAGGTCATTGATACGCTAACACAAGAGGACTTCCATGGGGCCTTCCTGAAGTTGTTGGAACGGTACAAGTGCATTGCAGCCGAAGGAGATTACTTCGAAGGGGACTAGAGTTTCATGGGTGTACTATCAATAAAAGTGCCCTTTTAGACCATTCTTTAGACCATTTCCCTCTCTTTATACCTTTTTATATTCTCCATTGCCTTCTTCATGATTTGCTAAAATGAGCTTGTTTCATCTGATCTTCCAATTTCGTAGACATAAGAGGCCTGCTAGTTCTCGGTTTTCGTTCAAGTGTCTTATCAGCCTTAAATCTTCTGATTACATGATCAACAATGCTTTTTGATCTTCATAAGATACCAGCAAGCTCAGAATACGATTTGCTTTCTTCATGATTTGCTAAAATGAGAATTTTTTTTCTTCCCGAGTTAAACAATTACGTGCTTTCGCCTCCATCTTGCTTAAAAATAGTTTCAATGATGTATGACTGTTGACTATAAATCAACATTAGCAATCAAGTTGTTTAAAAATTGTCTAAATTACAATAATTCAACAGCATTCCTTAACTTTTGACCAGGGCAAAATGTAGATATTTTTTTTGGTTCACAATTAATTTACTGTAAAAATTTAGAAAACTTTATATGTAATAAATACATTTATGTTCTAAGTATATTTTGTGAAAATTTCATAAACGTGCATGCACATTTCTTCAAGTAAAAGCCATTTAAATAATTTTTGTTGTTCCGTTCCTTAACTTATGGCCGCTACTATATATATATATATATATATATATATATATATATGGTCGCGTAGAAAGTTATCAGCGTTGACGGTTTGTTTCTTGTTTATGCGATCATCAGACGAGGACTAATGATCGCATAGGCGAGAAACTGAGAGTAATCGAATACCGTTGACATTGCGTCCATGTTATTCTAACATAAGCCCACATATACTCTATCACTTTTATTGAGCATTTTATTCATAAATATATCAAACTAAATTATATGCTCCCAGTGTGGGCTGAGCACTTGAGAGAAGGATTGCCGGCTGCCATATACGCGTTGCTGCAAAGCTCTTCTCATAAACTGAGCGCTCTAGTAACCGATTGCATACATATGAATATATACCTAAAAAATTCCTTCGCTTACGTTGGGATCGATAGTAAGTCAGAGGTAAGATATTCAACTTACGTAAAGTCAGCCAGGTTTCGATCCCAGCGTTTTACGTCTCTACACTGAAGAGTTGTAATACAACGAAACAGTCAGTCTGTGGATGACTATATATACATCTATATAGAGAGAGAGCGAGAGGATCTCTGTTTAAATGTTTTGGACAATTGATTGCTCAAAATGTCTGAAAAATTTGAGAGTTTGATGCTGTTATTAAGTAGAGTCAATTTGCCATTTAATAACAGATTATATTGAATAATTCCACCAAAAGTTCTAAAAGTGGTTTTAAAGCAAAAGAAAAGGAAAAAAGATTGAACAGGGGTATGATTAGACAAAGATAGAGAGTATCTAGCGAAGACTTGGGCTGTTATCGATTTTTTATCGATCATATAGAAGTCTGATCTATCCGATAAAAAGAAATGGGATTTTTTTCCAAGTTGTTGCTGTGTCAATAATACTGTATGGGTGCACCACATGAACGCTAACAAAACATATGGTAAAAATCTTGATGTAAGCAACACAAGAATGTTATGTGCTGTCTTGCACAAGTTCTGGAAGCAACACCCTACAAAGCAGCAGCTGTACGGCCACTTACCTCCTATCTTAAAAACCATTCAAGTAAGATGAACAAGACATGCGGGACACTGCTGGAGAAGCAAGACGAACTCATGAGTGACGTTCTTCAATGGAACACTACTTGTGGACGCGCTAGTGTTGGCAGACTCGCAAGAAATTATTTACACCAGATCTGTGCAGACACCGGGTGTAGTCTGGAAGACCTGCCGGGAGCGATGGATGATAGGGACGGTTGGAGAGTGAGAGAGAGTCATGGAGATTCATGCTGTCAACGCGACTTGATGATGATGATGAAGTTTTGCTTAGTTTTGAAACAAGGCTGGATGTATGGGACACTCAGTGATGATCGAAATCACCAAAAGTGGTCACTTGCTAGCCACTCTGCACTTTGAGAAACACAAGAAAGTGAGGATGGGGCAATTTTGTCTTCTATATTCTTTCAGTTTAATATACACACTCTCATGATGTTGAGAATTAATATAAAGGCAAATAGTCCCACAGAATAATGATATACGATCGTGCATACCAAGGTACATGAAACTCAGCGATTTTAATCAGTAAAATCTTTACAGTGATCTATGCAAATGAGGCAGAGCAATATTACAATATTATTAAAGTATAAGATCGGTTTATTAGTGAAAAACTCTCAAGGAGTAAATAATAATAATAATAATAACGAAACCATCAATCACATAATAAGCGAATGCAGCAAATTAGCGCATAAGGAATATAAGACAAGACACGACTGGGTCGGCAAGGTGATCCATCCAAACAACAGCATTATTGAAAACGGCCAGAATACTGAGAAGAGTCCTGGAGACTTGAGGAGACTTGCTGTCACTCAATCTTCAGTGAAAGACCATCATCTTACGCTGTTGTGAAAAACTCTAATGAGTAATAATAAGGAAATCTTAAGAGAGAAACTGAATCTCTTCTTATAGCAGCACAAAACAACGCTATAAGGACCAACTATATTAAAGCAAAAATAGATAAGACGCAACAAAATAGCCAATGTAATTTATGTGGTGGCAAAGACGAAACAGTTTATCAGATAGAAAACGAATGCAACAAATTAGTGCAAAAATTTTAAAACTGGACCCGACTTGGTGGGGGAAGGTAATCCACTGCAAATAGTGCAAGGAATTGCGATTTGACCATATGAACAAGTGCTATATGCATAACCTAGAATCCGTTCTTGAGAATGAAAATGCACAAAGTTCTCTAAGATTTTGAGATACAAATAGATCACTTAATCTCTGCCAAAAGATCAGACCTAATGATAAAAATATAACCTACCGAATAGTGTACTTTGCCGTTCCGGCAGACCACAGGGTAAAAATCAAAGAAAGCGAAAAGAGAAAAGTATATCGACCTTGCCAGAGAACTAAAAAAAACTCTGGAACATGAAGGTGACGAGAGATTTGATTGAATAGTCCTGGAGACTTGAGGAGACTTGCTGTCACTTATACTCCTGTGAAAGACCATCAGCTAACACTAGTGTAAACTACTCACAAGGAGTTATTTAATGATAATAATCAATCTGAGTTTATATATATATATATATATATAACGTATATCCAAGTTGAAAACGAACATTTAAAAAAGTGTATCAATTGAATATTTTTGTATGTTCGCAAGAAAAATGTTGTATAGAAAGTAAATCTTTTATATATGATTGAAACAATGGAAGTATACGAGGTAAAGTTTTGTTTTTTATAAACTAAACAATAATGGATCTTAGTACAACATTCTGCAATAAATTTGAAAAAAGCATTTACATAGACCTTTCTAATGTTGCAACAGGTATATGGATAGAATTTTTTTGGCCGCATCTTCTGTTCTAAGTTTTGCCAGTTTTACTATTAAATAATAGGTTAGCTGGAGTAGTTATTTGGGAGGTAGTGTGAAATTTGGAAAAGGAAATTCGAAATCACACTCTATGACGTTTGGCAAAATAAGTGTGAGTGACAGGGGATGTCCCCAAGATCGGTTTGAGAACTTTTCTGTGAATGGATAATCTCATTCAGGTGACCGAAGGCTTCTGAAATTTAGAAAAATAGAGTTTAAATTTAATTAGTTGGTCCTGAATTGTTGATATGCACACATCTGGGAAAATGGTGTGCTCATATTTTTCCATCTACCCGGGTTAATATTTAAGGAAAATAACTCGTCATGCATAAGAAAAAATAGAAGTGTGTACATAAGAATGTTGGTATTTATTCTTTATTTATTCATACGAAACAGCGAGGAAAGCCGTAACAAATGAAAGATGGGCCATCGATAAAATGTTGAAGGTCGAAGTGATCACCATCATCGTCCTCGTCCGAAAAAAATACCAGAGACCCAACCGACACCAGCGTTTAAAAAAAACAGTAGGGATACCTACCAGAATTAATCCAAAATCTGAACTCTTTCCACATCAACTGACGATAATCATATGGTGAATTTTTGGCTCGTGTCTCTGGATTTTGACGATCTGTTTGTTACTAAAGAGGAAATCCTCCTTAATAGATTATCGATTTCAGAAAATAAGTGGTATAAAAGATGATACGCAATGACACCTGCAGACTCACTCCTTCAGAATCCATACTTATAGGACCAAGGTAAATGCTTCAACATAAAACAAAAGAAAAACCTTAAAGAGAAGGTAAATACAGAAAGAATTATCTCGTTATCAGGTTTGAATGTCGGGGCGAACAGGAATAGCCAGGCTAAGCCCATATCTCCCCAGGGTTACAACTCGCTTGAATTCTTAATTTTGTTTTCCCTTGATCGATTGCCATATCACTTTGTCAAATTTGAATATCCTCGTTACAGGTTTGAAGTCGGGTCGCTGAGTCTACTTCCTATGTCGATAACCATTTCACTACGAGCGCCACCAGCAAGTTAAATACAAGATATATAAAACCAAATTGATTTGGTTCGGTTTATGGCATATCAACTATTGTAGGTTATTCAATGCTAAATCCTCTTTATACATATATATTAAATATATATCATTTAGTTTAGTTTGGTTTTATGGCATATCAACCATCGTAGGTTATTTAATGTCAAGTCCTGTTTATACATATATATATCAAATATATATTATTTGGTTTGGTTGGGTTTTGTGGTATATCAACCATTGTAGGTTATTTAATGCCAAATCCTCTTTATACATATATATTAAATAGATATTATTTGGTTTGGTTGGGTTTAATGGCATATCAACCATTGTATGTTATTTAATGCCAAATAATCTTTATACGTTTAGATTTAATATATAATTTGTAAACACATTTTGTTGATAGCATTTTTAATTGAGCCAGAACTCTCTTTTGCTCACAGTTAAATGGCTTCAAGTATTGCTATATAACAGTAACAATTTAACATCAGTCATTTGTTTGAACATAGTTTGTCCCATTTGACCCATAGATAGAACCCTATCAGGTGCCTATACTCCGGGTCAGGGTGGACCTGAAAGCAATGGCAATGAAGAGGTACTCTTCATTCCCCAAAGCTCCAAGGCTGGAGCCTCTCCATTTGGTGGTTTAATGTCAAATCAAGGACACTCTTTTGGCAGGAGTCTTACTCTTCTGCAGCGATACTGTTAGCGTATTCTACAGCCACAGCCAACTGGGCTAACAAAATACAAGTTTAATTCAACATTAGATACCAGATTGTTATATATTAGATACCAGATAGTTATATATTAAATAAATCCGGGAAGCAGCACCCGACAAAACAGCAGTTCTACAGCCACTTATTTCCCATCTTGCAAACCATTCAACTAAAGCGACAAGACAATTGAGGCATTGCTGGAGAACTAAGAACGATCTCATAAGCAACGGTCTTTTATGGATTCCTAGACACACCAGTATTAGCTGACCAGCAAAGACTTACATTCATAAGCTCTGTACGAACACTGGATCCAGTTTGGAGGACCTGTCAAGAGCGATGAATGATAGGAACAGATCGCGAACGAGAGAATCAAGGAACTCCATGCAGTACTTGACAATAATGATGATGATGATGATATATATACATATGCATATATATCTACCATCTATCAATCTATATATATATATATATATATAATCAGCCTTTCAATCACAGAAGAAAGTAAAAACTGACTGACCAATAGGGAAAGAGAAACATGTATAGTTATACACACACACACACACACACACACATATATATATATATATATATATATATATATATATATATATATATATATATATATATTCGAGAATACATGCGTATCTATGTATTTTGTTCATATTTGGTTACGTGTACTTGTTTCAGTGTTTATGTATCATTTAAACTCAACATTTTTTTATTTTTCTCGATGTTGTTTTTAAATACATAAAGCAAAACACGTTCCCGCCCTTTTTCCTCCCTCCCCAAAATGTCTGGCAATTTTTCGTGACAAGAAGTTGTAAAAAAGGAGGTAAACATTTCTCGGAAAATAAATTTCTTTAATGGTTTTATTAGTATGGTCTATCTATCTATCTATCTATCTATGAATTAATGTATCTCAGTCTAATCATATATATCTCAATCTTTCACACACACACACACACACACACACACATTATGAAAAGGCTATGATACATAAATAAGAATATTCTAATATATATATATATATATATATATATATATATATTCCAGTTTTTTCATATATATCAATTTATCTCGCGCTATTTCTCTTTCTTCTTTATCTGAACTTTTCTTTCTGTGATTTTTTTTATCTATTTATATATGTATTCCATATGCCGCCCAGTCGTACGCCAACTGCATGTTTGGGGTAAAACTCCCACAACGTATGTCTTGGATATGACTCTAAACTATCTGATGATCAGGTTCCATTTCTGGAGCGTTAGAGAATGTGGACTACTCCTGAATTTCTATTACTCCCAAGTCCACCCTGACACGGATTGGTAGTTCTTTTTAGGGTACCATCTATGGTTCAAATAGAACTGTTTGACCATTTATCGGTGCAAACAAATGACAGATGTTAGATTGAATTGTTAGAGTTACATAGCAATACTTGAAACCATTTAACTGTGTGCAAACAAATGAGTAATGTTGAATAGAGTTTTTGTGTTGAATATCAATACTTGCAACTGCTTAACTGACTTCATAAATTGAATTATTGTTACTACGAAGAAATACTTGGAACCATTATACAGTATTCAAATGAACAGAATTATTAGGGTTGAATAGAAAAATGAGTGTTAAATAGTAATACTTTTAATCCATTCACTGTGTTCAAATAAAAGATTGATATTAAATAGATTTATTAGGGTTGAATTGAATAATGAGTGTCAAATAGCAATACTTTTAATCAATTCACTGTGTGCAAACAAAAGATTAATATTGAATAGAATTATTAGTATTGGATGATAATACTTGAACCCATCTCAATATATACAAACAAATGAGCTATCTTTTAAACTGAAATTACCTCCAAACTATTCACCAACAAATCGCATATGTATATCCATTTAACTTGGTACAAACAAATGTTATTTTGAATTGTTAACATTAAAAAGCAATACTTAAAACCATTTAACTGTATGCAAACAAATGAATTCTGGGTCGCTTAATCCAATCATAGCCACGGATTCAAATGACCCTGGGCTTGCTATATATTACTCAAACTGAGTGACATTGTAACGGTATTTTTTCAAGCTGTTCTAACCATCCTAATTTAATTCGAATGCTACACTGCCTTTCAGTAATAGATTTTACCAATGAATTATGTTTCACTGAGAACGAGTTTGGGTCAAAGAGAATACCCACGTTGTGCTACAGTCCCCTTACTCTCCTGATCTTAGTTATTGAGATTGTTTCCCGTTCCCAATAAACAAAACCCAGCTCCATGATTGCTATTTAGGAATTGTTCAGATGATGCAACATATCACGACGAATAAAGTGAAAGTTGTGTCAGTTAAAGACTCCCAGCACTCTTTCTACACATGGAAACATCTCTGTCGCTGTCAGGTTTCCAAAGAAAGCTATTTTGAAAGAGATAAGGCTGATTGGTAATTAAATTGACAATGAGTTTAAAAGTCTCACTACTTAATAAACTGACTTTGTAGATCAAGCATTATACAATGAATGTTTAAGAGAAAAATAAAATCAGTTAATGCAACGATGCGCTCGTCTACGATTTTATTGATCTGCCATCGTTTTCGTGCATACCTGTTTATCAAGTTGGTTTCTGTCGAATTCTTATCTTTTGTATATCATTGTATATCAATCTAATGATCTTTGTCAATGCGAAATATTTTGTATTCATCTGTCATTCTCTTCGTTATTTGTCGAATTTTCTACACTTTATTTTCTTTTTATTTCTTTCTGTCTTCTGAGTCGATGTCATTTTGATTATTTACATCGATCTATCAATTTGATTTTCTTTCGTCCCGATGCTCCGTTGATTTAATTGTCTATATCCAGTCTAGCTGTCCTCTCTCTCTCTCTCTCTCTCTCTATATATATATATATATATATAACACTCACTCTCTCTCTCTCTCTCTCTCTTTCTCTCTCTCTCTCTCTCTCTTTCTCTCTCTCTCTCTCTCTCTCTCTCTCTCTCTTTGTATATATATTATACATATATATAGAGAGACGTATATGCATGTATACATACCTTTATACGCTTACTCGTACTTATATATATATATATATATATATATGAAAATCGGAAATGACATGAAACAGACTGTCATAAGCCACACTGGTGAATAATATCATATTGTATGCGTGTATGAGTTATTACATTACATTATATATATATATATATATATATATATATATATATATATATATATATATATATATATATATATATATATACGAGGTGCATACGATAAGTTTCCAGACTTTTTTGTATGGGCATTTACAATTGTCGTAGACTTTTGAAAATTCAATATGTTATTGCTATACATCTTATGAGATGACGGACCAATTTTTACGATTTCAGATTCAAATGAGCAGCTACAGCAGCAATTGGAATACACCCTACTAAAGCCTGATTGTCACAGCTGGTGAATTTCAAAAATGCAATCTGACACTTAAGAAGAACGATATGCAATAAAATTCTGTTTTAAACTTGGAAAAAATGCCATAGAAACGTATGGAATGCTCCAGACTGCTTTTCGAGCATCTTGCATGAATCGAGCATCAGTTTTTGAGTGGCATAAGGAAGGCACGGAGTCTGTGAGAGATGATGAGAGGTGTGAGAGGAGTAAAGAAGTCAATAGACCAGAGTTGATTGGCCAAATGGTTAGTGTTAGGGTTACTATGGTGAGGTTTTAAGGGAGTTCAGGAAGAGATTCTGTCGGAAAAGGCCAGCACTCTTTAAATCGGGTCAGTGGCATTTCCACCTGGACAATGCACCAGTCCACGACTCCATCCTTGTCACAGACTATTTAACCAAGATAGGAATCAAGACAGTTCCTCAGCCTCCCTGTAGTCCAGACCTTGCTCCCTGTGACTTTTAGTTATTCCCTATATTCAGAGGCTGTCGTTATGAGACAATTGAGGAGATGAAAGAGGCTGTGACGAAGGTCATTGGCACGCTCACACGAGAGGACTTCCATGGAGCCTTCCAGAAGTTGTTGGAAGGATACAACAAGTGCATTGCAGCTGGAGGAGATTACTTCGAAGGTGACTAGAGTCTCATGTGTGTTCGATCAATAAAAGTGTCCATACGAAAAAAGTCTGGAAACTTATCATATGCACCTCGTATAATTATATATCTTCGTAACTATCTGTGTATTGGTCAATCCTTTGTCTTCTATATTTCTATGCTATTCTATCTACCTATTAAAAAAGCCACCAACCTTTTCATTCTTTTCTTCAAGGCAAAATGCCAACCTTCTTACGCCCAATATTCCTCTTTTACCTTTTTATTTATACATATACATATATATGTGTGTGTATGTGTACGTGAGTGCAAGTGTGTAGGTGCGTGTGTGCAAGCGTCTAGGTGCATGTGTGTATGTGTATGCGTGTGTGTCTGTGCAAGTATGTAGGTGCGTATTCGCGTGTGTGGGTGGGTATATGTTTCCATGTGTGTGTGTGTGTGTGTGTGTGTGTGCAAGTGTGTAGATGTGTATGCATGTTCAGTAGTAGTGAGGAAGAGAAAGAAAGAGTTTATACGTCAGTCTCAGACACACGTATATATGTAACTACTCCTGCAAGCCAGCGTATGTTTTTATTATAGGTTTGTACTTCCTCCCATGATGGCATCGTTCCCACCTAAATTACAATAAACAATATGAGAATGTATGCTTCTAGTGGCAGGTAATAATACAGGATGTCTTTTTTAGTCAATTTTACCGGCTTCTGCATAGACAGACGTGCCCGATTTAAATGTATGGGTTTAGGAATACTTATATACATATATGTCAGAGAGCGTGTGCCTATGTAGGGAAGAACGTGGATGTAAGTTTTGCATACATATCTCAATGACTTACAGTCGGTACATATATTCCAGCCGCCCCCTAGAAATATCGGCGTATATTCTTGAACCACGTATACTAGATATAGCCAAACATTTTCACAGGGACTGCATGAATATATTTCTAAAACGTATCTAAAATCTAAAAAATGAAATAAAATGAAGTAAAAATCTATTGTTAAGAATAATTTGATGCTTGCACTACCATTGTAAAACCGCGACCGATATTTCAGGCTTGATGCTATTTTATGATACATTGTCAATTTATTCTGAAGTTATTCAAGGTCTGATTAAAGCTTTAAATTTATTAAATCGTAAAAAATACAATTTAAATGAAGATGCATACATAGCTGAGAAACGTATTTGATAAAATGATCATCTATAGACGTCTATACTTCTTTCTAGACGGCTAGACTTCTTTCTAGACGTCTAGACTTCTTTCTAGATTTCGTCTGGATGAGTAAGTGCTAATTTAAAAAACTATGAAGCCTGTATCGAAAGTTTTTGAATGAAATATTTATTGGGAAATACAGAATTATACAAGTTTCAATGTTTACCCAGTCAATCGGGGCTTTAGAATACACCGAGTGCATCTCTGCACAGAGATAAGACTCCCCCAACGAATGTCCTAATATGACATTAAACCATCTGATAGCGAGGCTTCAGCCCTGGCGCGTTGGAGAATATGGAGTACCCTTTCATTGCCATTGCTCTAAGGTTTATTCTGACCCGGAGTGGTGGCACCTGATAGGGCCCTATCGACTGGTCAAATAGAATCGCGTCAAAACAAATGACTTACGTTGAACCGAATTGTAAGAAATAGAACTATTTGACGATTTCACTGTGTGCAAACAAATGGCTGTTTAATTGGATTATTAGTAATACATATCAATACTTAAAACTATTTAATTGTGTGCCTAAATTGAATTATTGGTATTACATAGAAATACTTGAAACCCTTTGACTATGTGCAAATAAATGGTGTTGAATAGAATACTTAATATTAAATAGCAATACTTGTAACGACTTCATGGTGTGCACACAAATGATTAATATCGAATAGAGTTACTAGTCTTAGATAGCAATAATGGAAACCATTTAACTGTAGAAACAATAGCAATACTAGCGTGCGAACAAATTACTTCTAACTTATTTTAAAATGAAAATACCTACAAACTACAAAATACTTAGGCCCGTCGGGATTACCTAATTAGGGTGCGTCAAACAAGAGAATCAATTCAACCTTGCAAAGTAGGTAAAGCCTGGTGGGAAAGCCCTTGAGACCAAATGTTTAACAGAATTCCAACAACCCGGTTCGAATGCCAGGTGAATGCCAGGTGACCAGCCCGAAGGCAAGAGAATTGTATATAGTGTGTCTGATGACAATAAAAAATGGTTATTAAATCATAGATTTTTGACCACCAGACGTTGTATACACTGTATCCGCTGCAGAGGAGGAGATCTATCAATTATAGAGAACACCTTCATTGCCATTCCTCCCAGGTCCACTAAGACCCGGATTGTTAGAACCTGCTAGGGTCCTACCCATAGATCTGTCAAAAACTTATTCGTATCCGATTGAAATGTGTGAAAAAAAAAACACAAAAGAAGCAACTAAACAAAAAATACAAATATGAACGTACAATGAACACGAATCCCTAACAGCTAGGCATTAGATAACCCTAAAAGAGTTGAAATGCCACTAGATTTAATGACTCAATCAATTAATAACTGTTTAACTGTTTAAGACATAGATATGCACATTTCAAACTTTTGAAATTTATCTCACAATTTTAAAAATGTTCGATGTGGGCACCATTTGTGACAAGTCTAGTCTGCTGGGGTAGGGAGTTTTAGATTACACCGACTACATCTCTGCAGAGGAGTAAGACCCTCTCTAACGAGTATCGTGGATATGACACTAAACAATCTGATAAAGAGTTTCCATTCCTGGAGCTTTGCAGAAAGTGGAGTATCCCTCCATTGCCATTACTCCCAATTCCACTCTAACTCAGAGAGTTAGTACCTTTTAGGGTCCCTATCTATTAGTTAAATAGAATCATTTGTATTGAATAGCAATGCATAAAGCCATTTAACTGTATGCTGACAAATGATTAATATCAAGCAGAATTATTTGGGGGAGATACAAATACTTGAAGCCATTTAACTGTGTGCAAACAAATGAGCTCGGGCTGGTTTTAGAACGTTACCTACAAACTATTCGTTCACAAATCATATATATTTGATATATGCATAAACAAGATTTGGTGCCCGTGGTGTAATGGTTATCGTCGTAAGAAATGGATACGGCGACACGAGTTCAAATCCTGGACGAGACTGATTGCATTTCACATAGCACTAATACCCTTGGGATTGGTATGCATCTAATTATTCTCCCTCCAGCTATGGGTAAATAGTAGGGTAGACTGATTCTTCAGCCTTGGTGAGGCAAATAGTCTAAGAGAAGGAAAACTCAGAATTCAAACCTGTTAAACTCCGCTTAAAAATTGACCTTGTGTCATATCCTACCCGAGCGGAGGAGTTGGTAAATATGATAAACAAGATTTGGTTGTAAATAACCTACAAGGGTTGGTATGCCATAAAATACACCCAACTAACCAAACATTTGTAACATGGTATACATCTAGGCGAGTGTCAAATTCTTGTCAACTATGTATAAACATATCTTCATCCATAGTAGCACTATCAGCTTTTGTGATACGATGTTTTATATCATCAAAGTTAACAAGAAGTGACAAGGGAAAAATACTCTTTCGCTGATATGAGAAAAAATCGCAAGTCGTAAGAAATACATTTGCTAGCGGCCAGCTTGTGTTGGCGGTTGTGGGGGCAGCTAATGTGACGCTGCAGATGACTTGCAACAAGGTAACTACGAACTTCCTGTTGAAAAATGAAGTTGTCACTATTATGGTGCACTTGGGGCATCAACCAGTTCTGTTGCATCTCGAGATAAGAAACCCCCGTTATTGTGTCTATCTAAAAAAAAAAAAAAAAAATAATGGGCTGTACAGTTTTTACCGGACATACACAAAATGATTGATCTATAGATAATCTTGAAGATGCTGTAATAAACAACACTCACTAAATACAGTTCTAAAAAGGAAGTCTTGAAAACTTCCTTAGAAAAACTGTATTTTGGTCTAATACATTTTTAATCTATTTCTTTTGTAATCAACCCCTCTCTCTCTCTCTCTCTCTCTCTCTCTCTCTCTCTCTCTCTCTCTCTCTCTCTCTCTCTCTCTCTCAAGGAGGAGTTCCTATGACGTAATGGCTACTTTACTAGACTGCAACATCGTAGTAAGTGAGTTCGAACTCCAATCAAGCTCTTACGTTAATTTTCGAACTAATACCTTTTGGAAAAGTAGGAACCCATAATCCTCACAGCTATAGACTAAATATTACAACTATAGTTCTTATATACTGATGGCTTTGACATTAGATAACCCACAACAGTTGATACACCATTACAACAAAAAATCCAAGATTACAAAATTATATCAGTTTTTCTGAAACACACTGTAAATTTCAAATGATATTTAATTTTTTTGATACTTTGTATACACCAACAGAAGCTCGATGCTTCCATGCCTTTTAAATGGAACATCTAACTTACGAATAGTTATTTTACAAACCCTTGTCAAAATTAAAGAAGGTTCAGAAAAGTTGTAAAATGTTGCGACAGGGCGGCTGGAAACAAAGTAAGTATTTCTAAAATCTGCTGATCAACAGAAATACACTATTCACTTTTTTCTAGATATATGTGTGATAACAAAAACAAAAAATACCCCCAAATGATATCATAGAAAATTTTTTTAAAAAACATTTTGTAGACAACACAAGCCGGAGAAAAATATAAGTCTAGGTAACATACCGAACAAAACCAACAATATAAAACCCAAAATAATCAATCTGATTACATATTAATTAGACAAAAATCAGATCGATTTATTAAAACTAAGTCTGAAATTTTGCCATACCACAAAAAGTAATCTTAGAGAATTATAAAGAGACCTCAAAGAATTTAAACAAAAATCTACATTAATTGAGAAATTCCATTACAAAGAAAACACAGACGACTTCCTAGTAAAAAAATAGATCACAATACTTCCAGGAGAAGTGAATTAAACATTCTCTTCGAAAACCACTGGAACATTAATTTAAAAAACTATACATAACCTCTCACACAAACAAAAATAAGCCTCGAAAATATACCGGAAAATAATAGCATTATTATAATAGAAGCAGACAAGGGAAACGCAGTAATCATTTTATATAAAACATATTACTGGACAAAAATCCATGAAATACAAAGGGATGAAAACAACAATAAATTTATACAAATATAGACATGTATTGAGACATCAGTAGAATCTCATTTTGAAGAAATCTTCTCTCAAGAGTATATTCACAAAATAAGCCAAGGTATAACACTAATTTTCTCGCTCTAAAATCCAAATTTTATCACTTTTTCTATGTGATAATCTTTACGTTTTTATGGATCATACATTGAAACATTGCTTTAAAATTATAAATAGTCATTCATAACCATCTGGTAATATTACAATCAAAGGAATATTACAATCAAAGGAGTAGAAGGTAGAAAGTACGGATATAACAGAAGACATAGATTTTTATTTGAGAAGATCCGAGAAATTTATTTAAAAATAAGCGGAACAGAGGTATCTTCTAAAAAGGTTCTGTGTAAATTTGTAGTTGAAGAGGAGATGGGGATGAAATATGCTGCCCAACAGAGTGATTGAAATCACAACGTCCTGCTAATGACTCATGTTTTTGAATAGATCCGTCACCCCTGTTAGTTGGAATATTTCTGCCAGTCTAGAGATAAAAAATGCCAAGACAATTTCGAAAGAAAGAGAGAGAGAAATTTTTATTTTGTTTCCTCGAGAGCCTCTGCCACTCTGTTTTTGACTCCCACTCTTTTTATCAGGTGAACGGCAAGAGAGAGGAAAAAAGCATCCTAGAAATTCAAAGAGATTGGAGTCTCTGAAGGAGGAGAGTATTTTACGAGCCACAGAAGCATATAGCTAAGGGAACCATGGTATGCAGCATGGTGGATGAGAAGTAAGGCGTATGAAGTTGGATCAACGGCACACTTCACCAGATGTTGGACAGAAGAAATTCATTGGTCAACGGCCAGTTTAAGTAGGTAACTAGTTCAAATCATCTCTAAGGATGGCGTTTATTGATGAAAATAAAGAGAGCCAACAAAAGAATACCATGACTCTAATCCAAGTCGTCAATCCACACCGGGTCAACATTTACACAATCGGTGTGTCCTGCTGAGATTGGTGCTCTGTCCATAGAGTTTGAAAAATCAGCTACAAAGTCAAAACCCAACTATGTTAGAATCAAAAAATTGTTAAATTAGCAACATATAGTCAAGATTTTAAACACAATAAACCAACTAGCCGCGCTTACAGCATCTGCAGTCGATTGCCCAGTCGGCTGGGGTTGTAGAATACACCGACTGTTTCTCTCCAGAGGAGTAAGACCCCCCTCCAATGAGTGTCCTGGATATGACACTAAACAATCTGATGGTGAGGTTCCAGCAATGCTAGAGCTTTGGGGAATGAGGAGTACCCCTTTATCGCCAACGCTCCCAGGTCCACTCTGCCCCAGAGTGGTAGCACCTGATAAGGGTCCTATCTATTGGTTCAATAGAACTAAACCGTGGTTGGCGTTTACACTTTTTAATGCATTTAAAATGCGTATTTATGCTGAACTGAATTGTTTAAAATAGAACTGTTTTGACATTAAAACTGCATTCTAATGCTACACTCAATTGCTTGAAATAGAACTGTTTTGACATCTATACTGTGTACTTATGCTAAACTGAATTATCTGAAATAAAACTGTTTTGACATTAAACTCTGTGTATTGCCCAGCCAGTTGGGGCTGTAGAATACACCGACTGCACCTGTTCAGAGGGGTAAGATTCCCCCAATGAGTGTCCTAGATATGACAGTAAACAGTCTGATGGTGAGGTCCCAGTAATGCTGATGCCTTGGGGAATACGGAGCACCCCTTCATTGCCATTGCTCCCAGGTCCCCTCTGGCCCAGAGTGGTAGCAGCTGATAGGGCCCTATCTATGGGTTAAATAGAACTAACGGCATACTTATGCTAAACTGAACTCTTTGATTAAACTGGATAGCTTGAAATAGAAATGTTTATTCACAATTAAACCGTACTTACATTTAAATTGCGTGCTTATGCTAAACTGAATTATTTGAAATTGAACTGTTTTTGACATTGAAACTGTACTGACACTAAACTGAATTATTATAAATAATTTTGAAATAGAAATGTTTTTGACAATTAAACTGTGCACTCATGCTAAACTGAATGGTTTTAAATAGAACTGATTATTTACCTAAAAATGGATTTGGCGTTAAATAACCTGCAAAGGTTGATATGCTATAAAAACCTTATAAACCAAACCAACCATCAGCAGTCGAGCACAGTATCGGCATTTCATGAGTCCAAGAACATAGATATTACTAAAGTGAACTAAAATGAAAATACCATGATACTGGTAATGGTTGAATGTTTTTCTCATCATCTGCATGAAAAAACTCTTTCAAAGCCGACATAAAAGGTGTAGAAATGTTTCTAATACCTTCATGCTTTAAAATCACTAAATAGCATCAATTAAATCCAACTGAGAATTGTGTGTGCTACATTTAATGACAACCTCTACACAAAGATCGTCTCTTGCTACACTCGTACCAATGCCGTTGATGAACAGGATATATTGATTTGCTCGACACATTACCCAACACAACGTTCTAATCATCAGTGGAGATGTGAATACTCAACAAGGTAAAAATGAAAATAATAAATTTGGCTTACACAACTTGCCAAATAGAAATAGAGAATATCTGGCAGATGTTTCACTCAAGTATAGTCTTTCATACCTAAACTCTAAATTTTAAAAAAAGGGGGAGATAACTGTGAACCTACACCAACTCAAATAAAGCTAAAGCACATCTCGATTATATATTCATCAACAAGAATTTGATAAATAACACTCAGAATTGTGCGTCATACTCTTCTTTTGAAAGAGTATCTTCCGAATTATTGACTCATCTCGGCAAAGACACGACTGCGTCTATGCAGAAATAAGAAACAGTCAAAACCTTTTGTTATGCCTGGTTCTCACTTACAAACAGAGATATAAGCACTAAATATACGGTAACTGTACGAAAGAAATTTGATATTCTTCAGGAAACATCTGAAACCCATATTTCAAATGAAGGATATTAAAACTTTGTTCCCGCTCACTTGAAAGCAGCAAAAGAGTGTATACGAACAAAAGCAAGAGCCAAGTGTTGAGTCTCATAGGAAGAAAAGTGGTTGCTTTTAGAAAAAAGCATCCTTATTCAAAAGAAGGAACCAACAAATGCCAACGCACAAAAACTTAAGAACGCCTTGACAGAACTCACCAACACATACCAAAAAGAATTATTAAAATACATTCAAGGCCAAATCGATAAAATCCAAAATTCAATTCAAATAAACATTCATGATTAATATGACAAACAGTAGTGAAGTGAACAGAAGGTAGAGCTCTTAGATAGTAAGACTACAAGCTGCCAACCAAGAAGAAAGGGTTCAGAAGTAGAAAGAACATTTCAAAAATCTGCTCGGAGACACTCCTGAAATCAAACTCATAAAAACATTAATAATGCCCAAATAGACATCGAACTAGGACAGTTTATGAAAGAATAACTTTACACACTATTGAAAAAAACAAAAAAAATGAAAAGCTGCAGGCCTTGACAAAATACCCCCTACAGTATGGAAAACAAAAAAATTTGACAACAAACTTCTTCGATTATGCAACGCTAGATATAAACAAAGCACAATAGAGAAATGAACAAAATACTGTACCCCCACCTTTCCAAGGAAGGCAATCTCGTAATCAGTAAGAATTACAAATACTTGACTCTTACAGCTATAGCTGCTAAGGTTTATAATGCCCTGTTTCTTAATCGTATCCAACCAAAGATTTTCAAAATTCTTAGGAAAAAGCAGAATGGCTTTCAAAAAAATTGATCCACAACCAAACAGATTTTGATAATCCGTTGAATCATCCAAGGAATTCGTTTAAAAAAAATCTCGAAGCAACACGATTGTTCGGACATTTCTCCAAGGTATTCGATTCTATACACAGAGAAACGATGGAGCATATGGTCTTCCCAAAGTTGTTAACGCTATAATAATACATTACGAAAATACGAAAGTAATGGTTTGCTTACCAGATGGAGACACAGATTTCTTCGACATTATTGCTAGTGTCTTGCAAGGAGATAGATTAGCACTATATTTGTTTATACTCTGCCAAGACTACGTACTTTGAATATTTCTAGATCTAATAAAAGGCAAAAAGCAGACTACATCGCGCAAAATAAAAGGCAAGAAGTAGAAGATATGCCGCAAAAGCAATGACAGGTCAAACTATACAGATGACCTGGTACTTCTCGCAAATACACCACCCCCAGAAGAATCCCTAGAAAAGCAGCGGGGGGCATTTGCCTTTACGTTAATGCAAACAAAACAGAATACACGTGTTTTAAACAAAAACGAGATATCTCTACACTAAGTGGCAAACCTCTAAAATTAGTAAACCAGTTTACATACGTCGACAGCAACATCTCATCGACCGAACGTGATAACATAGGTCTTGTGAGGGCGTAGAATACCATTGACAGGTTATCGATCATATGGAAATCTGATCTATCCGATAAAATAAAATGGGATTTCTTCCAACCTCTAGCTGAGTTCATACTACTATATGGATGCACTAGATAGACGCTAGTAAAACGAAAATGGAAAAGGCAGGCGAGAGACTACTCAAGAATGCTATGCGCTCTCTTGAATAATGCTTGAAAGAAACAACCCACAAAACAGCAGCTCCTATTATATAATTATGGAATGATTTTTTTATATTAATCATTTTTCGTTAATTATATTTTATCATTCAGTTTGGTTGGGCTTTGAACTATTCGGCAATCAGTTCAGGTGCACAGACATTGGGTACAGTTTACACTCGCGCGCAGGGGATAGGACAATCACAATTGTCATAATAAACCCCAGAGAGGAAATGCGGCAGGAGTGTGAATAACGCCATGCCCGGAAGCGATGGGCTTTGAATTTGAGTATTTTGAAAAATACGTCAGCTGGGTTTTTACTGAGGACCAGTCGAGTTTGGAATTGACTGTGGACCAGTCAAGCTGGTAGTTGATTTCGGGCCATGTAGAGAGTTGAAGTTGAGTTAAGACTATGGCGTTGAGAAGTTTGGGTTTCGACCGTTGAGGCATACGGTTAAGTTTTTCGGGTCTCGACCAGTGAATATTAATTGAGATCTAAAACTCCTCGAGATATGCTGAGCGTTTGGGTGTTGCTAGCATAGGATGATTAGGAAAGACTTTTAAGAATTATGTGTGTGTCTCTCTCTCCTCGTGTCGAAGAACCGAACTCAGAAGTCAAGAAGTTAATAAACGTTAGTACCTGAACAACGGAGTCGCTTGTGTATTTGAGTCCGCCTGTGTTTTTGTATTTGTACATGTACCGTTAGTTGGATTGATATTGATATCATTATGACTACGAGTAGTATACAACACTGCCTCTCATCTCAAAAACATTCTCGTGAAACGAACAAGACACTGTTAGAGAAGCAACGTCAAACACCTAAGCGACGTTTTTTATGGACTCCTACGCATGTACCGGTCAATGTTGGCTAACCAGCAAAGACTTATATACATAAGGTCTGTGCAGAGACTAGATGCAATCTAGAGAACCTACCAGGAGCGATCAATGATAGGGACGGATAACGAGAGAGATTCAAAGAAGTCCGCACTGTCAGCGTGATTGATGATGATAATGATGATGATGATTCTTTAATTTAAACTACAGAGTTATAATATACTAAAAGGTTTAAAATTTCTCAATCACAGCCAGGTAAGTAGGACTGAACTCATAAGCGACGTTCTTCGATGGACTCCTTCACGTGGACGCACTAGTGTTGGCCAATCAGCAATGATGTATATACATCAGCTCTTTGTGAACTCTAGATGCAGCTTTGAGAGCTTGGCAAGAACGATGAATGATAAGGATGGATGGCGAGGGTCGTGGAATTCCGTGCTGTCGGTACGACTTGATTATGACAATATATTTATATATATATATATATATATGTGTGTGTGTGTGTGTGTGTGTGTGTGTGTGTGTGTGTGTGTGTGTGTGTGTGTGTGAACGCTGAAAACACCATTTAAGTATAATCCACTCTAAGATTTTTAGAAGATACCTCTGTTGCACTAATTGTTAAATAGACTTCTTGGTCCTTCCTTAATGTAAATCTCATTTCGCTTTATATTCCGTACTTTCTATGTACCAACTAATAATAGCTTAATAATCGTGAAAACGTGAAACTGTTAGTTACAGTATATGCTTTTAACTTTTGTGTTATACTGCTTGCACAGAGAGATAGATAGAGAGAGAGAGAGAGAACACACATACACACATATATATATATATATATATATATATATATTTCTTATCAGATTGTCATTAATACTTCCATCATATTGTAAAAGCTGTTGATTTGCCACTTATGATTGTATACACCACATGAAATATCAAGTAATGGATTTCTAGCGTTCATAATTATAATTGTGTTTAGTTTTTTTTTTTTTTTGTGATTATTTGTTTTTGTGCTTAGGTTTTGCACCGGCTCTGCGATAATAACATCAAGCACATTTTTATTTTATTTTCTTATTTGCATTTATTATATATATATATATATATATATATATATATATATATATATATATATATACATACAACTACCAACGGAATATGGGAGAAACCCAAACAAAAGAGAAGGCATACAAAACAAAAAATTAGAAATGTGGGGAAACCTGTTAAACCAACGAAAAAAAGCCTTCTTTAATGCTATAAAAAGTGAGGAAACGGTAAAAATCTACAAGGATTTAATGAAAAGGGACGAAATAATCATCCCTAGAAAATTAAAAGAAAAGATAACACCACAGTACGCAGAAGAACAGAAAAAAATCAAAGCCAACCTTAACCTCATGAAACTAAAAGCACAAACAGAAACACTGGAAGACAAAACTACCCATTAGAAAAGCAAATACCAGGAAATTGACCAATAACTAATTACAGAACTTAGGGAACTCTGCCCCATAGAAATACAATAATTCCTAATAGAACTATGAGAAGAAAAATGCAAAAAGGAGGATGAAAAATCAAGAAAAACCCGGAACAAAAATCATCATGGCTAAAAAACCTACACCAAAAAGAGAACGAAGAAGGGAAAAAAAACACGGACAAAAGAAAAATAAAAATAAAAAAGAACATAAACAAACAACAAACCAAAAAGACAGTACAACAACGGAAGACATAATCCCCATTCACGAACAACAACATATAAAGAAAAATGCCAGATACATATAAATTGGCCAAAATACCCAAGAACAATCAACCCCCAGTAAAAAAAAACACTTTCCAAATGAAAAATATAATAAAAAGAATCCCCTTATAAACTATTGCACTCAACAACATTGGGAAAAATAAACCCATTCTCATACAATAAAAGCCACCCAATAAACTACAACACAAAAAATCTTTTTTTAGACAATACAAACAAAATTTATTATTTTTTTAAGAAATACAAACAAAATCCATTTTTTAGACCAGACGAACCGGAGGAAATAACTAATATGAAAAAAAAAAAAACGAAACAAACTTTAAACCAAAAATTGTAAACTTATTTACACATAAGTTAAATAAAGACCAAATAAACTTACTCACACTAGGTCTTAAATTTTGCCCTGCTTCAAAAAGCAACATAGGAGAACTAAAAAAAAAAAGGCCTCAAATATTTTGAAAGAAAATTTAATCTAATAGAAAAATTCAAAAATAAAAGAGACAGATGTCTCCCTAACACAGAATGAGACCAAATTCTTCCCAAACAAAAACAACAATAGTAAACTAAACACATTCTTCGAGAAATTACGGGGTATTAACCTAAAAGAAAAAAAAACTCTCACTAAAACAAAAACAAGTCTTTAAAATATACAGGAAAATGGAAACATAATTATAAAAGAAGCAGACAAAGGAAGCGCCTTAGTCATCTTACATAAAACGAACTACAAAACAAAAATCCAAATATTAAGAGATGAAACCAACTAATAATAAACTCATTAATAAAAACATGGACAATTATATATAAAAAAATCACAAAATTCTGCAACTAATAATAAACTCATTAATAAAATCACAAAATTCTAATAATAAACTAATAATAAACTCATTAATAATAATCACAAAATTCTGCAACTAATAATAAACTCATTAATAAAAACATAGACAATTATATATAAAAAAAATCACAAAATTCTGCAAAATACACAATAAATCACTAACCCAAAACGAAAAAGACTTCTTAATAAATTATAGCTCCATAAATAGTAACTTCTACAGACAACCAAAAATTCACAAGTCCAAACAAATAAAAAACGCCATAGAAACACAAAAATCCAACTATATAGAAATCCCAAACCCCAATGACCTCAAATTTAGATCCATTGTAGCAGGCCCATCAAGCAGACTTAGCAAACTAATATATATTTTACTACAACCTTTCCTAAACAAAATAAAGTGCTCTATTAGGGACAATATAGATTTTGTAAACTTCATACCAGAAAAGAATTGATTCTAACACACTCAAAGTCACAAATGACGTCACAAACCTATACAGCAATATCCCTCATGAATTATGAAAACAAGCCGTTGTATTTTGGATAGATAAATACACAGAAACATTAAAATACACCAAAGATTTAACAGAAAATTTATCATAGATAATATAGACATAATCCTTAACAATAACTCCTTCCAATTCAATAACTATAACTATATCCAGACCCTAGGAACATCTATGGGAACTAAAATGGCGCCAACATACGCTACTCGAACTCTATCATATTTAGAAGAAAACCCTATGCGAAATAATGGGTAAAAAATACGGCAACGACATAAAAGAAGAATTTACCAAATCATAGATAAGATATTTGGATGATTGCTTTATATTCTGGGAATGCCCATGGGGAGACATCAACGAATTACACAACCTAATACAAAACCTATACCCCAAAATTTTCTATGGAAAACAGTTCAAAAGAACTACCATTTTTAGACATCCTTATAAAAAACGTAAATGGCCAAATCCTCACAGATATCTACCTCAAACCCACAGACACCGAACAATACCTCCACTTCAAAAGTCACCACCCGAAAAACTGCATAAAATCCATCCCTTACACTTTAGCACGTAGAATACACACAATAATCACAGATAAAAACCTAAAAAAACGTCTTCAAGAACTACACACAACCCTAAACCAGCGAGGATACCCAACGACACTAATAAATAAGGGGTTCGAATTAGTAGAAAACATACCACAAAGAGAATTAAGGAGCCCGAAAAAGCACAACAACGAGTAACGCCTAGCATACGTCCCAACCTACGGGAACAACCCAGAACTATTCACAGAAATAATTTTAAAAATCTAGAAGAACTTAAAAACAATGACAAAATCAAAGAAATACAAGACACAACAAAAATCCCTAAAATCCAGTGACAACCCAAAAATCTTTTTAAAAAATGCTCACCTCTTCTGCAGTCGGAGAAAAGACAACACAAGGGGTTACCAAATGCAACAATAAACGATATAAAATATGTGATATAATTATAGAAGGGAAATCCTTTACCTTTAAAAAACCGGAAACAAAATTAAAAATAAATAAAGACTTAAGCTGCAACTCAAAAAACGTAATTAAATGTAACAAGTGCAAAGAAATATACACAGGGTCAACACAGGCCCTTAATACAAGGATATCAATTCACAAGAGCAATATTAGAATAAATGAAAACAAAATTAAATGTATCGAAAAATAAAGGTAAAGGCACTTAAAGAAAAAGACAGGAGTGACCACCATATAAACCCATCATTATCATGATGTCACGCTGCAAACACGGATCTCCCTGACCCTCTCTCGCCACTTGTCTCTATCGTTCACTGTTCCCGGGAGGTCTTCCAGGCTACATCCTCTATTGGCACAGACCGATGTATATAGGTTCTAGCTGATTGTCCAAAATTTGCTCGTCCATATGCAGGAGTCCACAGGAGTGCATCACTTATGAGTTCATCCTTATTTCTCTAGCGGTGTACCGAATGTCTGGTTCGTCTAATTTAGATAGTTATTGTGATGGGTGCTTGGTGGCAGTACAGCTGCTGTTTTGTGGGGTGTTGCCTCCAGGACTTGTTCAATATAGCTCGCAGCATTCTTGTGTAATTGCCATCAAGCTTTTTCTCCATACGTTTAGTTAGCGTCCATGTGGTGCATCCATATAGCAGTATCGACACAACAACTGCTTAGAAAAAAACTGCGTTTTATTTTATCGGTCAGGTCTGACTTCCCTATGACTCATAGGCTATCCCATTGCCTTTGCTAGTCACGTGTAGATGTTTTTCTCGGTTGATGAGATGTTGCTTCCGAAGTAGGTGAACTTGCCCACTAGTTTCAGAGGACCGCCCTTTAGTGTGGAGATGTCGCCTCTTTGATGAAAGCATATGTATTCTATTTTGCCTGCGTTGATATGGAGGCCTATGCCACTTGCCACTCGTTCCAGACTATGTAGCAGGGATTCGGCTCGGGCGAGTGAATTTGCTAGAAGCGTTATGTCATCGGCGTAGTCGGCGTCTGTAATAGTTTGATCTGGGTATCTTCTGCTTCTTTCCATTACCAGCTTAAAACCGTTTTCTTTCATCAAATCTATAGACGTTCTAAGCGCGTAGTCTTGGCAGATGATAAAGAGGTATGAGGCTAATGTGACTCCTTGCAGCACACTAGCTACAATGTCGAAGTAGTCTGTGTCTCAATCCGGTGAGCGGACTTTTACTTTCGTGTTTTTATATGGCATCATTATTGCAACGACAGTTTCTTTGGGGAGGTCATAAGCGAGAAGTATTTGCTTCATCTTCCCACTGTGTATGGAGTCAAATGCCTGGGAGAACTCGACGAATAAATGTGTTGCTTCGAGGTCTTTTGCCCGAACATCTTCTAGAATTCGACGAGTAGTCAAAATTTGTGATGATGTGGATCGATTCCTCCGAAAGATATTTTGGTTCTTCCTAAGAATTTTCTCAATTTTGGGTTCTATGCAGTTGTGTATTAGAGCATTGTATATCTTGGTCGCTATGGATGTAAGGGTAATACCTCGGTAGTTCTTGGCAATTCTAACGTCACCCTTCTTAGGGAAAAGGAGGATGCATCCCTTTGTCAATCTTTCTATAGTGTACTGGTTATATACAGTGTTACAGCATCGGAACAGTATGTAGTAAAATTCCCTATCTTCCATACTTCTGGGAGTATTTCGCCAAGCCCTGTTGCTTTCCTATTTTACATTTTTCTTTGTACTGAGTCAAGTTCTTCTTGTATAAACTTCCCTAATTTGATGTCTAGTTGATTACTAATCATTTTTTGTGATTGGTTCGTCTTTAAAGTGGTTTTCCGAGTAAATTCTCGAAATGTTGTTTCCACAGGTGTATTTGTTCTTCTTGGCTGCAGCTTTCAGTTTAGCTCTCGCAGTACTATTCCTTCATCTCACTTTGTCTACTCTCTGCCATTCTATCCTAGATTGTCTATCTTCAACATTGTCTGTAATCTTATTGATCTGATTTTGTATTAGATTCTGTTTGTTCTTTTAGGTATACGTTAGCTAGTTCATTTTCTGCCTTCTTAAGTTTCTGTGCTTTGATATTGATTGGGTTCTTCCTATTAAAGTAGGGAAGCGATTTTTAAACCTATCATCATGCCGTGCCACCGGCTCGGATCTCCCTGGCCCTCTCACGCCACCCGTCTCTATCGTCCATCACTTCCAGTGGGTCTTCAAAGCTACATCCTGTATCGGTATAGAACTGTTGTATGTAGGTTCTTGCTGGTCGTCCTGCCTTTGCTCGTCCATGTGAAGGGGTCCACAAGAGTATGTCACTTATGAGTTCCAAACTTTAAACCTATAATCAACTGAAAACCATTCAAACCGCAAACACGCGTAAGTTCAAGCCTCATTGAGTACCCCATTAACAAGGCCTTGTGCCATATATGTTCTCTGACGAAAGCAACGAGCTGACAACATACACGTATGTAAGAACAAAATAAATAAATCCTAAAAAAAATACATATCTCATCGTGGACTTACTCATTTAAAAATATTTATTTCTCTCTTTGGACCTACAACAAAAAATTATATATATATATATATAAGTTATGACAGCGTAAACACAAAGTCATCTGAGACTGTCAGTTTCTCGCCAATGCTATCACTGGAGCATAAGTAAATCTATGTAGACTTGTTCCTATTAACACATAGGCTAGAAACAGACAGTTACAAAGCACCGATAGCTCTATAGCAACTAAAATCTAACTTAGATATATGTGCTCTATTCACCGATATTGAACACTATTTATAAATATAGTAAATTATAACCATATCCTGGGTTCAATCCCAGATCGAGTGATACCAAAGACTCAAAAAATGGTACTTGATGCCACCTTGCTTAACACTCAGCATTATAAGGTACGATCAAGGGTAAAGTGGAGCAATCCAGGGAAAGGAGTAGCACCCTCCCCTACACCTTGGTGTAGTAGCTATCGAAAAGGGAGCCTTCGGGTCACCCCCGACTAACATCGCCAACTTTACTTACTTTATATATATATATATATATGTTGTGAGATATTAAAGATAATTTTTTCTTTTGACGTTACATAATAATTCTTCAAATGAAATATTTCTAAAAAAAAAGAATAAAATCGACTGTTTATTTTTTAATGGTTGGTTCCAAAATCATGAATCACAGGAAAAAATACGGGAAAAAATAATTATATCACTTTTCCCAAACAGAATTTTATATGTTTTTATGTGAAACTATTTGATAACAAAAGAGCTCATTGAAAGCACTCAATGTAATTGAGCCAAAAAGTGTCACATCTCATCAAATTGCTCGATTCAGATCTAAACGTTTCCTCTTAACCACGAAGAATATCCCCCAGCCCCACGATTAGAAGGACAAAAATGTTTTTACATGCTCCAAACATTTGAGATATTGTCGTTCCTACATTCACTCGCTATTAGTCATTCTAAATGTTACGCTGTTGTGTAGATATCTTCAGCAATTCAATACGTTTTGCTCAACAGGCCATAGAAGGAAAAATCAAAGGTACGTGGCAGTATTAACTCGAGAGAGAAGTTAACTAAACAATAAGAATTGATGTGTCATGATCTTTCCAGTTTTACGATTTTCCAGTGATATTTATCAAAAGAAGTGCAAACCTCCCCACTTTTAGCTTTTGTGGAGCGAATTGAGTTATCTCCCCATATATCTCTCTCCTGGTACCGATTGATCGTGTGTTTCGCATATGCATAGCCTACTTATTTCCATTAAGGTCCGTCCACAAATCTATCAATCAGTTTTGTACACACACACACACACGCATATTCAGAAAGACAGACGGATAGAAAGAGAGAGGAGAGGACTTGACTATAGAAAAGCAGAGAGAATCTATATGGACTGGAGTTTGATAGAGAGATAGGCTTACATATTAAAGGATATCTTGTATATAGACTGAAAGAAAGGGAAAAACACACACAGGCATTAGCACACACATTAATTCACATATATGTGTGTGTGTGTGTTTATGTATGGGTATGTATGTGTATGCCTGTGTACTTTTGTATGTGTGTGTGTTTGTGTATGTGTTTATGTGTATGTTTTTGTGTATGTGTGTGTGTTTGTATGTTCATGTTTGTGTGTGTATGTGTGTGCTTGAATGTATGCTTGTGTATGTATGTGTATGTGTGTAGTATATTTGTGTGTTTATGCGTGTGTGTGTGTGTGTGTGTGTGTGTGTGGACGGATATATAAGGAGAAGGGCATACAGAACTTGAACTAGGTGAATTTACGTTACAACAACCGACTACAATGTTGTTGATGTTTCTACGTAGGAATGAGTTAAAGGATGCTAATTTCCATTTCATGGTTATCTCCATTATATCGAGAATTTTGGATACAGAAAAATGACGTCTATCGCCATTTGAGACCCGACAAAACCATAGAGTCTCTAAGAAAGAGCATTTTATGTATATCGTTTTGATAAAAAAAAAAGTTCGTTATGATATACTGTAATTGCTGGGTTACGGTTATGTACAGACAAGCATAATTTATAGATAGATAGATAGATAGATAGATCAGACAGAGATAGATAGATAGAACAGACCGAGATAGATAGATAGATAGATAGATAGATAGATAGATAGATAGATAGATGGTCAGCCCAAGTGCAGACCACTCAAAAGTATCATTTAGTCAGAAATTCGACAGCAGACAGATAGATAAATAGACAGAAAGAGAAAGGACAACACGCACACACACACATATATGTATATATTGAGAGAGAGGGAGAGAGAGACAGAGAGATAGAGAGAGACTAGTAGAGCAAGAGTAACTTATCCTGTGATAGAGAAAGATAAAGTTGAACTTTATATAACAAGTCCACTGACAATTCCTCGACATAAAAAGCATTGAAATTTATTTTCTTCAGCATACTTTTAAATCTAACCTACTGACTCAGTAACCAATCAAATGCTTAAAAAAAAAAAGAGTGAGCGCCAACGTTTCAGGGAGTTTTGCACTTTTTATCTTATTTTCAGTCCGTTTCTTTTCAACATTTCAATAAAAGACTCGTGAAACTTCTTTTACTCTCAACTCAATAAAATTACCATAAATCTCTTAAAATATCGCAACATTTGAGTGCCACTTCAAGTTTTTTAATGTGAAGAAAACTCACATTGTTTATTGAAAGAGGCCATAGGATAAGCAACATAATTTTCTTATTACTTGGTTGGTTGGTTGGTCGGTTAGCTGGTTGGTAATATTTTATGGCATATCCATACTTACCCAACCCCTCCGCTCGGGCAGGATATGACACAAGGTCAATTTTTAAGTGGAGTTTAACAGGTTTGAATTCAGAGTTTTCTTTCTCCTAGACTAGTTGCCTCACCAAGGCTGAAGAACCTAGTCTGCCCTACTATTTACCCCTAGCTGGAGGGAGAATAATTGGATTGATACCTTTCCCAAGGGTATTAGTGCTATGTGAAATGAAATCAGTCTCGTCCAGGATTTGAACTCGTATCGCCGTGTCCATTTCCTACGACGATAACCATTACACCACAGGCATATCAACCCGTGTAAGTTATTTAATGCCAAATCCTGTTTATAATTATATATTTTTAAAACGAGCCCGAGCTCATTTGTTTACTCAAAATTAAAAGGTTTTATTTTATTTTATTGCTATTTAACATTGATAATTCTATTCGACCCATAGATGGGACCCTAACAGGTACTACCACGCCGGGTCGGAATAGATCCGGGAGTAATGTCAGAGAAAGGGTACTCCAGTTTACTGTCATATCCAGGACACTCATTCGAAGGGGAGGTCCTTACCCCTCTGTAGAGATGCAGCCGGGGTATTTTACAGTACCTTCCTGTACATCCAGCCGACTGGGCATTTTATAATTACTGTCCAGGAATTAATATACATCTGCAAATAGACATCAGACGCCTACTACGGTACCACACTTCAAAAGAGTTCTCAAATATTAATATGCTAGTTTGCTGAGCCCGATACACACTGAGTACTCTTCTACAGTTTCCTTATACCAGACGAATATGAGTTTTGTAAAAAATTATATCTACTTGCATAGTTGCCGTAAAGATGGCATTATTTATATACGGGTCTCTTCTGCATTGGGTCAGTGTTAGTTCCTGTGCTCTTTGCTTATGATAATAGATTCACTTCTCGCTAATTCTGCTAAAGATCAGAGTGTAGTATCGGTGATCATGAAAAGAAACAATGATGTTTGGTTAAAGAGGTGTTGCAATTCTATTTTTGATTAGAGAGTTTCACTTCTGTAAAGTTTGGCCATAAATAGCACTTAATAATAAGAATGAGAACCTCTCTGCTCCCAAGCAAAATAAAAAATATAAAGAGTGGGTAATATCACCAATGAGGGTGGAGCCATACATTTTTATTACCCCAGAATTCGTCTGACGTAATTGTTGCTCACAGTGTGCATTCTCAACTGCAATAGTCTTTGACACCCTGACGGAAAATAGAACACTAATTAATTCCGAAAGTCTTTATAATAAACCAAATGTTTAAACTATTTCTTTTATAGACACACCCTATCGATAGGGATTAGTATACGTTGATTCTATCTCCTTCAAAGGGTTCAGACAACCACTAAAAACAGAGTAGGACACTAAATTTCATCCGATAATGTAACTTCAGTTCTAGAGGTCTGAGAAGTGTAGAGAACTCTTTCATTGCCATTTCTCCCGGGTTCACTGGAACCCAGAATGGTAGTACCTGTTAGGATCCCATCTCTCGGGTCGAATCGATTTTTTTGGCTTGGTTTGGTTTTATGGCATATCAACCATTGTTGGTTATTTAATGCTAAATCCTGTTTTACATATACATTAAATATAGGATTTGTAAACACACTTTATAGATAGTCACAGTTATATGATCAAACAGTTCAATTTCTAACAATTCAATTTAGCATAAGTCAACAAAACTCAAAGGTTTCAAGGTATTGCTATTTATCACAAACAATTCATTTAAAAATCAGTCATTCGTTTACTCACTGTTAAATAATCAGACAGTTTTATTTCGAACACTTCAATTTAGCATAAGTCATTTGTTTGCACTCATTTTAAATGTCAAACACTTCTATTTGATCCATAGATAGGACCCTATCATATACTACCACTCCAGGCCAAAATGGACCTGGGTGCTATGGCAATGAAGGTGTACTTCACATTCCCCAAAGCTCCAGCATTACTGGAACCTCACTATCAGACTGTTTAATGTCATATCAGGACATTCTTTGTGAAAAGCTGCAGTCTGTGTATTCTACAGCCCCAGCTGACTGGGCCGAATAGATTTATTTAAACATTATTTGTATTTGATAGGACCCAGGGAAAAAAACTCTTAATAAACAACGGCAAAAACATGGAAATAAGAACTTGATTCCCTAACATTTTGACATGGAATAACCCGAGACTGTCTGACATGCCGTTAAAAGTATCCATTCAATTGATCAAAATTTTATTGATATCCTATATAACACATATTTAGTCTCATCCATGTGACGTAGAGGGAAATTGTTCTTGTAAATGGAATCTAGCTATTTGGATAGTTATTCTTTTGTTCTTGCTGACTGAAACTGCAAAAGTGTTTCGCTATTTTACATTTAAGTTTTCTCGCATTTTAAAGAGAAAGAAGAAAATGGTTGACAATATTAAAGTCTGCTAGCAAGTATTTTATAAATAAAAATCATCTTGTTTTATAAATATAAATTATGAACATACAATATTTTTAAGTACAGTGTCTTAAGCAAAAAAGATTCAACATTATCAATAGTGAAACGTTAAGAGACTGAGAGAAAAAATAGCACAAGGTTTTCTAACAGATTTTCATCTCCGGGAGAGACTTAAAGAAATTATCCTGTATAAGATAGAATAAAAACAAAATAACCTGTGTTTTTATTTTTGTTCTGTTTTGTTTTGTTTTGTTGCAATAAGAAGTGTTCATACGTAGTTATATATAACTTGGCTTCTCCAAGTTTTAATAGAATGATTACCAAACTGTGTGAAATGTTGTGTTTCTTAAAAGCCCTTAATGAAACTGTGACCTAATTTTGCAATATTTTCATAACGTGAGGCACAATTCGGTAGCTCCAGGTGCTTTTGCTGAGGCCGTGAAGGTGACAAACTACAGTGAACTATGAAATACTGTACTCACTTGATACTCTCAAACTGCTCCTGACTGGATTTGCTTCTATGGTTTAAAGCACGGCCTTGAAACCAATGATCTTATACCAATTTGACTATACCTGATCGTCGAGCTTCTTTCAAACCGAACGTAATGTTTTTCAACCATCTGGTTGCTGTACTGTTATCAACAGAGCTTTTGTCTTTTAAACAACAAATGTTTTTGGTTGCTTCCGTAGCATTATGGCGCAGTTCAAACTTGTAAAGCGTAAGTTACCAAATTCGACAAAGTTACATGTTCATTTGAAAAGCAATGCACAACGTGTCAGCGCACTAACTACGACGATACAACCAACCACAGCGAGTAACCTTCACGTCTTCAACTGCTTTGATCACGTGATATACGCACCGCAAACTGACACATGCGGAAATATTGCAAAACCTTTGACTCGCCCTAATATTGAATTCAAGAAGCTTTATAAATCTCAGTATCTAAATAGAAGCCTGTCGCACTTTCGAAGAAATACCTTTGGGAAAGGTATGAATCCTTTTCCTCCAACAGGTGTTAGATAGTACTACTACTGTTCTTCTACAAGTGTTCCTTTGGCATTAAATAACCCACGAAGGTTAAAATACCATTAAAACAAAGAAACCAAACCGAAGCCTAGTCTTAATGAAAGGCATTAAATCTTAATTTAAAGGCGTTTTTGATGGGAAAATTGTTGCTTTTCATTTATTTGTCTGATTGTTTCATTCAAATTTGAAGGCTACAACAGTTTATCTAAATGCGCACTCAGCATAACAGTTATATAAAAGAAAATTGAATTGGTTATCCGAGTTCAAATCCTGGAAGAGGCTGTTTGCGTTTCACATAGTGCTATAGAGCAGTCAGAACATTTTAGTTTTATAAAAGCCGCCCACTTTATTTCCTGGAGATATTAAGAGAAGAGATCGGTGCTCCGTAGTAATCAATATTATTATCAAGGAGAGTCTTACAGAAAATAGAAACGAGCCAATAGAGATAATGGGTTTGAGTTTCTTTGTTAAATGGCATATCAACCTTCGTGGGTTATTTAATGCCAAAGCCATACTTCGAGAAAAATAGCAGTGGTGCTATTTAACCCATAGCTGGGACAATAGAGATAATGGAAATTTACTAAGCTTTTTGCTTAGATGTGGCACAAGGCCATATGAAAGGGGCACCCAATGAGACTCGAACTCACTCGTGTAGGTTTGCTAGCCGAGCTTGCTAACCATTACACCACCAGAGGCGCCTAACAACATTCGGGTCGTGTGGGAGGTGACAATGTAAGAGTGGCAAGTTTATTTTGGTTTCTTTGTTTGACATATCAACTTTCATGGGTTATTCAATGCCAAAGCCTTGTAGAAAGACTGTACGGTTGCCATTTAACCCTTACCTAGGAGGAAAGAGGGGTCAATACCTTTCAAAAGTGAATGTAATGGCGCAACTAGAGTTCGAACCTGCTTACTACGATATCACTGTCCAGTACCTTAGCCGCTACACTACAGAGACTCCTTTCAAGAATGCCTGGGTTAGAATGATTGTAGGTTTGTGGCAGGTTATAATATTCTTTTTAATTAACTGCGACTAAAATCATTTTTAAATAAAGTATTACACAAGCTTTTGTTTCTTCTTCTTTTCTTTTTTTCTTTTCTTGATTCTTTCTTGTTTCTTTTCTTTTTCTTTTTCTTTCTCTTTTCTCAATTTTGTCTGTTTTGTTTGTATCGTGTGTTTTGTCTTCCATGATATAAAAACGGCTGCATTATTCCAGCGAAGTGTATAGCGATTTAAAACTTCAAAAAAAATCATTTTCGCTTCGATGAGGCAGGATGATTAAGGTCTTTTCGGAATAATATGAGCCCCACTAGTAATATTGATAATCGTGATCAAAGTCCGGATCTGATCAGTATACATGGATGCACGCATAGATATGCAAATGGTGGTATGTGTGGTGGCATCTATTCGTTCGCGAAAGAACAGGTACGTGCACAAACGCGTAAAAAATTCAAAAATTCAAAAAATAAAAACAGAGAAAATAGTATTTCAGAGATAAAAGATCATTAGCAGTAATAATGAATAATTGGTAAGAATAAACGTTCTCATATAATCAAATCATTTTACAGCTCAGCATCATACTTTCACGTTTTAACTAAATTTCTCTTCGCACACCCCCTTCTCTCTCTCTCCCTCTCTCCTCTGATATATATATATATATATATATACCTATCACCCCGCACGAGCAGAATGTAACATAAGCGGTATTTAACTGGCTTGAATTCAGAGTTTTCCTTCTCCTATATTGGTTATCATACCAAGGTTGCAGATCCCAGTCTGCCCTACTATTTGTCCATAACTGGGGGAAAATGTGGATCCATACCTTTTACATATGTGTTAGCGCAATGTAAAACACAAACAGTATTTGAACACGTGTCACTATGTCTATTTTCTACTACAGTAACCATTACACCACGTGCGCCTCTCTATGCTATAACTGGGAGTGGGGCTGTGTGTATGTGTGATTGTAATTAAATTATTCGTAAAACAGGACATTTTCGCGTAAAATCTTTCTCTGATGAATTCTCTCTCTCTCTCTCTCTCTCTTTCTCTCTCTCTCTCTCTTTCTAAATTTTTTAATTTTCGAGAGACGTTTGACACGTTACACAGATAGATATTGACATGGAAGGCTGATTACCTTTTATTTATTTTCGAGAAAGAAAAATATTTGATTTTACACTCTATCAAATTTGCCAACCGATTGGAATTTTAGCAATTATACAATTAAACCTTACGAAAATTATATATATATATATATATATATATATATATATATACATATATATTCTTCCTTTGTCAATGCCTACACGTCTTGTCACCTTTCTACTAGTATGCAACTAATTTATTGTCCCCAGCACGTGGCAGCTGTACAAGTTAAGTTTCCTGTACGGGACATATTGTTTACACGCACAATTTATTTCCTGGTTTCTTTAATGATCTTTGGACTTCTTCGAACTGCAATTGACGACATGAGTACATCATATATCTTCACCTTCTCGATCCTCAGCATTTCTTGCTGCGTAGGAAACCGGAAAAATCAACGATACATATCCGTGCTGAGGATTTTAAACATTGTGGAAGGTTCAACGTAGCCGAATATCTTTGTGGCATTATTCGTAAAGTTTGGGTAATTTCTGTCCTTTATCCCCTCGTGTGCATATAAAAATGATCAGGTGAGCAAGTGATGTTGAGACATTTGGGCAGTAGTCAAAAAATCTTTTTTTAATTACGAAGTTACTCTCACTACTTTTGAATAACAGTTTTTGGTGAACAGTTTTTGATCGTTTTTTTCTTTTTGAGAATCGATTATAAACAGGATTAAACTGTGGAAACAACACCATGAAAATAAATCAGAAGACTGATGGTTTGGTTTGTTGGGTTTTATGGCATATCAACCTTTGTTGGTTATTTAACGCCAAATCCATTTTTATGTAAATAATCAGTTCTATTTAAAACAATTCAGTTTCGCATGAGTACACAGTTTAATTGTCAAAAACATTACTATTTCAAACTATTCAAGCAGTTATATATAACAATTCAGTTTAGTGTAAGTATAATTTCAATGTCAAAAACAGTTCAATTTCAAACAATTCAGATTAGTATAAGCACTCAGTTTAAATGTAAGTACAGGTGTGAAAAAATATTTCTATTTCTAGCTATTCTGTTTAGTCAAGCAGTTCTAAGTCAGCTAATTCAGTTTAGTATAAGTACAGATTTTATTTACAGACAGTTAATTGTCAAAACAGTTCTATGTTAAACAATTCAGTTTAGTGTAAATAGAGTTTCAATGTCAAAAAACAGTCCTATTTCAAATAATTCAGTTTAGCATAAGCATGCAGTTTAAATGTAAGTACGGTTTAATTGTCAAAAAAATTTCTATTTCAAGCAATTCAGTTTAATCAAACAATTCAGTTTTGCACAAGTATGCCGTTAGTTCTATTTAACCCATAGATAGGGCCCGATCAGGTGCTACCACTCCGGGCCAGAGTGGACCTGGGAGCAATGGCAATGAAGGGGTGCTCTGTATTCCCCAAGGCATCAGCATTACTGGGACCTCACCATCAGACTGTTTACTGTCATATCTAGGACACTCATTGGGGGAATCTTACCCCTCTGCAGAGGTGCCGTCAGTGTATTCTACAGCCCCAGCCGACTGGGCAATACACAGAGTTTAATGTCAAATAGTTTTATTTCAGATAATTCAGTTCAGCATAAGAACACAGTTTAAACGTCAAAACAGTTCTATTTCGAGCAATTCAGTTTAGCCTAAGTACGCAGTTTTAATGTCAAAACAGTTCTATTTTAAGCAATTCAGTTTAGCATAAATACGCAGTTTAAATGCAAAAATCAGTATAGTGAAAGAAGCACGCTTTAGTTCTATTTAAACCATATATAAGACCCATATCAGGTGCTTCAACTCTGGGCCAGAGTGGACCTGGGAGCGATGGCAATAAAAGGGTACTCCGCATTCCCCAAAGCTCCAGCATTACTGGAGCCTCACTATCAAATTGTTTTGTGTCATACTCAGGACACTCGTTGGGTGGGGTCTTACCCCTCTGCAGAGGTGCAGTCGGTTTATTCTACAGCCCCAGCCGACTGGACAATCAGAAGAGAGAGATTTATAGAATAACAATAACTCTGAAATTGTTTATTACAGGTACATAATTAACTAATCGTATATTCAAAATATTCATCTAAGTTTACAATGAAAAGACCAGTAATTATTTTTTGTAGCAAGTTAATATATATCCATAGATGGCTTGTTTGGTGTAGTGGTTATCGGACTAGACGAGCAGACTCGATAGAGAGTTCGATTCACTTTGGGAGCCTTATACTTCTGACCTTGTGCCAAACTAAGCTAAACTTAGTAAATGACAACCTCCTATATATTCATAACTTGGACATTGATGTTCTCACCAGATCACTAAAGTTAAGCAGCAATGAACCTGCTCAATTCTTTGATGAGTGACCTCTTAATAACAAGGTACTTTTAACAATATAAGACCTACGTGCCAGACTTAAGCAAGGCTTAGTTACGAACAAACGTCAAACATATATATATATGTATATATATACATTAATGATAATTTCACTCTTCAGCAGTATATATATATATATATATATACATATATATGCTTGCAAGCACGCATTTAATATTAATTTTTCTTCTTCCTTTGTATTTTGTTCCTCAAATTTTGATCTGTTCGACGAATCGAATAATCGACCTTTCTCAATCATCGTTTCACATCAAAAAATCAACCGCCCAGCATTCAACAGTACAATTATCAAAAGCCTAATCACATGGGACATCCGAGAGGGTCATATTTAAAGTAGTACACACCACTTATATGACCCATGGTCAAACCTTTAGTCACTTATAATAAAACGCAGTTATTTTTTCTAATCGATCGAGCACATGACTCACTGACACGAGAACAAATTATTTTATCTTTTTGCCTAGACGAACATTCTATCATTCAAATTGACTATTTGAAAGGCAAGCCTTTACATGAGGTGAATATTGCATAGTTACCTCCCTTTTTCTCTCTCGCATTTCCTTTGTTCCCATGTTTTCAAATAAGGTTATATAGATGTGACAAGATTTCCCCGGGGATAACCAGTCTTTTCGCTGTTTTTGGTTTGTTTTATTTTTTGTCTCTTTTATTTTCCTTTGCTTTTTGTCTTTTTTTTTTTTTATGATTATCACTGTTTTCCCTTTTAACTCTCTGTGGTCAGTATTTGGTTAGCTTGTATTTTTCCTTGCCTTTTTCACGCCATTCTACCAAATATTCTATAAGTCCAATGCTGTAAAAAAATCGCTATATCAATTCTGATTACATATATAATGGATGAAATACTTTGGATAACATGCGCAAAACAGATTAAAAAATATAATGCAGTTTGCGCAATACATTCGACAAAAGTAAGTCTCGGTAAGATAGTAGATTATACGAGTCTCAAAAAAAGAATTTCATTTTCTCTATTACATATACTAAATTAAATGGTGTGATCTCGATTCAATGTTAGAGTTGTGATCCCATGTTGTCATCATCAACTTTTGTGTAATCTCACCAACTTTCTTCTCTTTTTTTGATTGCCAAAGTTATCTATCCAGCACACTCTTAATTTTCTGAAAATAAAAATTTACAGCTATTTCCATTCTTCACAATAGAGTTTGGCTACTTTTATTACGCCTTTAAGAACAAGAAAACAATTTCAATATTTTAGTTTTTATTAGTAAGGAGGAGAAAAGGTTTTCTGATATTTTTACCAGATGTCAGAATGGTTTGGTTTCTTTGTTTAATGGCATATCAACCTTTGTAGGTTATTTAATGCCAAATCTATTCTCCTAGAAGAACAGTAGTGGTACTATTTAACCCATAGCTGGGTGGATAAGGGGGTTCATACCTTTCCCAAGGGTATTTGCCCGAAAGTGAACGTAATAGCGTGACTGGAGTACGAACTCGCGTACTACGATTCCGCAGTCCATCGCTTTAACCATTACACCACGAGGACACCTCCTGAGATGTCAGAATGATAAGCAACTCTAATATACGTTTGCATATAATACTAATTATGGATGGGCAGGTAGTTAGTTGCGAAATTATTTTTTTATAAAAGAACGATTAAACAATGAGATAACTTTTTAAAAGGATAAATTGACCAGTACCAGAAACAATGGAACTATATCTTTAAGTTTTTAAAAAAGTTGGGGGATTGGTGAGAGGGCTATAGCAGTTTGCAGCGGTGAAGTAAAGTGGAGAGACAACACAAAAATCAATGACGTCAAAATAGCACTGTAACTGTAACATTGCACCGTAATGTCGATTCATGCGTTGTTAGTCCAAAAAGGAGTCCCGATCTTTGAGAGTAACAATCTATGAATGTGAGAAAACAAAGAAATATTGATTTATCAATATACAAATTCGGTCTATTAAGTATTGGGATTGTGTAAAAATTGTTATCAGCTTAATAATAAATCAACTTTGTTTCCTTCAAAATCTACAATCCCATTGTTCTCTCTCTTGGAATCAGTGCTGGCAGTCTTCATCTGCCGCTACTTTCAGCTGGCGTCTAATCACGACCAGCTACGTGTTCTAAACTGTTTCTGAATGACGAAAACGTATTGGATTTACACTCCTATATTCTGAAATGGCTGTGATACTACTTGTTCCCGAAACAAAGATGGTGGATGTCAGTAAACTAATTAGTCTCGGGAAACTATTAGTCAGGAAAGTCACGTGATTTGTGCTCACAACTACGTCCGCATCTTTGATTTTGTCCCGCGCTTTTGGAGCCGACCACATGACAAGGATTGGTTATATATACTCTCGTCTTCCAAGAACTCATTCTCTTACATTACTACTTCCAGAAACAGCACACACACACACTCTCTCTCTCTCTCACACACACACACACATTTTGACTTACAGAGACACCACTCTCTCTCTCTCTCTCTCTCTCTCTCTCTCTCTCTCTCTCTCTCTCTCTCTCTCACACACATTTTAACTTCCAGAGACTGCATTGTCTCTCTCTTCATTTCGACTTCCAGAAACAGCTTAACCTTGCCAGTTAGTAAGACACTATTCAATATGTGTAACATGGGTGCGTATACATTCTGCGACTTTTTTCTTACCTGTTCTGCCTTTTCGGTTAGACTTGTTCCAGCCTCGAACACAGCCTCATAAATTTTGTCAAAACCCAAAAGAGACAAACAACCAACATGGGAGAAGACACGTTCCTCCAAGAATACATAGCTATATTTCTGTATATTGATACCTCGCATGAAATACTTAGTCAACATACATTTTATAGTCAACAGGACATTTTTTATATTTAGTCTTTCACAATTATATCCGTGTTAGTTACATACACACGCACACTATATCAGAATATTCGTAATGTTTTGTAATGATTCCTTTTTATGTATTTTTTGTTATATAAATTTATTTTCGTTTGTACTGCTTTGTTTTGAATGTTCTTTTGTCGGCGTCGTTTTACATCGTTTTACTTCGTTTGCTTTTCAATAATGAGCCAACATGAATTGTGGGAACCAAACACCAAAACCGTACCACCACAAACAGAACTAAACGTGAAGTCTTAAAGTCAAATATGAACCGAAATGTTTCATCTATGTGTATTGTCAACATTAATCTGCTGATTTTCAGGCATTGTTGCCAACTTGAAAAATCAAAATGAAAAACTCAATATCATTACTTTTTTGATCGACCGCGTATAACGCGTAGCTCAGTCGGCTGGGGTTGCAGAATACGCTGACTGCATCTCAGTAGAGGTCTAAGACCATCCCCACCAACGAATGCCCTGGATATGTCCCTAAATTGCATCTGATGGTGCGGCTCCAGTCCTGGAACCTTGGTAAATATAGAGTGCCCTTTCATTACCATTACTCCCAGGTCCACTCGGAACCGGAGTGATAGTACCATTTAGGGTCCAATTTGTGGGTCAAATAGAATTGTTTAACCATTTAACTCTACAAACAAATAACTGCTGTCAAATTGAATTGTCAGTGTTAGCAATACTTGAAACCATTAAACTGTGAGCAAACAAATGGTTAATTTTAAATAGAATTATAAGTGTTAGACTGGAATACTTGAAACCATTTAACTGTGTGCAAACAAATGAGCTCTGGCGTATTTAAAATGTAACTCACAAACTATTTGTATACAAATCATATATATCAAACATATGTATGAGTAAATAGGACTTGGTATTAAATAACCTACAAGGGTTGATATGCCATAAAATCCAGCTAAGCAGTCATATAACACCTCAAGCAGACATCAATAATTCTCAGAAATAGACCATAAAATACTGTAATTATAGATTATTGTAAAACTTTTGAAAACAAAAGAGATTTTGTTTAGTGTTGTATTCATGTTATACTTACGTATAAAATTCAGATAAAAATAATATTTAATAATTAAATTACACGAACATAAATTTAAAATCATGTAGAATACATTACATTTAGGTGTTAATTTTTTTATGAGTAAACACTAAATACAGAAAAACTTCCATTAAATAATTTATAATCATAGAGAAAATGTGACGACAAATTACAACTTTAAAGTGTCCAGGAAAAGTTTTCGGTTATATATCATGAAAGACCTAAACAAAGAAAGCTACAGTGATGACAAAAAACAAGCGTTTAAGTTTTTATTTCAGCATTTGCAAGTCAGAGGATGTGCGAGCATTTTGATATCAGCCTGATCGAGGATCAATCAGATGATGATAACAATCAAAGTTTTCTTTTTAAAACTAATAATATAGATTTTATATAACTGATATAAATGAATTTGACTTTTTTAAAACGTTTTTGCTTTAAATCAATATTTTGTCTACCTTGTAATAGTACAGGGGTACCAAGCATTGTATAATGGTTGCCTTACTAGCAGGTTAAGATAGCTGACCATTGTGAATTTTGAATGGGTGCCTCATACTTGTGCCAAACGAGTCTGAGGGTTAAGCCCCTGTAGCATTGTGGTTAACGTACTGAATTGTGACATCGTAGTAAGCAAGTTCGAACTCCAATCGACTTTTACTTTCACTTTAGGACTAATACCCATAGGAAAGGCATGAACTCCTTTATTCTCCCCTGTTACGAGTTAAATAGTACTACTATTGTTCTTCTAGAAGGATGACTTTGGCATTAAATAACACACGAAGATTGATATGCCATTAGCCAAAGAAACCAAACCAAACTAGGCTCAGCTTAGCAAATAACGATTCTACAAGGCTCATTTAATAAGTTTCCAGACTTGTTTCGTATGGGCACTTTTATTGATAGTACACGCATAAAACTCTAGTCCCCTTCGAAGTAATCTCCTCCGGCTGCAATGCACTTATTGTACTGTTCCAGTAACTTCTGGAAGGCCCCATGGAAGTCCTCTTGTGTGAGCGTCTCAATGACCTTCGTCACAGCCTCTTTCATCTCATCAATTGTCTCATAACCACAGCCTCTAAGGTTTTCCTTGAGCTTAGGGAATAACCAAAAGTCACAGGGAACAAGGTCTGGGCGATAGGGAGGCTGAGGGACTGTCTTGATGCCCATCTGTGACAAGGATAGAGTTGTGGACTGGTGTATTGTCCTGGTGGAAATGCCACTGACCCTATTTGAAGAGTGCTGGCCTCTTCCGACAGAATCTCTTCCTGAACTCACTTAAAATCTCAACATTGTATTCCTTGTTGGCTGTCTGTCCAGTGAGAACCCAGTGCATGTAGATCATGCCAGTGCTGTCAAAAAAAAGGGATCATCGAAATTTTGTGGGTGGATTTGGTCTGTCTGGCCTTCTTGGATCTGGGAGAGCCAGCATGCTTCTACTGGGAACTCTGACTCTTGGTCTTTGGGTCATAGCAGTAGATCCAGCTTTCCTCGCAGGTCACCAGAGCATCAAGAACTGCGGGATCTGAATTGATTATCTCGACCATCTCCCTGCTGTCATGACAACGTCTTTTTTTCTGATCTTCTCTGAGCACCCTTGGGACAAACTTGGCGCGAATCTTCCGTATCTTCAGTTCCTCGCGAATAATTGTGAGTACAGTTCCCACACTGACATCAAACGGTGCACTTAATGTCTCTATAGAAACACGACGGTCCTTATCCATGAAATTTTTTATTTGGCCAATCAACTCTGGTGTTCTGACTTCCTTACTCCTCCCACAACTCTCATCATCCCTCACAGACTCCCTGTCTTCCTTGAATCTCTTATGCCACTCAAAAACTCATGCTCGATTCATGCAAGATGCTCGAAAAGCAGTCTGAAGCATTCCATACGTTTCTGTAGCATTTTTCCAAGTTTTAAACAGAATTTTATTGAATATCGTTCTTCTAAAGTGTCCTCACGTCCAGATTGTATTTTTGAAATTCACCAGCTGTGACAATCAGGCTTTAGTAGGGTGTATTCCAATTGCTGCTGTAGCTGTTCATTTGAACGTGAAATCATAGAAATTGGTCAATCATCTCATAAGATGTATAGTAATAACATACTGAATTTTCGAGAGTCTACGATAATCTTAAATGCCTGTACAAAAAAAAGTCCGGAAACTTATTGAAGGCACCTCGTAAGTTGGACCAGAAGATAGCTCGACTACGAATATATGTGAAAGTATTTCGTGTCTCAGAGATAAAACAGAGGAAGGTTAGGGAGAATGTATATGAAAACACACAATTAGACCCATACACAATTATATATGGATATACTCGAGAATTTCCTTTGATACAATAGATATAAACACATGTAAATTTCCTCACAGTGGCGTTGCAAAGTCTCGATAAAATTTGGCGCAGACAAAGAGGAGATGAAGAAATGAGGACAAGTTCGCATCAAGATAAAGGAAAAAGTCATGCACATAATCAAAAAAATTCCTCTTTCGTTATTAATAATGTTACAACTCCCCTATGGACCCGTCTCAAAAACAGAGAGGCATGAAATAGCATTTTCTGGTCGATGAACAAAGATTCATTTTTTAACTAATGGGGAAAGAGTTTCGCTGGCCCTGAAATTTAGGCCGTTATTTGTCCTCTGCTGGTTACAAACTGATTTCCTGACCCTTTTCAAAAATCCCCAACTCTCGCATGTGACCCTTTCTCGCACTCACCATGAGAGTTCCCGTGAGTGATCCCTTGCTGTCGATTACACAGCCAGGCACCAAATTTACAGGTGGTGGTAGGTGACCACTACAGTATACTCACGCATTCACTTTAAATCAAACTACAATTCTATATTCTTTCATGCTGTAGTTGAGTCAGTACTTCTGTATGGCTGCACTCGAACAAAACGCTTTAAGAAAAAGTTAGATGAGAACTACACAACGATGCTACGTTGTGTTTTAAAATTATCCGGGAAGCAGCATCCCATAAAAAAGCAGCTGTGCGACATTTTACCTCCTATCTTGGAAACTATTTAAGTAAGTCGAACAAGACATGTTTGGACACTGCTGATAAATTCCTGAACTGTGTCATCCTGTGGACTTCAAGACAGTGCTGGCTGATCAGTAAAAACTTATGTTCATTAGCTCGAGGTGGACAGTGGATGCCGTGAAAAGGTCCTACCAAGTGCTGTGGCCGATAGTAAGGAAATCTGCACCGTCGGTACACATTGATGACGATGATGATGATGATGTTCAAAACACGTAAATAGAATCTGCTTACATCATTTAGATATATTAACAGGTAAATTTTTGTTGTTAGAATCTGGATGATCAGTAACTAGTAATATATACATCTATAAATTGAACATAAAAATAAAATCACCCCTTTCTGCCTGTGTGTGGTCACATTAAGATTAAATTGATGAATTCAGGCAAGCCTATCAAGAACCTGGGCTCGTTCTGGCTTGTCTCTGCTCGCCCGTCACCCCGCGTGTATAGACCCGTGAACGTAAATCGGTTTAAGATATTAGCATAAAATTTCCGACGAGGACAGAAATCGATCTTCTCATAGCCCCTGCAATCATCACTACTGAAATGTAATATTCGCTAACTCACATTTTTAAAAAGATTTTTCGAGATGTTTTTTTTTCCGGAAACGGTTAAAATATTTGGCTTCGTTTTATATTTTCTTTCTTTCTTTTTTTTTTTTTCATTTTTTTTTTTTTGTCTATAAAAGATTTGCGTGGGTGCCGAATGGGACAAAGAAAGAATCCGAACAAGTTTTCTATTTGCTGACGTTTCTTATTCTCATTGATTAGCAGCATCCATGTTTGCCATCGATACAACAAGAAATAATGGACGTTTTGTTGCCAGCCATAACGCTTCTTATTAATAGTTTAATAGTGAGACCCTTTTGCCATGCATGTATATATATATATATATATATATATATGTATGTGTGTGTGTGTGTGTGTGTGTGTGTGTGCATTCCAGATAAAAGTTTACTTTTAAGATTTTCTTGGTGTAAGATTACTAACACGCTTTGGCCGACCAACAACAAAAAGTATGTTTGACGGCTCGACCTATACAGAAGGTATAGGTCTACTCAAGAATTTTGACCTGAATCTCTTGAGTTCGAGTTATATGCCAGATCGACTTGTACGCCGCAAATCACAATATTTATATTTATTTGTTTCTTTTTCTTTTGTTTTTTACCTATGATTTCTACGTGACATGACCTTATGTCATATGGTCGCCAGGTGTTAGAATTGGTTTTTGTGTTCTTTTGTAGAAATCTTATATCTCTCTTTGGCGCTAAATCTTTAAATATTGACCTATCGATTGTATCATAAGTTATATTTACATGAAATGTATTCATTTTACAAATAACTGAATATTCTACGTTAGGAAGAATTGTTCTCATTCCATCGTGTCATGATTTAGCCATGGCTGTAATTCTTTATGTAACAAATAAACCAGGAATTAACGTCAATATTATGCAGCTTTATGCTCCCCCAAAAGAAAAAGAATTTCTAACCTTCGAGATCTGAATTGCTTTCAGGCACTTTATTTGCTCGATTTCATATTTTTAAGGTTCCATGATTTATGACAAGACCCGCTAAATCACTAACTCGTGCTTCTGTTGTCCTGCAAATATAAATTCATGCAAAGTATTCACTGAGCATGGACAACGGAATGATAACAATATATTCCTGTTGATTGAATAAAAGATTCGGTTTGAAATTCAATCACTACAACAAACACCTAGAAATTGATTGATTAACTGATTTTAACTGCATGTCAACCCATTTAGGGTTATTTTATGCCTTGAGGTTAGGAAATCGCGTTCATTGTACGTTCATATTTACATTTTTTTTGTGTAGTTGTTTCTTAAAAGTATTTTTACACACGGTGACATCATTTACTGTTATAGACCCCATCCACTTTTTAAGGTCTCATAGTAGCCATGGCGAGCAATTTCCCATCATAGGGTCTCTCGAGGTAGTGGCAGGGTTAGTTGGTGTGAGGCGGGCTTATCATAACTGTTATCATCGTAGAAAATTAAATTGGCAATACGAGTTCAAATTCTGGATGAGGCTGTTTGCTTTTCACTTCGTGCTAATCGGGTAAAGTACATTTGGGCTCGGCTAATATGACTCGGCTGTTTTGGCGCTGGCCGTTTTAGCTTATTTGGCGACGGACATTTTGTTTGGGTTGTACCCAAATGACCGAACACAATTGTCCGATTCCGTATTTATACCCTTAGAAAATTCGTGAATTCATCTGTTCTACCTTCATCTATGAGTAAATAGAAGGGCAGACAGGGTTCTTTAGCCGTGGTAAGGAAACCAGTTTAGGTGACAGAAAATCCTGGATTCAAAACAGCTTTACTCCGGTTAAAAAGTGACCTTAAGTCAAATACTGAGGGTTTGGGTAAAAGCATACTTTGCGATACCCATCTTCTCTCCAAATAAAACCTGACAGATTGTATTAGGTTTCACTGTTCCTGTATCAACGAACGATCTCTAACCTGACTTGAATATATGACTTGTAACTCACGCATTTCACTTTTCCAACGACCTGTAAGAAAATAAACATTAAGGGTCCATTTTAGAACCAGTTTTAGTCGTTTGTTTGTTGCTTCCAATTACAATTTTTACATTCGTCCTCTCAAATACTATACTGCACTTGTTTGTGTTTATAAAACTCACTTGCCTTACGTTTAATATAAAACGCAAAGAATTTTTCACAAAAATGCCCTAAGCTAACAATAGAATAAACGCAGATGCAGATGCGCTGTTGAGACTGTCATTGGCTAAGCAATCAATTTTCTTTCACAAACTTCACTTGAATAATCATTCCTTCTGCTGAAAAAGAAATTGAAAAAATGATAAATTATATTTACGAACCGAAAAGCTGCCCTACAAAAATTTACAAATTTTAAGCTAATTCTTTCGAAGTTCTGAATGGAGACTTCACCCCCCACTCCCAAACAATCATAGAACATAACATCGAACTATGTGAGAGGATCAAAAGTTTGTAAATGTCATTGGTAGGTTAACGTTTTATACCAACATAAGCACTTTTTTTTTAATCTTGACGTTCCAGCGACCGGATAAATGTCACCGAAAAAAATTAATGAATAAAAAGGTAAAACTTGAGTTTTTGGCAAGAGATATTAGTGTTTGGTTTTTGAAGGCAAGTGGGTATTTGGGGGCGTTTTATAGGAGGTTTTTTTTTTGTTATTTTTTATTGTATTTTATTTATTTATCTATTTATTTGCTTTATTTCTTATTGTAGTTTTTCAGCTTGATATCTATTCTAAAAGGTGTCTTCAAAAAGTATTGATACTGAAGCTGTATTTACTAAGACAGATATAAAACGTTCATTTTCTTCAAAACAGTCACCTTGGCATTCAATACAATCATCCTAGAAAGTTTTTTATCGCTCGAAACAATTCAGTAACTTATTTCAGTGGGTTTTCCTTTCACTTGAAGTACTTCGGAAACTTCTGTTTCGATTACATGTGAAGTTTCCCCAACGTGTTTCTTAAAATATCCACTACGTTCTCAAATTTCTTGCCCTTTTGATAAATTTTTTATAGGAAATAAAAAAAACCTTGTGTAGGGTCAAGTCTGGTATAAAGAATCTTTCACTTGTACAATCCTAAGTTTTGCCAAAATATTTCGTTCACAAAGCATCGAAACTGCAGGTCATAATGAATCAAGAATTAACAGCATCACTTATAAAAGAGAGTCAGTTATAAACATGCTGGCCCAGTCGGCTTAAGCTGTAGAATACACTGACTGCAACTCTACACAGGGGTCAGAGGAGTCAGACTGGATATGACACTAAATAATCAGATGGTGAGGCTTCAGTAAT
>OY757921.1:10884893-10974893 GCA_963585895.1 Sepioteuthis lessoniana | reverse complement strand
TTTGTATGAGCATTTGAAATTGTCATGGACACTTGAAAATTCAGTATGTTATTGCTTGCATGAATCAAGCATCAGTTTTTGAGTGGCATAAGAGATTCAAGGAAGGCACGGAGTCTGTGAGGGATGATGAGAGGTGTGGGAGGAGTAAGGAAGTCAATACACCAAGTTGATTGCCCAAAGGGTTAGGGTTAAGGTTAGAGTTACTATGTTGAGGTTTTAAGGGAGTTCAGGAAGAGATTCCGTCGGAAGAGGCCAGCACTCTTCAAATCGGGTCAGTGGAATTTCCACCTGGACAATACACCAGTCCACGACTCCATCCTTGTCACTGACTATTTGACCAAGATGGGCATCAAGACAGTTCCTCAGCCTCCCTATAGTTCAGACCTTGCTCCCTGTGACTTTTGGTTATTCCCTAAGCTCATAGGCTGTGGTTATAAGACGACAATTGATGAGATGAAAGAGGCTATGGCCAAGGTCATTGACACGCTCACACAAGAGGAGTTCCGTGGGGCCTTCCATAAGTTGTTGGAACGGTACAGCAAGTTCCTTGCAGCCGAAGGAGATTACTTCGAAGGGGACTAGAGTTTCATGTGTGTATTATCAACAAAAGTGCCCATACGAAAGAAAGTCTGGAAACTTATTGTATGCACCTCTTACTTTAAACCAATTAATATAATTGGAGAAAAATAGCAAATACAATAGATAAGTGTCAGACCTGACAGATAAAATAAAACGCAGTTTCTTCCAAGCAGCGATCTTATCGATACTGCTATATGGACGCTAACTAAATGCTAATTAAACGGATGGAGAAAAAGTTTGACAGCAACTACACAAGAATGCTGCGAGCAATTTTGAACAAGTCCTGGAGGCAACACCCCACAAAGCAGCAGCTGTACGGCCACCTACCTCCCATCACGAAAACTATCAAAGACGATTCAGTCATGCAGGACACTGCTGGAGAAGCGGGGACGAGCTCATAAGTGATGTTCTCCTATGGACCCCTCACATGGCCAAACAAGGGCAGGGAGACCGGCTCGAACCTACATACAGCATCTCTGCGAGGATACGGGATGTAGCCCTGAGGACCTGCCAGAAGCGATGAATAATCGGGAGCAGTGGCGTGAGAGGGTCAAGGATATCCGTGCTGGTGGCACGACAAGATGATATATATCGTCACTTTCTTATGATATAACTGTCAGAAATAGATAAATGTGAAAAATATTGAAATTAATTGAGATAGATAGATAGATAGATAGATAGATAGATAGATAGATAGATAGTGCAAGTCAATTGATTTGGCAATTAGACAAGAATAACTGCCGACAGGATTAAGTCATGTTCTAATCTACGAGATGTTGATACTTATTAGAAGAATTTGTCAAGGAAAAGTCCAATCGTTATGTCTGATCAAGACGAAGATGCATTCCTCAAAACGATCAGTCGAATTAACATAGCTATTTCGACTAAAAGCGCTCGAGCTACAACGCCTTGTCAATTTCCGTCGTAAATAACAGTGAATGAACAACCAATGATAAAGAACGCGCTGTTTATTTCTCTCTCTCTCTCTCTCTCTCTCTCTCTCTCTCTCTCTCTCTCTCTCTCCACACACACACACACAGTCGTTTGAATGGTCAAACCGATTTGGAGCCAACAATAAAGCACGACTTGGTTTAGATTTCAAGTGTATGAGGTCACATTTACATGTGAATTGCTTTTCGTTGTCTAAACGAATGCATTGCGCTTGAAAGCGAATGTTGCAAAACAATCTTATCGGGTAAAGAAGAATGGTATATAAGATCACAGCAAAGGAGAAAGATAAATTTCCATGAGGGGATAAAATTGAGACAAGAACGAAGAGACATAATATTAATAATATTGCGACTGAAAGTATGCGATAAAGTAAGAAGAATAAGGAGTAATTAGCAAGAAATGGAGGCGCACTTAACGTAACAGTAATAGCCAAAGAAAATAGAATCAGTGACCCGTGTTCAAATCCTACATGGGGCTGTTTACGTTTCAGTTCGCACTGATGCTTTTAGGAAAGATATGAATCAATCAGTTCTCTCTCCGGTTATTGGTAAATAGTAGCGTAGACTATGACCTTCCCTTTCGGACTAATGCCCCTTGGGAAAAAATATGAACACCCTCCTGCTATCGGTAATATAGTATTAATGCTGTTCTTATGCAAAGATGGCTTTAGCATTTAATAACCCACAAAGGTTGATAGGCCATTAAACAAATAATCCAAAACAATTATATGTACTAGGTACTAACGATATTTCGCTCTTTTTTCCGTTAAAATGAATTAAGAAATAATGTAATATAATGGCCAAGGGATTTCGTTTTATGCCTTTGGGTTTAGTTAGGCTGAGAACCTTTCTGCTCAGCACATGGGTTAGTTAGGTGCAACATTAACGCAGGTGTTCACGCGCGTGCAGGCGGGCGGAACGGACGTGTCACTCAGAGATGTCACAATAGCCCGAGATGGGAAACGGGGCTAGCAAGTGTGAATGACGTCACGCACTGGAAGCGCGCGGAAGATTTGGGGAGATTTTGCAGAAAGTCAGAGAGTTGAGACTAGACAACGGACGAGAAGGGTTGACTTTCGCTTGCTCGAGGAGGCCTTAGGCAGGTGTCGCATGAGATGTAGGGGGCAGATGAAAAAGCCAGGATAGAAATATTTTGCCTCTCTCTCCTTATGTCGAACAACCTTTAAACTCAAAGGTAATAAAAAGTTTCGTACCTGAACTGAGAAGTCGTTACGAGTTTTTAGATTTTCGAGATTCCTATGTGATATATGTTATAAATAAATGAACATTATATGTGCATTTTGCATATTCATGTATATGGTACAATAATTAATTTAAATTTAAGTTAAAAAATTAGTTATATTTGAAAGATAATAAAATAAGGAATATCAGTATTAAGAGAAAAATAACATTCTATATCTAATTAATTCTTATAAATCTGAAAGATTTAAGTTTCCCAAAAGTCGACGACTTTCCTCGATTAGAGGTAACGTAAATTAAAAATGTTATTAAAATTTTTGAACAGTTTTAAAATATTTTAAAATAGTTTAGTATCTAGAAATATTAATAAACGGATTTATGTAAAAATATTACTTACATTTTGATGACTGTATAACTTACCATGGTACTTAAATCCAATTTGTAGGTCAAAATCAATGACAAGATATTTTGTTCCTCATTTTAGGATACTAATATTAAAGTGTGCTTCAGTTTCCCGCTAAAAATTATTGGTACGGAAGACCAATCAGAAAAAACTCAACATTTTAAGTATAGAAAATCGTATCAGCAATCGTTAATTTTTTGTAATTTGTTATGAAAAAGGAAAACAAACACGTTAACACGGTTTTTTAATGTCCAATTAAGAAGACTCCGTGAAATAATTATTTTTAACTTATTATTCATTTATTGTTTAAATAAGTAAAGTTTTTTTAGACAAGAGGAAAATCAGATTGAAATGAATAAGTAAAGTTGGCAACCGTAGTCGAGGGCGTCCAGAAGGCTCCCTTTTCGATAGCTACTACACCGAGGTGTAGGGGAGGGCGCTACTTTTTTCCCTGGATTGCTCCACTTTACCCTTGATCCTTACCTGATAATGCTGAGTGTTAAGCAAGGAGGTATCAAGTACCATTTTTAAAGTCTTTGGTATGACGCGACCTGGGATTGAACCCAGGTCTCCCGAACCATTGGCGAACACTCTACCCACTAGACCAATGAGTTGGAGTATTTCATATAACATTGCTTAAATAGTAAAATGATATTTTTAATTACCTTTTTAATAAATAATGTTTTACTTGATAATAATCTACAAATCTTTCATTGCTCCTAAAACACTAATTTTTACTTTTTTTAAATTTCTTGTTTTTATTTCCTCAAATTTTTACATGAATATTCAACCCAAATACAAAGTGTAAAACTCGAAATTGCTTAATAATTATTTCAGTAGATTTCTATACTTTTTCCGCCTAACATTTTTTGTATCTTAAAAAATAAAAAGAAAAGATCCAAGTTTCTTGCTGTCGGATATATTTTTTTCGGTTTGGAAAAATATTCTTCACTTGATAATATATCAAGAGTCTGTCTGTTTTTGAAGAAGAGTAATTCAAAACCTTACGCAAAATTAAAGTCCCCGCTTTTTTTAAGTTAAAAAAATATAGATACAGAATTATTTCCCAAATAATCTGAAAGAAAATTTTATTTTCTATTAACTTACTGAATTGAATGTTCTCAAAACATTTTTTCTAAATTCAGTATTCATATTTAGGGTACAATTTTCTTCCAGCGGCTCCCAAGTAGATCTTTTTTTTATTTCATGCACACTTTCAGATATTTGTCTTTTTAGTATATACGGGAACTAAATACCATATCTGATATCCCTACTGATTAAATAGCGCCACGCATAAGGTAGGGGTGTGAAGTTATGTGACTAGAAAAGAACCAGCAATTTTTTTGATAAAGAAGCTTAATTCATTAATGAATTTTAATTAAAATTGGATAATTCCGTTTTGTGTTTTGTTCTTTATGGTTTTGTTTTTTTTTTTGTTTTTTGTTCTGTTTTCTATTGTTTTTGTTTGTTTGTTTGTTTTTTGTTTTTTTTTTTGTTTTGTTTTGTTTTTTTGAGGGGTTAATCAGAGGTAGTGAAGTGTTAGAATATGAAAGGTTCAGAGCGGCCACGTTATTAATACCTAATCTAATACTGACAGAGTGTCTAGATATTGCTTGCACTGGGCTGCGCCTGAACTGTGGCCAGGTCGCCCGCTGTCAACCCAATGATTAGACGGGTTGGATCGCTTTGGCAAATCTAATCAATGTCCTGGTGATTGATTGGTTGCTGAACCGGGTCTTGGTAGGTGTTGTTATATTTTGACCTTTTGACCCGGCCAAAAATGCCATTCCAAGGTGATGCACCGGAAGGAGGTGACACACTCCAATGGCAGTTATGAGAGGAAATCGCGTGGGCGGAAATTGGCTGATGAAATAGGACGAGCTAAAAAATTCCCATGGTACACTCATAGACTGATGCACCAGAAGAGAGTGACCTGTGAACTGCATGACAGTTACTTCCGCTTGATGACGATTAAACATTCGATTTCAAAGATCGAGTGGGCGATCGAGTGGGCGTTGAACTATTATATAACGCAGTTGAATTCGAGTTCCAATGGGAGATGAAATGTGGTAGGGAAAGCCACACCAGGCCGAAGGGGCTTGGGGCCCTGATGAATTGGGGTCCAGAGAAGATGCTGATAAGATGCAGTAAAGAAAGCCAGCACCCAGCAGAGTGGACCCCAGGGCCTCCGGTTGAGCATCAGGAGAACGGGAAAGACACAACGTTGACGGCTATAAGAGTGGGGGTCAAAATATTGCAGTTATGTTCGTTCTCCAGCCCCCTCTCACACGTAAACTTTGAGTAACCCTTTTCGAACTCTTACAATAAAGCGAGAGGTAAATATGTTTATAAAGAAGTCTTCCTGCGTCTGTTTATTATTGTGTCGTTATGATACGGCACATGAGAATATAACAGGTGTTAGCTGCAGGCGGGCTGCCTGGTTAGGTGCAAGCTGACTGGTCGTCGGCCTGGGTGATGTCTCAAGCCCTAGTGAAGAGTCTGCTCCGGAGCGTCACCGATGAAGCAGAATCTAGAACAGCTGGGATAATACAAGAAAGCTGGATCAAGGCTGAAATGGTGTAATGGTGTTGGAATGGTGCAGCGTGGATAGAACAATTTGTACATTTTGACCCTTATCGCCCGAGCCGGGCAGGCCCCAATACTGCTTTTTTTTCTTTTTTTTTCTTTTCTTTTTTTTTTTTTTTTTTTGCTTGCTTGCTGATTTATGCTACAGGAAGGAGTACAGTCCAACGGAGTCGAGGTGTAACTTCTGCTAGTGAAAGAAAAGTAGCTTCAGGCGAGGACAGGTTTGTTGCTTTTATTTAACACGCGTACTACGATGATTGCATAAAAAAAGGTTTGATTCTTTATAATTTGAAGTTCAAGTATTTCACACTCCACTGATCTCTAAAAGCTAACCCTCACATCAGATGCAGTTTGGTGTCATACAGAATAATGCCATAAGGAGTAATTATATCATAGCAAAAATTGAAAATAATCAACTGAATAGCAATTGGGACAAAGATGAAACGGTTGATCACATAATCACCGAAGTTTGGAGGTGCCCGCGGTGTAATGGTTATCGTCGTAAGAAAATGGACACGGTAACACGAATTCAAATCCTAGACGAGGCTGATTGCATTTCACATAGTACTAATACCCTTGAGGTTTTAAGTGAGTTCAGGAAGAGATTCCGTCGGAAGAGGCCAGCACTCTTGAGATCGGGAACGGTATGAATCCAATTATTCTCCCTCCGGCTATAGGTAAATAGTAGTGCAGACTGGGTTCTTCAGCCTTGGTGAGGCAACTAGTCTAGGAGAAGAAAAACTCTGAATTCAGACCTGTTAAACTCCGCTTAAAAATTGACCTTGTGTCACATCCTGCCCGACCGGAGGGGTTGGTAAATATGGAACACATAATAACCGAATGCAGCAAAATGACATAGAAATAATACAAAGGTATACCTGACTGGGTGAGAAAGGCTATCGACAGGGAATTGTTCAAGATATTAAAATATGACCTTGATGATAAATGGTATATAGACAAACCAGAGAGTATCCTAGAAAATGAAATGCATAAAATTCTCTAAGATTTTCAAAAACAAACTGATCCCCCAATTCCGGATAGAAGATCAGCTCAAATGCTTAGAAGCAAGCAAAGAACTTTTTAATCATTAGATTTTGTCGTTCCATCGAATAATAAAGGGAACATTAAAGAAAGCTAAAACATAAACAAGTACCTGGATTTTGCGAGAGAACTGAAAAAGCTATGAAATATGAACGCGTCGGTGATACCAATTGTTGTAGAAACACTCAGAATGGTCCCCAAAGACTCGGAAAAGAGAGTCCTGGAGACTTGAGGAGATCCTTTTGTCACTCAGACTTCAGAGAAAACTACTACTTAAAACTAGTTTGAAAAACTTGCATTGAATGAAAATAGTATATTAACATACAGCTACATACGAGGTGCATACGATAAGTTCCCAGACTTTTTTTCGTATGGGCACTTTTATTGATAGTACACACATGAAACTCTAGTCCTCTTCGAAGTAATCTCCTCCGGCTGCAATGCACTTGTTGTACCGCTCCAACAACTTCTAGAAGGCTCCATGGAAGTCCTCTTGTGTGAGCGTGTCAATGACTTTCGTCACAGCCTCTTTCATCTCCTCAATTGTCGTCTCATAACGACAGCCTATGAGCTTAGGGAATAACCAAAAGTCACAGGGAGCAACGTCTGGACTATAGAGAGGGTGAGGAACTGTCTTGATGTCCATCTTGGTCAAACAATCTGCGACAAGGATGGAGTTGTGGACTGGTGTATTGTCCTGGTGGAAATGCCACTGACCCGATTTGAAGAGTGCTGGCCTCTTCCCTAGGAATCTCTTCCTGAACTCCTTTAAAACCTCAACATAGTAACTCTAACCCTAACCCTTTGGCCAATCAACTCTGGTCTAATGACTTCCTTACTCATTCCACACCTCTCATCATCTCTCACAGACCCACTTCCTTCCTGGAATCTCTTATGCCTCTCAAAAACTAATGCTCGACTCATGCAAGATGGTCGAAAAGCAGTCTCAAGCATTCCACACGTTTCTGTTGCATTTTTTCCAAGTTTAAAACAGAATTTTGTTGTATATCCTTCTTCAAAAGTGTCTGATTGCATTTTTGAAATTCACCAGCTGTGACAATCAGGCTTTAGTAGAGTGTATTCCAATTGCTGTTGTAGCTATTCATTTGAATCTGAAATCATAAACATTGGTCAGTCATCTCATAAGATGTATAGCAGTAACATAGTGAATTTTCAAGAGTCTACGACAATTTTAAATGCCCATACGAAAAAGTCTGGAAACTTATCGTCTGCTCCTCGTAATTTCAAGTATTACTATCTAATACAAATAATTAGCTAGCAGATCACTTAACATTCCCAAGAGATCTGGAACTGGAACCTCACCACTGGGTGTAGTTTTGTGTCCTATCCAGAAGTCTATAAAAGATAAGCCCACATAACAGATTTACCAGTAATATTGTATTGTCTTATGAAATTAATGTTTCTATGAAAAATATCAGTTTTACAGAGATTTTTTTATTCATGTCGGTGACACTTGAGATATTTATTGATTTATATATTTTTCTATTTTATCCCAAGCAATTATGTAATTATTTGGCATCTTCAGCTAGAACTGCCAATAAAACTAATTAGTAAAGATTAATTAAATGAGAATGATTTTCGTAAGATAATTTATTTTTCATTCTCTTGTAATTTTAAGTTCTATACGATTAATTGAGTCATGCAGCGTCATGGCCTCCTGAAAATCATTTGTTATATTTGTTGTTTCCCCGACGAGAAACCGTAACATTACTAGTTTTATTTTGAATTCTAAAATTAAAAGATAATAGGCGACTCATGTTTTTTAGATATGAAAAGTCTTTATTCAGACTGGTACAATTTCATAGCAGTCCGACGTGAACACGAAGAGAGAGGAAGACCTTGTAAGGGTTTATCTACGTATCTACTTTGCAGTGACCTCACCATCCCGTCTCTCCCACACACAGACCAAAAAACAACTTCTCTCTTTTGATTTTAAAACTCAACTGCCTTAATTTTCAGATTATTTCATTTTTATATATTCTCTATCTTAATTACTTATATATCATACTTTCTAGAATAATCACATGTGGCACAAAACCTTATTTCTTAAAGCCGGCCGACAAGACTTGAGTTGTTAATTATCCATATCCTGTCTTCCCAACGTTATTCTGACATGAGGTGTTAAGCCTGCTCCACACCTGTGCACACGTTAGACCCTTTACGAGGAACTACACTTACATTTAAAGTCCTTAGTAAACTTCCAATTTTACGAAATAGATAAAATAATTAATTAATCACTCTAATTACTTTTCAAAACAATTTCATAACAAGGTTTGGTTTGTTTGTTTAATGGCATATTAACCTTTGTAGATTATTTAATGCCAAATCTATTCTCCTAGAAGTGGTACTATTTAACCCATAGCTGCGAGGATAAGGGGGTTCATACCTTTCCCAAGTGTATTTGCCCAAAAGTGAACGTAATAGCGCGACTGGAGTACGAACTCGCGTACTACGATTCCGCAGTCCGGAATATGCCTGGTATTATTGATTATTTATTATTAATTTTTTGGCTTTGTTTTAATAAATATAAGTAACAATTCCGTCGATATACCTTTTAAAAATTCCGTTAACAAATTGAATTTACTGTAATTTTTTACTGGAAAATTTAGCTATCAAAGTCGCGAGTGAAGGAAAGAGCAAGTGTCTAAGCTGTTCTCTTCTTCTATAATATTTCTTGTATTTCAAATAAGTTTAACGTAGTTATTTAATTGTAAATAATTTCATTTTGCTTTTTTTTCACTCTTCTTAATACCAGTATTGTTTATTTTTGAATATTTACAAACACGCACACATACAAAGAACAAGTAAGTTATTACGAAAGACAATAGAGCAATCTTTCATATGTGATATAATTTTATTTTGTTAATCTTTTCAATATAATATGAAAATTTATCTAATTTAAACTAGTAGACAAATTCACTTACCTAGGAAGCAGCGTCACATCAACCGAAAAGGACATCGACACGAGGTTAACAAAAGCATGGACAGCTATCAATAAGCTATCAATTATATGGAAATCAGACCTAACCGATAAAATGAAACGCAGTTTCTTCCAGGCAGCAGTCGCATCGATATTGCTATATGGATGCATCTCATGGACTCTAATAAAACGGCTGGAGAAGAAGCTAGACGGCAATTACACAAGAATGCTGCGAGCAATCTTGAACAAGTCCTGGCGGCAACACCCCACAAGACACCAACTATACGGCCACCTGCCTCCTATCACGAAAACTATTCAAGTTAGACGAACCAGACATACAGGACACGGCTGGAGAAGCAGGGACAAACTCATAAGTGATGTAATCGTATGGACCCCCATATATGGCCGTGCAAAAGCAGGACAACCAGCACGAACATACATTCAGCAACTATGTGAGGATACGGGATGTTGACCAGAAGACCTGCCAGAGGCGATGAACGATAGGGAAGAGTGGCGAGAGAGGGTCAGAGATATCCGTGCTACAAGCACGACATAATATGATGATGATGATGATGATTTATTTCATTAAAATTTAAATACCTACACCCAGAGGGTGCATATATTTTAGAGTATCTTGAATAAAGTTTTAAATTCTCCCGCCTATTCAACCTCGTCTATTTCCCTATCCTCATATTCCTCTTCACTTCTTTCTCTGCTGCTTCACTTCTCTCCTTTCTTTCTTCATCCTCGTCCTACCTTCTCTCTGAATTACTATCTCTCTTTCTTCCTCGTGCTTCCTTCTCTCTAAATTACAATCTCTCTTTAAACCTCGTTCTTCCTTCTCTCTAAATTACTATCTCTCTTTCATCCTCGTCCTTCCTTCTCTCTAAATTACAATCTCTCATTCTTCCTCACCCTTCCTTCTCTCAAAATTACAATCTCTCTTTCATCCTCGTCCTTCCTTCCTTCTCTCTAAATAACATATCTCTTTCATCCTCGTCCTTCCTTTTTTCTCTCAAAATTATTATCTCTCTTTCATCCTCGTCCATCTGTCTCTCTAAATGACTATCTCTCTTTCAGGGGGTGTCCTCGTGGTGTAATGGTTTAAGCGATGAGCTGCGGAATCGTAGTACGCGAGTTCGTACTCCAGTCGCACTATTACGTTCACTTTCGGGCAAATACCTATGGGAAAGGTATGAACCCCCTTATTCTCCCTCCAGCTATGGGTAAATAGTAGGACGGACTAGGTTCTTCAGCCTTGGTGAGGCAACTAGTCTAGGAGAAGGAAAACTCTGAATTCAAAACCTGTTAAACTCCGCTTAAAAAAATGACCTTGTGTCATATCCTGCCCGAGCGGAGGGGTTGGTAAAAAAAAATGGGGGTGTCCTCGTGGTGTACTGGTTAAAGCGATGGACTGCGGAATCGTAGTACGCGAGTTCGTACTCCAGTCGCGTTATTACGTTCACTTTCGGGCAAATACCCTTGGGAAAGGTATGAACCCCCTTATCTCCCTCCAGCTATGGGTAAATAGTAGGGCAGACTAGGTTCTTCAGCCTTGGTTAGGCAACTAGTCTAGGAGAAGGAAAACTCTGAATTAAAACCTGTTAAACTCCGCTTAAAATTTGACCTTGTGTCATATCCTGCCCGAGCGGAGGGGTTGGTAAATAGGATCTCTCTTTCATCCTCGTCCTTCATTCTCTCTAAATTACTATCTCTCTTTCATCCTCGCCCTTCCATCTCTCTAAATTACTATCACTCTTTCATTCTCGTCATTCCTTCACTCAAAATTACAATCTCTCTTTCATCCTCATCCTTCCTTCTCTCTAAATTACAATCTCTCTTTCTTCCTCCTCCTTTCTTCTCTCTCAATTACTATCTCTCTTTAATCCTCATCCTTCCTTCTCTCTAAATTACAATCTCTCTTTCATCCTCATCCTTCCTTCTCTCTAAATTACAATCTCTCTTTCTTCCTCCTCCTTTCTTCTCTCTCAATTACTATCTCTCTTTAATCCTCATCCTTCCTTCTCTCTAAATTACAATCTCTCTTTCATCCTCATCCTTCCTTCTCTCTAAATTACAATCTCTCTTTCTTCCTCCTCCTTTCTTCTCTCTCAATTACTATCTCTCTTTAATCCTCATCCTTCTTTCTCTCTAAATTACAATCTCTCTTTCATCCTCGTCCTTCCTTCCTTCTCTCTACATTACAATCTCTCTTTCATCCTCGTCATTCCTTCCTTCTCTCTACATTACTATCTCTCTTTCTTCCTCGCTCTTCCATCTCTCTAAATTACAATCTCTCTTTCATCCTCGTCCTTCCTTCCCTCTAAATTACTATCTCTCTTTCTTCCTCATCCTTCCATACTTCTCTCTAAATTAATATCATTCTTTCATCCTCGTTCTTCCTTCCTTCTCTCTGAATTACAATCTCTCTTTCATCCTCGTCGTTCCTTCTCTCAAAATGACAATCTCTCTTTCATTCTCGTCCTTCTTTTCTCTAAATTTTTATCTCTCTTTCATCCTCGTCTTTCCTTCCTTCTCTCTAAATTACAATCTCTCTTTCTTTCTCGTCCTTCCATCTCTCTAAATTTCTATCGCTCTTTAATCCTCGTCCTTCCTTCTCTCTAAATTTCTATCTCCCTTTCATCCTCTTCCTTCCTTCACACTAAATTACTATCTCTCTTACTATCTCACTTTCATCCTCGTCCTTCATTCTCTCTAAATTACTATCTCTCTTTCATCCGCGTCCTTCCTTCTATCTAAATTACTATCTCTCATTCATCCTCGTCCTTTTTTCATTCTCTCTAAATTACAATCTCTCTTCCTTCCTCGTCCTTCCTTCTCTCTAAATTACTATCTCTCTTTCATCCTCGTCTATCCTTCTCTCTGAATTACTATCTCTCTTTAATCCTTGTCCTACCTTCTCTAAAAATTACTATCTTTTATCCTCAGCCTTCTTCCTTCTCTCTAAATTAAAATCTCTCTTTCTTCCTCGTCGTTCGTTCTCTCTAAATTACTATCCCTCTTTCATCCTCGTCCCTCCATCCTTCTCTCTAAATTACAATCTCTCTTTCATCCTCAGCGTTCATTCTCTCAAAATGACAATCTCTGCTCCATCCTCGTCCTTCCTTCTCTCTAAATTACTATCTCTCTTTCATCTTCGTCCTTCCTAAATTACGATCTCTTTTTCTTCCTCGTCCTTCCTTCTCTCTAAATTACGATCTCTCTTTCATCCTCCTCCTTCCTTTTCTCTAAATTACTATCTCTCTTTCATCCTGGTCCTTCCTTCTCTCTAAATTATAATCTCTCTTTCTTCGTCGTTCTTCCTTCTCTCTAAATTACTATCTCTTTTTCATCCTCGTCTTTCCTTCTCTCTAAAATAGTATCTCTCTTTCATCCTCGTCTTTCTTCCTCAATAGATTACTATCTCTCTTTCTTCCTCGTCTTTCCTTCATTCTAAATTACGATCTTTCTTTCTTCCTCGTCCTTCATTCTACCTGAATTACTATCTCTCTTTCATCTTCGTCCTTCCTTCTCTTAAAATTACAATCTCTCTTTCTTCCTTGTCCTTCCTTCTCTCTAAATTACTATCTCTCTGTCGTCCACGTCCTTTCTTCCTTCTCTAAAAATTACAATCTCTCTTACATCCTCGTCCTTCGTTTTCTCTAAATTACAATCTCTATATCTTCCTCTTCCTTCCTTCTCTCTAAATAACTATCTCTTTTTCTTCATCGTCCCTCCTTCTCACTAAATTACTGAACCTCTTTAATCCACGTCCTTTCGTTCTTCTCTCTAAATAACTATCTCTCTTTCATCCTCCATCTTCCTTCTCTCTAAATTACTATCTTTCTTTCATCTTCGTCCTTCTTTCTCTCAAAATTACTATCTTTCTTTCATCTTCGTCCTTCCTTCGTTCTCTCTAAATTACAATCTCTCTTTCTTCCCCGTCGTTCTTTCTCTCTAAATTACTATCTCTCTTTCATACTCGCCCTTCATTCCTTCTCTCTAAATTACTATCTCTCTTTCATACTCGCCCTTCATTCCTTTTCTATAAATTACAATCTCTCTTTCATCATCGTCCTTCTTTCTCTCTAAATTACTATCTCTCTTTCATCCTCGTCCTTCCTACCTTGTCTCTATATTACTATCTCTCTTTCATCGTCGTCCTTCCTTCTCTCTAAATTACTATCTTTCTTTCTTCCTCGTCCTTCTTTCTCTCAAAATTACTATCTCTCTTTCATCCTCGCCCTTTTTTTCTCTCAAAATTACTATCTCCGTTAATCTTCGTCCATCCTTCCTTCTCTCTAAATTACAATCTCTCTTTCTTCCTCGTCGTTCGTTCTCTCAAAATTACTATGTCTCTTTTATCCTCGTCCTTCCATCCATCTCTCTAAATTACAATCTCTCTTTCATCCTCGTCCTTCCTTCTCTCTAAATTACTATCTCTCTTTTTTCCTCGTCCTTCCTTCCATATCTCTAAATTACAATCTCTCTTTCATCCTAAGCGTTCATTCTCTCAAAATGAAAATCTCTCTTTCATCCTCGTTCTTCCTTCTCTCTTAATTACGATCTCTCTTTCATCCTCGTCCTTCCTTCACCCTAAATTACAATCTCTCTTTCTTCCTCGTCCTTCCTTCACTCTAAATTACAATCTCACTTTCTTCCTCATCCTTCCTTCACTCTAAATTACTATCTCTCTTTCATCCTTGTCCTTCTTTTTCTCTAAATTACAATCTCCATTTCATCCTCGTCTTTCCTTCTCTCTAAATTACAATCTCTCTTTCATCCTTGTCCTTCTTTTTCTCTAAATTACAATCTCCATTTCATCCTCGTCTTTCCTTCTCTCTAAATTACTATCTCTCTTTCATCTTCGTCCTTCCTTCTCTCTAAATTACAATCTCTCTTTCATCCTTGTCTTTCCTTCTCTATAAATTACTATCTTTCTTTTATCCTCGTCCTTTCTTCCTTATTTCTATATTACAATCATTCTTTCTTCCTCGTCCTTCCTTCTCTCTAAATTATTATCTTCCTTTCATCCTCGTCCATCCTTCTCTCTAAATTACTCTTGCTCTTTCATCCTCATCCTTCCTTCTCTCAAAATTACTATCACTCTTTCATCATCGTCCTTCCTTCCTCCTCTCTAAATTACAATCTCACTTTCATCATCGTCCTTCCTTCTCTCTAAGTTACTATCTCTCTTTCTTCCTCGTCCTACCTTCAATCTCTCTAAATTCCTATGTCTCTTTCATACTCGTCCTTCCTTCCTTCTCTCTAAATTACAATCTCTCTTTCATCATCGTCGTTCCTTCTCTCAAAATGACAATCTCTCTTTCATCCTCGACCTTCCTTCTCTCTGATTTTCTATTTCTCTTTCCTCTTCGTCCTTCTTTCTCGCTAAATTAAAATCTCTCTTTCTTCCTCGTCCTTCCTTCTCTCTACATTACTATCTCTCTTTCATCCTCGTCCTTCCTTCTCTCTAAATTACTATCTCTCTTTCATCCTCGTACTTCCAACTTTCTAAATTACAATCTCTCTTTCATCCTTTTCCCTCCTTCTCCCTATATTACTATCTCTCTTTCTTCCTCGTCCTTACTTCCTTCTCTCTAAATTACAATCTCACCTTCATCCACGTCCTTCCTTCCTTCTCTCTAAATTACTATCTCTCTTTCCTCCTCGTCGTTCCTTCTTTCTAAATTACTATCTCACTTTCATCCTCGGCCTTTTTTCCTTCCCTCTAAATTACAATCTCTCCTTCTTCCTCTATCTTCCTTCTCTCTAAATTACAATCTCTCTTTCATCCTCGTCTTACCTTCTCTCTAAATTACATTCTCTCTGTCATCCTCGTCCTTCCTTCACTCTAAATTACTATCTCTCTCTCATCCTCGTCCTTCCTTTCTTCACTCTAAATTACAATCTATCTTTCTTCCTCGTGCTTCCTTCTCTCTAAATTACTATCTCTCTTTCTTCCTCGTCTTTCCTTCTCTTTAAATTACTATCTCTCTTTCATCCTCGTCCTTCCTTCTCTCTGAATTACAGTCTCTCTTTCATCCTCGTCCTTCCTTCCTTCTCTCTAAATTACAATCTTTCTTTAATCCTCGTCATTCCTTCTCTCTAAATTACAATCACTATTTCTTCCTCGTCCTTCCTTCTCTCTAAATTACTATCTTCCTTTCATCCTCGTCCATCCTTCTCTCTAAATTATTATCTTTCTTTCATTCTCGTCCTTCCTTCCTTCTCTCTAAATTACAAACTCTCTTTCTTCTTCGTCGTTCCTTCTTTCTAAATTTCAATCTCTCTTTCATTCTCGTCCTTTCTTCCCTCTAAATTTGTATTTCTCTTTCATCATCGTCCTTCCTTCTCTCTAAATTACAATCTCTCTTTCATCCTTGTCCTTCCTTCCTTCTCTCTAAATTACAATCTCTCTTTCATCCTCGTCCTTCCTTCCTTCTCTCTACATTACAGTTTCTATTTCATCATCGTCCTTCCTTCTCTCTAAATTACAATCTCTCTTTCATCCTTCTCCTTCCTTCTCTCTAAATTACAATCTCTCTTTCATCCTTGTCCTTCCTTCTCTCTAAATTACTATCTCTCTTTTGTCCTCATCCTTCCTTCTCTCTAAATTACTATCTCTCTTTCTTCCTCGTCCTTCCTCCCATCTCTCTAAATTACTATCTCTCTTTAATACTCGTCCTTCCTTCTTTCTCTCTAAATTACAATTTCTCTTTCATCATCCTCGTTCCTTCTTTCAAAATAACAATCCCTCTTTCATCCTAATCCTTCCTTCATTCTAAATTACTATGTCTCTTTCATCCTCGTCCTTCCAACTCTCTAAATTACAATCTCTCTTTCATCCTTGTCCCTCCTTCTCCCTAAATTACTTTCTCTCTTTCTTCCTCGTCCTTCCTTCCTTCTCTCTAAATTACTATCTCTCTTTCATCCTCGTCCTTCCTTCCTTCTCTCTAAATTACTATCTCTCTTTCCTCCTCATCCTTCCTTCTCTCTAAATTACCATCTCTCTTTCATCCTCGTCCTTCCTTCCTTCCCTCTAAATTACAATCTCTCTTTCACCATTGTCCTTCCTTCCTTCCCTCTACATTACAATCTCTCTTTCTTCCTCGTCGTTCCTTCTCTCTAAATTACTATGTCTCTGTCATCCTCATCCTTCCTTCTCTCTAAATGACTATCTCTCTTTCATCCTCGTCCTTCCTTCCTTCCCTCTAAATTACAATCTCTCTTTCTTCCTCGTGCTTCCTTCTCTCTATATTACTATCTCTCTTTCTTCCTCGTCCTTCCTTCTCACTAAATTACTATCTCTCTTTCATCCTCGTCCTTCCTTTTCTCTAAATTACAATCTCTCTTTCATCCCCGTCCTTCCTTCACTCTAAATTACTATATCTCTCTCATCCTCGACCTTCCTTTCTTCACTCTAAATTACAATCTCTCTTTCTTCCTCGTGCTTCCTTCTCTCTATATTACTATCTCTCTTCCTTCCTCGTCCTTCCTTCTCTCTAAATTACTCTCTCTCTTTCATCCTCGTTCTTCCTTCTCTCTAAATTGCAATCGCTCTTTCTTCCTCGTCCTTCCTTTTCTCTAAATTACAATCTCTCTTTCATCCTCGTGCTTCCTCCTCTCAAAATTACTATCTCTCTTTCCTTCTCGTCCTTCCTCCCTTCTCTCTAAATTACTATCTTTCTTTAATCCTCGTCATTCCTTCTCTCTAAATTACAATCTCTCTTCTTCCTCGTCCATCCTTCTCTCTAAATTACAATCACTCTTTCTTCCTCGTCCTTCCTTCTCTCAAAATTACTATCTTCCTTTCATCCTCGTCCATCCTTCTCTCTAAATTAATATCTCTCTTTGATCCTCGTCCTTCCTTTCTTCACTCTAAATTACAATCTCTCTTTCTTCCTCGTGCTTCCTTCTCTCTATAAATTACTATCTCTTTCTTCCTCGTCCTTCCTTCTCTCTAAATTACTATCTTTCTTTCATTCTCGTCCTTCCTTCCTTCTCTCTAAATTACAAACTCTTTTTCTTCTTCGTCGTTCCTTCTTTCTAAATTACTATATCTCTTTCATCCTCGTCCTTCCTTCTCTCTAAATTACAGTCTCTCTTTCATCCTCATCCTTCCTTCCTTCTCTCAAATTACTATCTTTCTTTAATCCTCGTCATTCCTTCTCTCTAAATTACAATCTCTCTTCTTCCTCGTCCATTCTTCTCTCTAAATTACAATCACTCTTTCTTTCCCGTCCTTCCTTCTCTCTAAATTACTATCTTCCTTTCATCCTCGTCCATCCTTCTCTCTAAATTCATATCTCTCTTTCATCCTCGTCCTTCCTTCTCTCAAAATTACTATCTCTCTTTCATTCTCGTCGTTTCCTTCCTTCTCTCTAAATTACAATCTCTCTTTCTTCTTCGTCGTTCCTTCTCTCTAAATTTCTATCTCTCTTTAATCCTCGTCCTTTCTTCTCTCTAAATTAGAATCTTTTTTCATCCTCGTCCTTCCTTCTCTCTAAATTTCTATCTCTCTTTCTTCCTCGTCCTTCCTTCTCTCTAAATTACTATCTATCATTCATCCTCGTCCTTCTTTCTCTCTAAATTACAATCTCTCTTTCATCCTCATGCTTCCTTCTCTCAGAAATACTATCTCTCTTTCATTCTCGTCCTTCCTTCCTTCTCTCAAAATTACAATCTCTCTTTCTTCTTCGTCGTTCCTTCTCTCTAAATTTCTATCTCTCTTTCATCCTCGTCCTTCCTTCTCTCTAAATTACTATCTATCATTCATCCTCGTCCTTCTTTCTCTCTAAATTACTTTCTCTCTTTCATCCTTGTCCATCCTTGTCTCTAAATTACTATCTCTCATACATCCTCGTCCTTCCTTCTCTCAAAATTACTATCTCTCTTTCATCCTCCTCTTTCTTTCTTTCTCTCTAAATTACAATCTCCGTTTGATCCTCGTTCTTCCTTCTCTCTAATTTACAATCTCTCTTTCTTCCTGGTCCTTCCTTCCATCTCTCTAAATTACTATCTCTCTTTAATACTGGTCCTTCCGTCTTTCTCTCTAAATTACAATTTCTCTTTCATCATCCTCGTTCCTTCTCTCAAAATGACAATCCCTCTTTCATCCTCGTCCTTCAATCTCCCTAATTTTCTATCTCTCTTTCCTCCTCGTCTTTCCTTCTGTCTAAATTACTATCTCTCTTTAATCCTCGTCCTTCCTTCTCTCTAAATTACTATCTATCATTCATCCTCGTCCTTCCTTCTCTCTAAATTACTATCTCTCTTTAATTCTCGTCCATCTTTCACTTTAAATTACTATCTCTCTTTCATCCTCGTCCTTCCTTCTCTCTAAATTGCAATCTCTCTTTCTACGTCGTCCTACCTTCTCTCTAAATTACTATCTTTCTTTCATCCTCGTCCTTTCTTCCTTATTTCTATATTACAATCATTCTTTCTTCCTCGTCCTTCCTTCTCTCTAAATTATTATCTTCCTTTCATCCTCGTCCATCCTTCTCTCTAAATTACTATTGCTCTTTCATCCTCATCCTTCCTTCTCTCAAAATTACTATCTCTCTTTCATCATCGTCGTTCCTTCCTTCTCTCTAAATTACAATCTCTCTTTCTTCTTCGTCGTTCCTTCTCTCTACATTTCTATCTCTCTTTCATCATCGTCCTTCCTTCTTTCTCTCTAAATTAAAATCTCTCTTTCATCCTCGTCCATCTTTCTCTCTAAGTTACTATCTCTCTTTCATCCTCGTCCTTCCAACTCTCTAAATTACGATCTCTCTTTCATCCTTGTCCCTCCTTCTCCCTATATAACTATCTCTCTTTCTTCCTCGTCCTTCCTTCCTTCTCTCTAAATTACAATCTCTCTTTCATCCTCGTCGTTCCTCCTCTCTAAGTTACTATCTCTCTTTCATCCTCGTCCTTCCAACTCTCTAAATTACGATCTCTCTTTAATCCTTGTCCCTCCTTCTCCCTATATAACTATCTCTCTTTCTTCCTCGTCCTTCCTTCCTTCTCTCTAAATTACAATCTCTCCTTCATCCTCGTCCTTCCTTCCTTCTCTTTAAATTACTATCTCTCTTTCATCCTCGTCGTTCCTCCTCTCTAAATTACTATCTCTCTTTCATCCTCGTCCTTCCAACTCTCTAAATTACAATCTCTCTTTAATCCTTGTCCCTCCTTCTCCCTATATAACTATCTCTCTTTCTTCCTCGTCCTTCCTTCCTTATCTCTAAATTACAATCTCTCCTTCATCCTCGTCCTTCCTTCCTTCTCTTTAAATTACTATCTCTCTTTCATCCTCGTCGTTCCTCCTCTCTAAATTACTATGTCTCTGTCATCCTCATCCTTCCTTCTCTCTAAATTACTATCTCCCTTTCATCCTTGGCCTTCTTTCCTTCCCTCTAAATTACAATCTCTCTTTCTTCCTCTTCCTTCCTTCTTTCTAAATTACAATCTCTATCTCATCCTCGTCCTTCCTTCCTTTCTTCACACAAAATTACAATCTCTCTTTCTTCCTCGTGCTTCCTTCTCTGTAAATTACTATCTCTCTTTCTTCCTCTTCCTTCCTTCTCTCTAAATTACTATCTCTCTTTCATCCTCGTCTTTCCTTCTCTCTAAATTACAGTCTCTCTTTCATCCTCGTCCTTCCGTCCTTCTCTCTAAATCACAATCTCTTTTTCATCCTCGTCCTTCCTTCCTTCTCTCTATATTACAATCTCTCTGTCTTCCTCGTCTTTCCTTCTCTCTAAATTTCTATCTCTCTTTCATACTCGTCCTTCCTTCTCTCTAAATTACTATCTCTCTTTAATCTTCGTCCTTCCTTCTCTCTAAATTACTATTTCTCTTTCATCCTCGTCCTTCCTTCTCTCTAAATTGCTATCTCTCTTTCATCCTCGTCAATCCTTCTCTCTAAATTACTATCCATCATTCATCCTCATCCTTCCTTCTCTCTAAATTACTTTCTCTCTTTCATCCTTGTCCATCCTTCTCTCTAAACTACTATCTCTCTTTCATCCTCGTCTGTCCTTCTTTCTCTCTAAATTAAAATCTCTCTTTCATCCTCGTCCTTCCTTCCATCTCTCTAAATTACTATCTCTCTTAAATACTCGTCCTTCCTTCTTTCTCTCTAAATTACAATTTCTCTTTCATCATCCTCGTTCCTTCTCTCAAAATGACAATCCCTCTTTCATCCTCATCCTTCCTTCTCTCTAAATTACAATCTCTCTTTCATCCTCGTCCTTCCTTCTTTCTAAATTAAAATTCTCTTTCTTCCTCGTCCATCCTTCTCTCTCTTAATTACTATCTCTCTTTAATCCTCGTCATTCCTTCTCTCTAAATTACTATCTATCATTCATCCTCGTCCTCCCTTCACTCTATATTGCTATCTCTTTTTCTTCCTCGTCCTTCTTTTTCTCTAAATTACTATCTCTCTTTCTTCCTCGTCCTTCCTTCTCTCTAAATTACTATCTCTCTTTTATCCTCGTCCTTCCTTCTCTCTAAATTACTATCTCTCTTTCATCCTCGTCCTTCCTTCTCTCTAAATTACTATCTCTCTTTAATCCTCGTCCTTCCTTCTCTCTAAATTACTATCTCTCTTTCTTCCTCGTCCTTCCTTATCTCGAAATTACAATCTCTCTTTCATCCTCGTCCTTCCTTCTCTCTAAATTACAATCTCTCTTTCATCCTCGTCCTTCCTTTACTCTAAATTACTATCTATCTTTCATCCTCGTGATTCCTTCCTTCCCTCCCTCTGAATTACAATATCTCTTTCTTCCTCGTGCTTCCTTCTCTCTTAATTACTATCTCTCTTTCTTCCTCGTCCTTCCTTCTCTCTAAATTACAATCTCTCTTTCATCCTCGTCCTTCCTTCTCTCTAAATTACAATCTCTCTTTCATCCTCGTCCTTCCTTCTCTCTAAATTACTAACTCTCTTTCATCCACGTACTTCCTCCTCTCTAAATTTATATCTCTTTTTCATCTTCGTCCTTCCTTCCTTCCTTCCTTCTCTGTAAGTTACCATCTCTCTTTCATTCTCGTCCTTCCTTTCCTCTAAATTACTATCTCTCTTTCTTCCTCGTCCTGCCTTCTCTCTAAATTACCATCTCTCTTTCATCCTCGTCCTTCTTTCCTTCACTCTAAATTACCATCTCTCTTTCATCCTCGTCCTTCCTTCAATCAAAATTACTATCCATCTTTCTTCCTCGTCCTGCCTTCTCTCTAAATTACTATCTCTCTTTCATCCTCGTCCTTCCTTTCATCTCTCTAAATTTCTATCTCTCTTTCATCCTCGTCTTTTCTTCTCACTAAATTACAATCTTTCTTTCTTCCTCATCTTTCCTTCTTTCTAAATTACTATCTCTCTTTCATCCTCGTCCTTCCTTCCATCTCTCTAAATTACTATCTCTCTTTCTTCCTCGTCCTTCCTTCTCTCGAAATTACAATCTCTCTTTCATCCTCGTCCTTCCTTCTCTCTAAATTACAATCTCTCTTTCATCCTCGTCCTTCCTTTACTCTAAATTACTATCTATCTTTCATCCTCGTGATTCCTTCCTTCCTCCCTCTGAATTACAATATCTCTTTCTTCCTAGTGCTTCCTTCTCTCTAAATTACTATCTCTCTTTCTTCCTCGTCCTTCCTTCTCTCTAAATTACAATCTCTCTTTCATCCTCGTCCTTCCTTCTCTCTAAATTACAATCTCTCTTTCATCCTTGTCCTTCCTTCTCTCTAAATTACAATCTCTCTTTCATCCTCGTCCTTCCTTCTCTCTAAATTACTAACTCTCTTTCATCCACGTACTTCCTCCTCTCTAAATTTATATCTCTTTTTCATATATGTCCTTCCTTCCTTCCTTCCTTCTCTCTAAGTTACCATCTCTCTTTCATTCTCGTCCTTCCTTTCCTCTAAATTACTATCTCTCTTTCTTCCTCGTCCTGCCTTCTCTCTAAATTACCATCTCTCTTTCATCCTCGTCCTTCTTTCCTTCACTCTAAATTACCATCTCTCTTTCATCCTCGTCCTTCCTTCAATCAAAATTACTATCCATCTTTCTTCCTCGTCCTGCCTTCTCTCTAAATTACTATCTCTCTTTCATCCTCGTCCTTCCTTCCATCTCTCTAAATTTCTATCTCTCTTTCATCCTCGTCTTTTCTTCTCTCTAAATTACAATCTTTCTTTCTTCCTCATCTTTCCTTCTTTCTAAATTACTATCTCTCTTTCATCCTCGTCCTTCCTTCCATCTCTCTAAATTACTATCTCTCTTTCTTCCTCGTCCTTCCTTCTCTCGAAATTACAATCTCTCTTTCATCCTCGTCCTTCCTTCTCTCTAAATTACAATCTCTCTTTCATCCTCGTCCTTCCTTTACTCTAAATTACTATCTATCTTTCATCCTCGTGATTCCTTCCTTCCCTCCCTCTGAATTACAATATCTCTTTCTTCCTCGTGCTTCCTTCTCTCTAAATTACTATCTCTCTTTCTTCCTCGTCCTTCCTTCTCTCTAAATTACAATCTCTCTTTCATCCTCGTCCTTCCTTCTCTCTAAATTACTAACTCTCTTTCATCCACGTACTTCCTCCTCTCTAAATTTATATCTCTTTTTCATATATGTCCTTTCTTCCTTCCTTCCTTCTCTCTAAGTTACCATCTCTCTTTCATCCTCGTCCTTCCTTTAATCAAAATTACTATCCATCTTTCTTCCTCGTCCTGCCTTCTCTCTAAATTACTATCTCTCTTTCATCCTCGTCCTTCCTTCCATCTCTCTAAATTACTATCTCTCTTTCTTCCTCGTCTTTTCTTCTCTCTAAATTACAATCTCTCTTTCTTTCTCGCCCTTCCTTCTTTCTAAATTATTATTTCTCTTTCATCCTCGTCCTTCCTTCTTTCTCTTTAAGTTACTATCCCTCTTTCTTCCTCTTCCTTCCTTTCTTCTCTCTAAATTACAATCTCTCTTTCTTCCTCGCCCTTCCTTCTTTCTAAATTATTATTTCTCTTTCATCCTCGTCCTTCCTTCTTTCTCTTTAAATTACTATCTCTCTTTCTTCCTCTTCCTTCCTTTCTTCTCTCTAAATTACAATCTCTCTTTCATCCTCGTCCTTCCTTCTCTCTAAATTACTCTCTCTCTTTCATCCTTGTCTTTCCTTCCTTCTCTCTAAATTACTATCTCTCTTTTCTCCTCGTCCTTCCTTCTCTCTAAATTACTGTCTCTCTTTCATCTTCGTCCTTCCTTCTCTCTAAAGAGGGACAGGGATATCCGTCGAGAGAGGGTCAGGGATATTCGTGCTACCTGCACAACATGATGATGATGATGATGATGATGATTTATTACATTAAAATTTACATACCTGCACCCAGAGGTTGCATATCTTTTAGAGTATCTTAAGAAAGTTTTAAATTCTCCCTCCTCTTCCACCTCGTCTATTTCCCTATCCTCATCTTCCTCTTGACTTCTTTCTCTGCTGCTTCACTTCTCTCCTTTCCTTTTTCATCCTCGTCCTTCCTTCTCTCTAAATTACTATCTCTCTTTCTTCCTCGTTCTTCCTTCTCTCTAAATTACTATCTCTCTTTCATCCTTGTTCTTCCTTCTCTCTAAATTACAATCTCTCTTTCTTCCTCGTCCATCCTTCTCTCTAAATTACTATCTCTCTTTCATCATCTCCCTATATTTTTATTGATATTAATACTTTTATTACTTTTTGTTTATTCTTTTTTATTTGTTTTTATACTGAAATTCTTTTATAGCTTTTTTACTTTTATCAAGTTCACTATCTTCACTTCTATCTCTTCCTGTTAAACTCTTCTTTCTCTTTCTCTTCCCTCCCCCTCTCTCTCCCTCTCTCTCTCTCTCTCTCTCTCTCTCTCTCTCTCTCTCTGACTATATATATATATAAATATATATATATAATGTACAAATCGATGTTTTTAATTATCGTAAACATTTGTTTTTGTTTTTCCTTTGGTTTCCACTTCTACACTTCTCTACTTTCTCTCTGTTTTCTTCACCCTTTCCTCTACCTACTCCTCTCTCTCTCTCTCTCTCTCTCTCTCTCTCTCTCTCTCTCTCTTCTAACCCTTTTATTATTTTTGCCTTACTCATCTTTTTTTTCTAGAATGAAATTATCTCTTTTTCACTTTTCTCCACTTCTTTTCACATCACTTCGGTCTCTTCCTCTTTCTCTCTTTTTCAATTCATCTCAATTTCTCTCTCCCTCTCTCTCTCTCTCTCTCTCTCTCTATATATATATATATATATATAATTTAGAAATCGTTATATGTTTAATTATCTACTTGTTCATTTGTTTCTTTTCATATCGTTCAACCTTCATCACGTCATCATTTGAAAAGACTCCCTTATAAACGCCTTCAGCGTACCCCACAACTTCTTCTTCTTCTTCTTCTTCTTCTTCTTCTTCTTCTTCTTCTTCTTCTTCTTCAAATGCTAAGAATTGGGAAAGGTGGAGAAGGAGGAGGAGTCGTTCAATTACATGCGATGCCATTGATTAGAACGGAAATATTTTATTCCATTCTACTTCGTTTATTTCGTGTCATTTAGTTGATTTTCCCTCTTTCTTTGTCTTTTCTCCAACGTTTCATTCGACTTTTCATTTCTTCCTTTGTCTACTTTTATCAATTTTTATTATACACATTTTTTTTTTTTGCGTTTAGGATTTTTGTTTATTAACAACTTTTTTCCTGAAATATTTAATTTTTTTTTCCTTGTCTTTTTCTTTCCTTAATTTCTAACGATTTACAGATTGCATCTCAATTATTTCGGCATTTTTTGTTATAGTCGGTTTCATTACGCACATCATCGTCATACTATCATTGTCATTCCAATATTCCAGCGACCAAAACGAAAAAATAGAAATCAGAATGGTATTATTGCTGCTGCTGCTGCTGCTGCTGCTGCTATCAATGATAATGATAAAAATCCTGATGATGGCAGTGGTTATAAGAGTATCTTCTTGACGTTTTTTCTTTGTTTCCTTCATTCTTGAGCTTGGTTTTTTTTCTTCTTTCTCCTTTATGAATTATGATCTTATTGTCTTTCCCTTCTTCTTCTTCTTCTTCTTTCTGTTTTCGTCTTCTTTCTTCTTGTCTTCGTTTTCTATCTTCTTTTTTATACTATCTTTCCCTTCTTTTATTGTCCAACTTCTAAGGAGGCGTGCTTAGTGAAACGGTTATCGTCGTAGAAAATGGAATAAAGGGCCCGAGTTCAAATCTTTGACGAGGCTATTTTCCAATCATTACGTACTAATGCCCTTGAGAAAGGCCTGAATCACTCTGCCCCCGCCACAGCTATTGGTAGGTTGTAGAGCAGACTTGTTTCGTTAACCAATCTAGGAGAAGGAAATATTTTGAATTTAAATATTTCGCTTACAAATTGACCTTTTGTCACATTTTGCCCGTAGCAATGAGTTGGTTAAATACATACTTTTACTTTTTCATCCTTATTTTTTTATTATTTTTAGTCTTCTTCTTATTTATTCTTATTCATTCTTTTTTTCTTTATCTTCTTTCTTTTTAATTCTTCTTCTTCTTCTTTGTTCTCTCTTTCTTTCTTCTTCTTCATCCTCCTTCTTTCTTTCGTCTTCTTTCTTTCAGCTTTCTTCTTCGTCTTCCTTCTTTCTTTCTTCTTTCTTCTTTCTTTCTTCTTCGTCTTCTTTCTTTCATTCTGTCTTTCTTCTTCTTCATTCTCTTTCATTCTTTCTTTCTTCTTCTTCATCCTCCTTCTTTCTTTCGTCTTCTTTCTTTCACCTTTCTTCTTCGTCTTCCTTCTTTCTTCTTCTTTCTTCTTTCTTTCTTCTTCTTCTTTCTTCTTTCTTTCTTCTTCTTTCTTCTTTCTTTCTTCTTCTTTCTTCTTTTTTTCTTCTTCGTCTTCTTTCTTTCTTCTTCATGTTCAACCCTGCCTTCATTGTCTGTACCTTGTAGTTTTCTGTATTTCATCATTCTTTCTTCAATCAACAATAAACTCCAAATATGCACCACGCCGTTATGAGATAGTTTAACAAACCGTTATCGTTGTGAAAGAGTCCCCATGACGTTGTGGTTAACGTGCTCGAGTACGATTTTAAACTTAAAAGAAATAGTGACTGACATCATTATTGGAAACATTTATAATAACGTTGGTCATTTTTATGGAGGTGCGCGTGGTGTGATTGTTATCGTCGCAGGAAATGGACACGGCGACACGAGTTCAAATCCTGGACGAGATTGATTGCATTTCACATAGCACTAATACCCTTGGAAAAGGTATGAATCCAATTATTCTCCCTCCAGCTATGGATAAATAGTAGGGCAGACTAGGTTCTTTAGCCTTGGTGAGGCAACTAGTCTAGGAGAAGGAAAACTCTGAATTCAAACCTCTTAAACTTCGCTTTAAAAAAATTGACCTTGTGTCATATCCTACCCGAGCGGAGGGGTTGGGTAAATATGATAATAACGTTGGTCATTATTACTTCTACCATAAGAATCTGATGACTAGAAAATTTTATTTCCTCAGGTAGCAATTGTAATTTTGTCTTGAGTTTTCTTATACATACATTCTTATTTTTAATATTTTCACAGTTGATGGCAATCATTATTATCTTATTTACAATATTAAACTCTTAACCTTCATGTTTTTGCGCGAATTTGGTTTCCATTGTCTTAAGCTTAGCGTTTGTAGATTGCACCTAAAACTTTATTCATTTCCACACTTAGACAACATTTCTCTTTTTTGTTGTCGTCGACCTACTCCTACTCTTACTCCTACAACTACAACTACTACTGCAACTGCTACAACTCTTGATTGTTCTTATATTATTTATTCACTTATTTGTTCGTTTCTCCTTTGTTAATTTTACTTATCTCTGTCTTCATTTTCCTGTTTTCTTTTTCTCACCATTCTATTCAACACGTGAACCTTCTTCTTCTTCTTCTTCTTCTTCTTCTTCTTCTTATTATTATTATTATTATTATTATTATTATTATTATTATTATTTTGCTCCATGCGAGTTTTTCAATCTAGTTATTTGGTTTAGTTTGGTTTGATTTTATGGCATACCATCCATTCTTGATTATTTAATGCCAAATCCGGTTTATACATATATATTAGAAGATATATATGATTTGTAAGCATAATTCAACAAAATTAAATGGTTCCAAGTATTGCTATGTATCACTTACAATTTCATTAAACATCAGTCATTTGTTTACACACCGTTAAAGGATCAAACAGTTCTCTTTCAAAGAATTCAATTTAGCATCAGTCATTTGTTTGCACTTAGTTTAGATATCAAACACTTCTATTTGACCCATAGATAGGACACTATTAGGTGCTACCATTCGGAGCCAGAGTTAACCTGAGAACAATGGTAATGAAGGGGTACTCCGCATTCTCTAAAACTGCAGCATTACTGGGTCCTCAATCAGATTGTTTAATGTCATATCCAAGACGCTTGTTGGGGTCCTACCCCTCTGCAGAGATACAGTCGGTAAATTGCACTGCCCAAGCCAACTGTGCTGACTAGTTCTTAGAGGTAGTTCTTTAAGAGTCTAAGTGACACCAAGTCTCTCCAGGACTCTTCTAAGTATTCTAGCTGATTTTAGTAGTGCTGTGGTCTGGATGGTCTCAATTCTCCCTCTGATCTCCAGTTTATCGAGTCTCTGATCCAGTTTATTGGGGATTGTTCCAAATGCACTAACTACAATTGGTGTCACCGTCACTTTCATGTTTCACAGCTTTTTCAAATCTCAGGCAAAGTTCAAGTATTTGTCTATCTTTTTCGCTATCTTTCATTTTCACTGAATGGTCCGCAGGAATGGTAAAATCCGCTAAATGACAAGTCCTTTTCTTCTTGTTAATTAATATTTGATCTGGTTTTCCGGTCGGAATTGATTGATCCTTTTGTATCTCAAAGTCCCAAAGAATTTTATGTGTTTCATTTTCTAGGAGAGACTTCCTCTATGTGCATGTACCATTTGTCAGCATGTTCAAATTTGAATCGCTTGCATAATTCCCAGTTGATCACCTTTCTCATCCAGTCTTATCTTTTAATTTTTATGCTAATTTGCTATATTCGTTTATCAACTGTTTAACCGTTTCCTCTTTGTTATTATTATAACTTAAAGGCTATCTTTGGTGACCATTAAGCTCGATATCGAATTACATCCAATCTATATGATTTTTATTATAACTAACTCTAAATAAATAAATAAATAAGGGAAATTACTTAGTTATCTTTTATAAAAGTTATAGCGGACCGAGTGAGCCCAAGCACAGATTTTGCACTTTTTTTTTAAATTGCAAATTGGACTGTAAAATCCTTTTTTTCTATAAGTTAATGTATTTGAATATTACGCATACAAATATTTTGTGACGATGTGCCGTTTTTGGGGGGGGGGGGTTTGCTGCATCAAACATAAACACATTGTATTGTTATCATATAAATGTATTTTAAGTTTTCTGGAATAAAATCTTCAATTATTCTCCTGAACTTTTTTCCTATCTTTCTTCTTCTTCCAACTTTTTTTCTCGTTCCCTGTTTTTCTTTTTTACTGTTTTATTATCTGTATTTCTTCTTTTTCTTCTTTTATTTCTCAATTTTATACATTTCCTTTTTCTTCTACTTCTATTTTTTTCTCTGTCTTTTTGTCTCACCTTCTTTTCTTTATTTATCTACCAATTCTTTCTTTCTTTCTTTCTTTCTTTCTTTCTTTCTTTCACCATCAACCTTATTCAAATTTTCTTTTTCGTTTCTTTTCTTTATTGCCTTCTTACGTATCATTATCCCAATCTTTTTTTTGTTTACTTCTTTATTAAATAATTTCCGTCTTTTATTTTACAATAATTACCTTTTAATTATTACTCCTTTTTTTCTAATTTTCTCTTTCCTTTTCTCCGATTTGTCTCATTAACCTTACCATCATGCGAGGGGGAAGTTTCTCTGTGGGGTAGTGGCTTACGTTCTAGACTGCCACATCGTAGTAACCGAGTTCGATCTCCAGTTGTTTTAATGCCATCAAATTCGGACTAATATCCTTGGGAAATGCATCATCATCATCATCATCATCATGTCGAGCCGCTAGCACAGATATCCCTGACCCTCTCTCGCCACTTCTCCCTATCGTTCATCGCCTCTGGCAGGTCTTCAGGGCTATATCCCGTATCCTCACAGAGCTGCTGTATGTATGTTCGAGCTGGTCGTCCTGCTTTTGCTCGGCCATATGTGGGGGTCCATAGGAGTACATCACTTATGAGCTCGTCCCTGCTTCTCCAGCAGTGTTCTGCAAACTTCCTTATCCCCCAAGCTATGGGTAAAATAGGTTCTGTTCTTCTACAAGGATTGCTTTTTCATTAAATAACCTAAGAAGTTTGATGTGCCATTAAACAAAAAAAAGCATAACCTTATCATCACACATCTTTTCTTCTGAAGATTAATTTTTCGTTTTCTGATCTTCAATCATTTTGGATTTTTGTTCCCTATCGTCTGATATTTTTCTTTGCTTCCATTTACCACCACATCATGCTTACTTCTGTTCTTCTCTTTCTTTCTTTTCGCTCCTTCATTAAATCTTTCCTTTCCTTTTTTATTTTTCTTATTCTCCGCCTCTTCCTCCTCCTCCTCCTCCTCCACATCACACCACCCGAATCGACACCTAACCATCGCCTCCTTCTCACCTCCACCACACCTCCTCCACACCTCTCCGTTTCCTAATTGTTGAATGCCAATCATGACCAAGTATCGCTAACAAGTGAATCTCGCTCATAGACAGCGAAGGATTTCTCATTAGAAACACGTGCCAATTGACGAAGGACAACAAAGCGACAACGACGCATGCGCGAAACGCAGAGAACAAGGAGTAAACGAGGGCAGAAACGGTACCAATTGCAGAAAACGCGAAAATAACATGTTCTGGATCAAGTAAGACATGCATTTCAACACATGAATTAATCAATGTATGTACATAATGATTATATATATATATATATATATATATATATTGAACACTTTGTGTTCCCGTTGTAACAGCGGTTCATAATGATATTGATACTTCTATTTAGAAAGTGAAGGATTCTAATTAACTTGTCATAGTTTCTGCCGTTATATCGAGGATTTAAATAAGTAAAAAGAATGATGTTCAGTAAGATACAGACCACATAGAATTATCGCTTATTTGTAATTTGAATTTATTGGATCATTTTAACGGCGTGTCTTCCGGTCTCGGATAATTTTATGCCTACACTGTAAGGAATTACGTACATTAAACATTTTTTATTCACATTTTTGCTTAGTTTTTCACACGGTTTTATGATATCAAATATTCATGTCTAATACAAATAATTTGAAAACAGATCTATTTGACCCATTGATAGGAACCTAACAAGTACTACCACTCCGAACTAGAGTGAACCTAGGAGTAATGTTAATGATGAGGTGCTCCAAACTCTCCAGATCTCGAGTCTTTCCATCAGATGCTGTTTATTCTCATGCCTGGAATACTCCATCTTTGGATGGTTGGGCCTCTCAATTCTTTCATCATCATCATCATCATCATATCGTGCTGGCAGCACGGATATCCCTGACCCTCTCTCGCCACTCCTCCCTATCGTTCATCGCCCTAGGTAGGTCTTCAGGACAACAACCTGTATCCTCACATAGCTGCTGAATGTACGTTCGTGCTGGTCGTCCTACTTTTGCGCGGCCGTGTGTGGGGATCCATAAGAGTACATCTCTTATGAGTTCATCTCTGCTTCTCCAGCAATGTCCTGCATGTCTGGTTCGCCTAACTTGAATAGTTTTCGTGATAGGGGGCAGGTGGCCGTACAGTTGGTGTCTTGTGGGGTGTTGCTGCCAGGACTTGTTCAGGATTGCACGCAGCATTCTTGTGTAATTGCCATCTAGTTTCTTCTCCAGCCGTTTTGTTAGCGTCCATGTAGTGCATCCATATAGCAGTATCGATGTGACCGCTGCCTGGAAGAAACTGCGTTTCATTTTATCGGTTAGGTCTGATTTCCATATAGTCGATAGCCTATTGATAGCTGTCCATGCTTTTGTTAACCTCGTTTCGATGTCCTTTTCGGTTGATTCGACGCTGCTTCCTAGGTACGTGAATTTGTCTACTAGTTTAAGAGGGGTTCCTTCTAGAGTGGAGATGTCCCCCGTTTGGTTATAGCACATATATTCCGTTTTGTGTGCATTAACATAGAGGCCTATGCTTGCTGCTGCTCGTTCCAGGCTATGCAGAAGTGTTTCGGCTTGGTCAGGTGTATTTGCCAGTATCGCTATGTCATCGGCGTAGTCGGCGTCGGTAATTGTTGTTGCGGGGTATCTTCTGCTTCTTTTCTTCGTCAGTTCGAAGCCATTCTCTTTGATTTTGTCAATCGATGTTCTAAGTACGTAGTCTAGACAAATGATAAAGAGATACGGAGCCAGCGTGTCCCCTTGTAGTACTCCTGCTACAATGTCGAAGTATTCTGTGTCTCCATCTGGTGATCGTACTTTTACTTTAGTGTTTCTATAGAGAATCGTTATTGCCGCTACGGTTTCTTTAGGTATGCCGTACGCTAGTAGGATTTGTTCCATCTTTCCTCTGTGAATGGAGTCGAAAGCCTTGGTAAAGTCGACAAATATTAATGTCGCTTGTAGGTTCTTTGCCCGTACACCTTCAAGGATTCTGCGGATGGTTAGTATTTGTGAGGTCGTAGATCTATTTCTTCGGAAGCCATTTTGGTTTTTTCTAAGTATGTTGTCGATTTTGGGTTCTATTCGGTTTCGTAGTAGGGCATTGTAGATTTTGGCAGCTATGGATGTAAGTGTTATGCCTCGGTAGTTTTTGGCTAATCCGAGGTCCCCCTTTTTAGGGAAGGGGAGTATGCATCCCTTCGTCCATCTATCTATCGGATTTTGATTGTATACTGCGTTGCAGTGTCGGAGCAGTATGTCGTCGAATTGTCTGGTCTTCCATACTTCCGGGGGAATTTCGTCCAGTCCTGCAGCTTTCCTATTTTTAATTTTTCTGAGAACCGAGTCGAGTTCTCCTTGTGTGAACGGTCCAAGTTTAATGTCTAATTGTTTGCTAATTATTCTGGTGATTGGTTCATGCGTTATTTTTGGTGGGTTTCCAAGTAAGTTTTCGAAGTGCTGTTTCCACAGTTTTATTCTTGTGTATCCTAAGCACAAAGCTTTGTCGGTAGAGCGTAATTTGAGATCGAGACACATATTCAAATATTTTCGACCCACCTTGTAAAATTACATGTGATTCACAAATCTTTTAAAATTGTAATTTTTTGCATGTTAAAACTGGAATATGAGACGGAATTTATTTACTAAAAAATTTTCATGAAAATTGGATTACCAAACCTTAAACTTCTTTTATAGAATCATTAATTGATTCATATTTCTAAGAAATTCCTCGTGCTTCAATAATTGTTTGTTGTCGCTCACTTTTGAATCTGCAAACTCTCTCTCTCTCTCTCTCTCTCTCTCTCTCTCTCTCACACACACACACACACACACACACATACACAATAGTAAGTAAGAAAAGTTGCATGTAAAGAGTGCTCGATGTGAAAATAGCAGAGCAGGAATAAACCAAAAAATATTAGAATTATGGACACAATAACTTTGTTACTTAAATTTCATGTGTTTTCAAAATTCGAACGGTCGTGTGATGAAAGTGGCCAGTAGAGAGTCTATATTTAGTCACGTGATATGTCGTTATTGCGCAAGATATTTGCACGAAGGAATGACTAAGTAAGATGGTATAACACGAAACATTAAAACGAATATTTTTCCATGGCAGTGTAAAAAAAGGCGGATAAATCATGGGGTTAAACAGGGTCAGGTGATAGATGACCTATGAAAAATTTGTTGATATATCTACATTTAGATACTAGTTCACTACTTTTGTTTAGCAAATTGTTCTCAGCAAGTTCTAGGATGCATATAACTTCTAGATACTATCTACAATTAGAGTCACCTCCTTCATAAACTTGGGTTTTTATATATATATATATATATATATATATATATATATATATATATTTCGAACGAATTGAGCACTTTGGTATCCAGTAAGATGTAAAATGAAAACAAACGAACGCTGCTGATGAAGCTGCTACATAATACCTTATAATTCCCTTGCTGACGGGGTACGCTTGTAAGCCGAGCGGTCTGATACTAAGTCAAACGTAAAATTGGGCGGGTTTCGATCCCAGCTTCAAGCGTCCTACGTGTCTAGCCACACTGAAGAGTTGTGATACAACGAAACTGTCTGTCTGTGGATGGCTATATATATATATATATATATATATAACGTAGTAGTAAAAGTAGTAGTAATACGTTTATTATATATATATATAAATATATATATATAAGTAAGTAAAGTTAGCGACCATAGTCGAGGGTGACCCGAAGGCTCCCTTTTCGATAGCTACAACCCCTATATATATACAAAATAGACGTATTTCTACTACTTTTCAGGCTTGACAGTATACACTTATGAACTCATTAGTATATTCTCACCGTAAAAAAAATGTTGTTATTTATGACATGAATATTTTGTCAAATCATCATTCTTATGAGATCTGAACATTTCTATTTTCACTTTTCTGGTAAAACTTTTATTATGAATTTCTTTTCATTTTTTCAACAAATCGCCATTAATCAGTTTCAATAAAATCTTTTTTAGTATTATTGATATAACACTATACTACTTAAGGCTTCTATAAAAGACTGTCACTAACGTTGGAATAGCATTGATTTTTTTCATTTTCTATGTATAAGTTAGTTTCCGGGAAAAACAGCATTTTCACGTTTTATTTGAATCTCATCTATATTCATTGATTGTGTTTTGTTTATTTTTTTCTAATTTCTTCTTTTATGTCTTTTTTGTTAGAATTTATTTTAGTATCTGCATTTTGTCACTAATTAGTTTCTTCTATCAAAAAGATTTTTTTTGTCTTTATAAAATATAATTTTTAATCTTTCTTCAATGCAGACGTCACATTTCCTCAAAGTTTTCAGGCAGGTGTCCTCGTGGTGTAATGATTAAAGTGATGAACTGCGGAATCTTAGTACGCGAGTTCGTACTCCAGTCGCGCTATTACGTTCACTTTCGGGCAAATACCGTTGGGAAAGGTATGAACCCCCTTATCCTCCCAGCGATGGGTTAAATAGTACCACTACTGTTCTTCTAGAGGAATGGCTTTGGCATTAAATAACCTACAAAGGTTGATATGCCATTAAACAAAGAAACCAAACCAATCAAAGTTTTTTTTTCTGTATGATGTTTTTTATTTAAACATCTATCATGCAGTTAAATGATTTTTAGTTTCTGCAAATGTATTTCTGCTGATTTGGAATGGTCCCCAAAATCTTGGAAAGGAGACTGGAAGTACCCGAAATCAAAGGACGGATCGAGATCATCCAAACTACAGCATTGTTAAGATCAACCAGAATACTGAGATGAGTCCTGGAGACCAGAAGATACTTGCTGTCTCACTCAGACTCCAGTGAAAGACCATCAGCTAACACTGGTGTGAAATATTTGCAAGGAGTGAAAATAAGAAAGGAGTACCTCAGAAGAACGATAAAACTTCTTGAAACTAAGCTCTGTAACAGAAACCTCATCAAAGAGATAAACATCTGCGCAGTCCCCCTTGTAAGATACTCGGGACCTTTCTTAAAATGGACAAGGGAGGAACTAAGACAAATTGACCAAATGGCAAGGAAATTGATCCCTACGCACAAGGCTTTACATCTGAAAGATGTCATAGACTATATGAATCAAGAAAAGAAGGAAGAAGAGGGCTTGCAAAGATTGGAAACTGTGTAGTCACATCAATACAAGGACAGGAGAATTGCATTAAAAAGAGAAAAGAAAGACTAATCACAGCAGCCAGTGATAGCATTGCCACCATAAGGTCACACAGAGAAACAACAAAAGCTAGGAAGCAGAAATGGGAAGAAAAACTAATGTATAAAGATTTCAAGCGACAAGCACGTGCTATCTCACACGAGAAAACCTGGATATTGCAGCGAAAGTGATCACTTAAAAGATAAACAGAATCTCTTCTGATAGAAGCACAAAACAACACCATGAGGACTAATTGTGTCAAAGCGAAAATTAACAATACGCCAACAGAATAGCATGTGCAGAAAAAGATGAAACGGTTAATCACATAAGTGAGAGACAGGTGGCTCTACAACAGCACTTTTGTGGGGTGTGGCTTCTAGGATTTGCTCAAAACAGCACATAATATTCTTGTGTGGTTCTCATATAGCTTTTTCTCTGTACGTTTTTAGCGTCCATTTGGTGCATCCACAGAGTAGTATCGACACAGCCAGAGCTTAGAAGAAATTCTGTTTTATTTTATCATGTACACCAGATTTCCATATGATCGATAGCTTTCCAAGCTTTTGCAAGGAGTATGTTGATATCCCTTTCAGATGATGAGATGTTGTTGCCGAGGTATGTGAACTGGACTTTTAATTTCAGCGGCCTACCACTTAAAGTGGGAATGGCTCCTTCTAGTTTAAAACAAATGAAGTCTGTTTTATTTGTGTTCACATCGAGGCCAATATGTTGATTTGACGATACTGAGAACTCTTGTGTTTATAGATATAGCTAACTACTGATATATTTATTCAACTAGTTATGTTGTTTCTTTTTGTCGTTTTTTTTTTTTTTTGTTTTTTGTTTTGTTTTGTTTTGTTTTGTTTTGTTTTTTATGGGTTTATTTTTCAATGTTTGGAACTTTTACCTGACGTAGACGCGTACATCTACTAGTCTATCTATAAACCGCGTGGACGTCTGAGTTTTTGAATTTCTGTTTCTATTTTGTATCATTAGAGAGTTGCTATTATGTTCTATGTCTTTACATTTGTATTTTAACAGAATGCACTCGATGCGATTTATGTCGCGGTTTGCTTTCTAAAAATACCTGCAGGCCCCAAGCCGAGTGTTTCCAATTACTTGCCAATCCTACCCGCTTGTCTCCATTTTGCTTCATGCCTCCGTAATTGAAATGATTGAGGTAAGCGTACCATTTATCTCACGACAAAAGTTTCTGAAAATTGCATTCTGATAGATTCCTATTTTGTCCATACAGACAATGCCCCGATATCCGTAATTTCTCGCGTAAAGATAATCTATTTCTTTGAATTCAGAAATTCGACCGACCAACACTCCCCACCATTTCTACGACGATCAGAAATGATATAAAACAATTTTCTTTGCTCCATCGATTAATACAAATATATGTCTGTCATGAACCTAACATGTCAGCTAGATACCTTTTACTTAGAGAAACACATAAAAGCACATATTGTGATCTTTCTAAGGTATGTTCTTAATTTCATACCTTAAGATACAAATTAGGTATATAATGTTGAGATGAGAAACTGTTGCAAGTTTTAAACTTTTTCCGTAAAATGAACGTTTATGATCATTATCATTATCGTGTCCTTGGGCTCAGATATTTTCTACTCTGGTTCTCATAGCTATATTGGTCATTTTTTTCTTTTACAGACATACTATCTCTATTTCATAACCAACAGTCCTCTTTCTTATGCGGGCCTGTAATCGGCATTGGTTTTGAACTAAAGACCGAATACTTACCAAAGCTAAGGAGTTGAATCTGCCAAACTATTTACCCATCGCTAGGACAAGAAAAACCCATGAAAATCTTTATTATCTGTTGCCGATATCCAGAAAAGAAATAATACACACTCATGTTTTTTTATTCTTCTTTTGGCAAAGTGGGTAGAGAAAAATTCACTCGAAGCTTAATCCTTAATAAACGTTCAGAACTCCAAGTAACAATTGTTAATACAAATACTTTGGTAGAAGGTTTCTTTATTTAATAACATATCAACCTGTCTAGGTTGTTTAATGCCAAAGCCATTCTTCTGGAAGAACAGTAGTGATGCTATTTAACCCATAGCTGGCAGGATAAGGGGGTTCATACCTTTCCCAAGGGTATTTGGCCGAAAGAGAACGTAATAGCGCTACTGGAGTTCGAACTTGCTTACCACGATTCCGGAGTCCATCACTTTAACCATAACACCAAGAGAACCTCCCCCCACGAATACTTTAGAGTTACATATCATCAAAATGATTTTCAAACAGGTCTATTTGATTCATAGATGTGATCCACAGATCGTACCATAACAAGTACTACCACTCCAGGTTTAAGTGGGCCTGGGAGTAATGGTTAGGGAATTCACCCTCCCCAGATCTTTAGAACCGGAGCTTTACCATCAGATACAGTATAGTGTCATACACAAAATTAATGACAGAAAAAATAGGTCAAATAGATCTGTTTGGAAATTATTTGTAAAGAATACTTGATAACATATTACGGGGCAAATTATTTGCATAAACAATTGTAGCTTAAAATTATAATTGATTTCTAAAGATTATTATCAGTTACTTGAAATCATCAAACTGTGTACAAACCAATAATGATTATCAATTAGAAATAATTGCTCTAAACTATATAATTGTGTATAATTCATTAGATGGGAATACATGAAACAACAAAACTGTGAACAAATTATTTGTATTGGATAAGAATACTTGGAATATAACTTTATACCAACAAATGAGTTGAGAGAAATAAAAAAAAGTGTAATTTTTGAAAAATGCAATTGAACCAACAAATTGTAGTCATGATTTCAAACATTTGCAAATGAATCAAATTTTGGCATTAAATAACCCATGAAGATTTGCTATGCCATTTAATAAATAAACCAAAGCATCTTTCATTAATTTCCTTATAATACTAATACTACTAATAATAATAATGATAATAATAATAGAGGTGGTCTGCTTAGATTTCATTAAGAGGAATTGTTGCCTTCTAGTGTTGAGAGATCCAAAGTATTTCAAGGTTGATGAAATGATACGTAGAGATAAATACGATTTTTAAAAACAATTCAAGTTTGAAAAAAAATAGCTTGATAGATTTTAATCTCCATTCAACGGAATGAAAAAGGTAAGTTATCAAATATGGAGTTAATGATTAAATTGCTGTATGGAAATTTCTAAAAATATGAAAACGGTCCAAAAGTAGCATTATATCCAAGGCTGGGGGAATGAGTCCTCCTGGCGTAGTTGCTAACGTGCTTGACTATGACATTGTAATAAGTGAGTTCGAACTCCAGCCGAGCTATTATCTTCACTTTCGAACATATCCTTGTGAAATGTTTGAAACCCCTCCCCCACTTACCCTCTGAATAGTACCACTACTGTTTGTTTACAAGAATGGTTTTGACATTAAATAACACACAAAGGTTGATATGCCATCAAACAAAGAAACCAAACCCAAAATAATAAATATTCATATGTCGATGCTTGATATGGCCATATTTGAAGGTCTACTTGACTTAACAAGCTGATAATTGGAAGAGAAACCGGTCTTTGAATGAAACGTAGGCGTCTATAAAACACTTCTTGTAAAGGGAACTTTTTGTTGCCTACTTTGATTGCCAATTATTGTGTTCTACAAAAGTGGTCAGTACGTCTTTTCTTTTCTTTTCTTTTCATTTTTCTTCTTTTTTTTTTTTTGTATAACTCTCAATTCTATTCATCGTCCGTCTGAGTTGGACTCATTTATAAGGAATAAAGTTTCTCTGTCTTGAGGGGGGGGATTCCGTCAACATAAACTAGTCAGCCCCAGGTATTTGAAAATCCTTCAGGTCGCGTTTTAAAATATCCTTAAATCTCAGTTAGGGTCTACCACACCTATTCAGTATCCGCAAGCTATCTGGGAAAAAAGTATCTATTTTTGTAAACTATGTTTTTTAGCAGCGTGGTCGATCCATTTTAGATTCTTCATTTTCATAACTAGAGATTCAATGACAGTTGAAAGTCAGTTTTTCATTGGAAACTTTTGCACACATCTAATCTTTTAAATCAGTCTTTGCTTTCCTATTTAAGTCATCTCGATCAAATCTGGTTTTTCTTTTTAAAATACCATCTTCTCCTCTCCATAGAAATGGACGAAATCTATGAACATTATGTTAAATATTAGAGTGTTTGGGGCATGAAACAAAATTATATCTGTTCGCAAGGTTCTTGTTTGTAACGCCAGTGAAGGTGGAGTATTCCAGAACCACTCCTACACGGAGGGGTAGTACCTGTTAAAGTCTTATCTAAGGGTCAATAAATGTATGAAAATTCTTAATATTACATAGGAATGTTTGAACTTCTATATCTGTGGGAAAATTATTTACCTTAGATTATAATATTCCAAACCATATAACTGCATACAAACAAATTATTATTTCATAGAATTATTAATGTTAAGAAGACTTGAAACCTAAAGATTATTGTTAATCATTATTAATTACGTGAAATCATAAAATTACAAACAAATTATTGGTCTTAGATAAGAATACTTGAAACCGTATAAATGTATGTAAATAGATTATTATTATTAAATAGGAATAGTTACTTGAAAACAAGAACTTGTGTATAAATTGTAAGTATCAAATTTTGGCTTTTAATAACCCATAAAGAAGTGATATACCGTTAAACTTACAAATCAAACAAAATACTAGTATTGTTCTTGAAGTTATAGAATCGTGAATGAAATGTTATCAAACATATAATTTTTTTCCTTGATATTGTTATTTCTTTCTTAACTTCTTTTTTTCTCCATCAGACTGCAATTCAAATGTTAAATATTCCCTATTGAACAAGGAAGTACGGCTCATATCTACTTCACAATGTTCGCTGTCTATTAATGGAAACCCTTCTTATTCATTTTGTCGCAGTTCTGGATCTTGGCACAAGTTGCTGGTGTTCACAAAAAAAGAAATAGACACGTGGTCATAGAAAAATACCACTCACTTTATTAGTGTGTTCCAGCTTCTCTCTGTAGTTGTCTCGAATTAGAAAGACGTGAAATGATATTGAGTTGGTGATGGAATGATCTTCTTGTTCCATAAATAGAAGCACACCCCCAATGAGAGGACGGTTTCGTAAGCTCCTAAATTCTTACTTGTCCTCAGCCGGTTATCAACTGACAGGTCAACTTCTTATGAAATCATCAATTCTTGTATAACCGTATCTCGCACTTACCACGAGAGTTCTCGTGGTTAACCATTTCTTATCGGTAAGTAGGCTCACCGGAAGTGGGAAGGATGCTTACTACATTACACATTCTCAAGTTGATAAATTAAATTATTCATTATAATTCAGTCTCAGTTATGGTTTAAATTGTACCACTGCTGTTCTTGTAAAAGTATGATTTTGTCATTAAATAACCCATGAATATATATATGTCATTAAATAAAAAACTAAACCAAACTTGAATCCAGTAACTACTCATGATACATGCCCAATAACCTTTTTTTTATATTTGATAAAATTATAAAGTTAGATAAATTTTCTACCTGCGGTCGAGTCACACTTGGGTTACGGCTCTCTCCTTAGATCAACAGAGTTAAGCATCACTGACCCTGATCATAACGTAGATGGATAACCACTTAAGAAGAGTAGGTACAGTAAGCAACCTGAGGCCTTTTTTTTTTTTGTTAAACTAAGCAAAGCTTAATAAATCCCAAATTAGACAAACATTCACACGCAATATTTTCGTTATTTTTTGTACGACTATAAAACCTTTTGTCTCGCATAATAACAGACTCAATTTGCTTACAAATGATGATGGAGAGATTAGAATAATGTTATTGAACATAAAAGCATTTTTACCCGGGATGGCGTGTTAGGCACTTCTCATGCGCAACAACTAAGTGCATAGATATTTTATTCAGTTCTGATAATAAAACACAAAGAATAATTTATAATATACGATATAGTAATTGGTTCAGTATTCCGGTTGAACTGTAGGAAATTGGTGGCCTAACCTATATTTATTTGAATAGAAAAAATTATATTTCAAAATAATAAAATAAAAAAGACAATTTGGAATATCAGGTTAAAATGTTTCGCAAGAGGAATAATGTCATCAGAATACAGATTCCCGCAATATCAATCTAGTTTTTTTTATTCAGTCTGATTTAATTCCAAACTTAGTGCAATTAGAAATCCTTGATGTATGTATTTACCCAACCCCACCACTACAAGGTCAATTTTTCCCCCAGAGTAAAGTTAGTTTTCTTTCTCTTAGATTGGTTGTCAAACCAAGAAGTAAAAAAGCGAGTATGCTCTATTATTTTCCCATTGCTAGAAGGGTAACAACTAGATTCCTGCCTTTTTTATGGTCTCTGCACTGATGCAAAGAGTCTCGTCCAGCATTTGAATTTATGTCTACTACAACGATAACTGTTGCCCTAAGCATATTTCCACCATTGAATGTATATATGTGTCTTTGTATTAACATGTATATAATTATTAATCTCAGTGTAAGAGGATATATGCTCCTAGAAGAACCCCTAACTTGATAAAGAGTGACTCCAAACTCCCACTTTTATAGGTTTGTTTTGTTCATCCTTTATGGACCCTTCAAAATTCCTCGAACATAAATTCTATATACAGCCTTTCTGTGCACCAAATTCCCAGGTCCCATTTCCATCAATGTTAATATTAAAGCATCTGTCAGAAATGCTATGATGAGAAAGTCTTCAAACAATAAAAAATATAATTTGTTTTGGCATTTGTATTTATTTGATACCCAACGTTTATATCAATGTTTGGCTCTATTTTAATAATAATGCAATTTCCAAGAAATTGGTTTCTTCTTAGCTTATAGAATTAAAACTGAAATGACGAATATGTCCAGATAACCTACTGTGTAAATATGTAATGTAACGACTAAAACGTTTAAACATCATCGTATGATATATCAGAAGGAAAACACATCGAAGACGTTCGAATTTTATTTCGGAAATTCGATATATAAAAATTTAAACCATTGGTCTTTACTGTATACGAGGTGTGTTTAAAATTTTCAAGAATGAAGCTCTATTCAACCATACAGAATTGAACAAAGTAGGAAACGTTCATTTTCTTTAAAAGTGTTCCCTTGGTGCTCAAAACACTTACTGTGGCCAGTTTTCCTTTGTGGGAAGAGCAACTAAAACTCTTCTCTCTATTTGGTGTTAAACTATGCTGTTTTTTTAATATCCTCTATTGCCTCAAATCTTATCGAATGAAATTAATTCTCAGTTTAGAAAGGAAAAATATTTCTGATATCTTATGAGTATGGAAGTTGCTGCACTTGCACAGTCTTGTTTTTTACCAAAAACATTTCATTCAAAATTATCAAAACTGACTTCATATAAAGTCTAGACAGCAGCTTAGACTATCAATTAAATGAGTATTCTTCAAATTATGAGTTGTGTTCAAGAAATATTGAGACTAAAACTGTATTTACCAAGAAAGAAAGGAACAATGAATGAAACTTTAATTTTCTTCAAAATAATCCCCTTCGCATTCAACACACTTATTCCAGTGAGTTTTCCATTCGTCGAAGCACCTAAGAAATGTCTCTTTTGATACAATAGAAATCTACGTCGTTGTATTTCTTTTAATATCCTACAGATTCCCAAATATTGATTTTGCGATTAATTTTTAGTTTACTGGGGTGGGAAAAGTCATAAGAAGGAAGAAGTGATGGGCATGGAGGCTGTTACACTTTTACAATCCTGTGTTTCATTAAATTGTTCAAAGTTATTGAGACTGGCTTCATTTTCTTTCCAAATTGTTACCGATTTGTCAAGACAGCAGTCAATACGTTCAGGTGTCATTACTCTATAAATTGCGAAGCAATACAAACGTTTTTATCTAAATGTCAGATTTTAAGAGTTTAAAATCTTTTATATTTTAAGCTGAAGTCCTAATACTTTCTGGTCATACTCTGAATAATATGAGAGCGAAACGCAAAGAAAAAGACTAAGAGAGAGATAGAGAAAGAATTTCAGGTCAATGTTTCTAAAATCTGGACGATTTTAGAAATATTGGCCAGAATTTCGAACAAACGTATATGCTTATGTTTGTGTCCGGTTGCTCAAAGAGTGTTACTGGTACCATATATGCATTTACCAACTCCGCTACACGTTGTTAATTTTAAGCGCACTTTAACAGATTTTAATTCAGAGTTCTCTTTCTCCTAAACTGGTTGCTATACCAAAGCTAAAGGTCCCAGTCTTCCCAACTAACCTATAGCTGGAGAAAGAATAGTTGGATTCATACCTTTCCCAAGGGAATTAGCGTTATGTGAAATGCGAACATCTTCGTCCAGGATTTGAACTCGTGTCGCCGTGTCCATTTCCTACGACAATATCCAAATTTGATACCATGTAACTAAATGCTACCAGCCGAATGAACAGTCTCCCCCATCAGGTCTACGGTTATTATTGAAGGAAATGGACTCGACGAACCAAATTCAAATACTGGACGAATCAGATGAAAAAATATTAAAAACTTTGATTTATAGAAACATAATCCCCACTGATCCTTAAAAAAATATTATCATATACTATAAGTTTAAAACCTCCAACTTGGTCATTAAAATAATTCCTCTCCTTCGATCGCAGTTTTGCAAAAACCAACGTTATATATCAATTCAAATGTCCTTTAGGAGATTGTATCTCTAAAAATAATATATATAGCGGTTTAACCTCAACTACCCTATCGAGAAGACTTACAATGCACCTTTCTGATACAAGTTCCATAGCACAGTATTAAAAAACATTCATGCCCAACAACAGAATTATGGAAAATTCTTACCGAAAACACAACAATATTCGAACATCAAAATAACAAGCAAAAACTACTGATTCTCGAGGCACTACATATTAGGAACATACATCCCAAACTTAATAGAATTAATTTTGAAACCAGTGCTAATGTACCTAAATGTCTTTAGCTACTGACGCTATTTATAGAAACAAATTCGAAAAGTAAACGCTACACAATTCAACAGTACAAACGCTCATTCTTACAAAGTAGTAATGTTTATACAAAATTACATCACTTTTGTTATACATCCTCCTCTGATGATGGCCCAAAATGGAACTGAAAGTACTTGGGAGATAACTAATTATGGAAGGTTTATCGACCAATTTCCGCCAAATATGAAAAGATCAATACGGCAATAGGAAAGGATCAACAAAAAATATGTACACCAAAAATGTCTATTATGCTCAATCAAATATGTATCAATATATATATAGAGAGAGAGAATATAACCATAACTACTTGGAAATGCAATTGAGATTTAAAAAAGAAAGGAAGAAAATGTTAAAAAGATATTATAACTTTTTTTGTGATAGTCCAGTTTGAAAATGACGTAGAATATTTACGACCGTATTTTTCCGATGAAAGTAACATTGGGGAATGAGAAAAGTTTTGGTAAACAAGTCAGGTTTTTCTCTTTTTACCAAAACTTTTCTCGTTCTTCAGTGATACATGTATTGGATAAATGCAGTAAGTCATCAACCTACCAAAATTTTTTCGGACAATAAAACCTTTTTTTCTGTATTCAGCCGATCCATTCTTCAACCCTCGTCAGATATTTAATCTGTGGGAAAAATGGTAACCTTTTTTCGGTTTATACTCTTCATAAAAGCTGAAAATGATAGATTGATTGATTTCAATGGTATGTCAACCTGTCTTGGGGTTTTCATGTCTTGTGTTCATTAAACAATTAAATTAACATTTTTCGTGTACTTTTTCTCATTATTTTTTTGTTCATTGATGTCTTCCTATCAAAAACAAATAATTTGCACACAGCTGTTTGGTTTCAAATATTCCAATCTAGTTGTGATGATTATATAAGTAAAGTTGATAACCGTAGTCGAGGGTGACCCGAAGGCTCTCTTTTCAACAGGTACTACACTGAGGTGTAGGGGAGGGCGCTACTTCATTCCCTGGATTACTCCACTTTACCCTTGATCCTTACCTTATAGTGCTGAATGCTAAACAAGGCGGCATCAAGTACCATTTTTAAGCCTTTGCTATGACTCGACTCGAAATTGAACCCCGGTCTCCCGGGCCATTGGTGAACACTCTACTCATTAAGCCAATGATTATATGGTTTCAATAAAGTAACAACAAACCTTGATGTAACACTACAGGACCAGACAGACTAGTGTAACGTTGCCTCACAAACCCGGCAACATCTCCAACATCAATAGGCGCTACACTTCTCAAATACAAGACGAACCCTGTTGTTTCAAGTCAAACGAAAATTTTATTTCCATAACTGTTTTTTTTTTAGTAGTTAGCCACGAAACGAAAGACGAAGACAAGTGGAAAGATTTAATGTTGTATCATAGAAACGCTAATGAGAGACGAACGAACAAAAACCCGACTTCAATTTCTTCGTCCCTCTCACCCCAAAGGGCTCTCAACCAACTCGTCTCTGTCTCTGAGCTCTGAACTATAAACTGCCCAAACTGACTCCAAATAACTTTCCTATATATATATATATATATATATATATATATATATATATTAATTATTTCATACTCTAATGATATAAGGACACGTGTCTTTAACCTTCATGTGTGACGTCACCACCCAAGTCAGTCAACATGCCCTCAATTTGTTTACTTTTCTGTATCCGGCCTTCGACCTATGATTTCAAAACAACCTGTCTACATAATCTGCCGATACGTGCAACAAGTGTACTTTATGACCTTCGTAACTTAATCTTCCATTCAAAGTTTTTAGAAAATTAGGATTAATCAAACAAATAAAATAATTACCAAATATAATTAATCATCATTAATTAATTATATTACAGTAATACCCCCAACGAGTGTCCTGGTTATGATGCTAAGCAATCTGATGGGGAAGCTCCAGTAATGTTCGAGCTTTAGGGAAGGCGGAGTACCCCTTCATTGTCATTGCTCTCAGCTCCACTCTGACCCGGAATTGTAGCACCTGATAGGATCCACTCTATGAGCCAAATAGAAGTTTTTGATATTTAGACTGTGTTCAAACAAATGACTTGTATTTAATTAACTTGTTTTAAATATAACAAAAGGGTTTACAAATCATGAATTTAATATATATATGAATAAACTGGATTTGGCATAAAATAACCTACAATGTTTAATATGCCATAAAACCTAAACAAACAAATCATATATGTTTGATATATATGTATAAAGAGGATTTGACATCAAATAACCTACGATGGTTGATATGCCGTAAAACTCAACCAAACCAAATCATATATATTTCATATATACGCATGAAGAGGATTTTGCATTAAATAACCTCCGATGTTTGATATGCCATAAAACCAAACCAAACATTTGTATGGTTTCAAGTATTCCTATCTCTTACTAATAGTTATACGATTTTAAGTAATTATCTCTATTTGATTAGAGTAATTTGCTTATACACAGTTCTATAGTTTCAAATAAATAATAATAATCCTTAGCGAACAATTATAGCTTCAAGTAACTATTCCCAATGCAAAAACTAATTAGACCTACTGAATTCTAGCTCTCCTGAGGATCGACAACGTGAAACCCCGAATTAAGAGTTCTTTATCTTGTTTTATCATTATTCCTTTGTCATCATCATCATCATCATGTCGTGCTGGTAGCACGGATATCCCTGACCCTCTCTTGCCACTTATCCCTATCGTTCATTGCCTCAGGCAGGTCTTCTGGACAACATCCCGTATCCTCACATAGTTGCTGAATGTATGTTCGTGCTGGTCGTCCTGCTTTTGCACGACCATGTGTGGGGGTCCATAAGAGTACATCACTTATGAGTTCGTCCCTGCTTCTCCAGCAGTGTCTTGCATGTCTGGTTCGTGCTTTTCATTTTTGTGCATTGTAAAGATTTTACGGATTAAAAAGTCTTTTGGTATAAGATTTTCATCATTATATATATATATATATATATATATATATAGAAATTCCTTTAGAAATTTGAAATTTGTATAACTTTTGATAGAGAGTTCGAACTAACAACGCACTATTACATTAACTATCAGACAAATACTTTTTGGAAACGTATAACCCCCCCTTATGCCTCAACTATAAGTTAAATAGTACAGCTACTGTCCTTAACAATGATGGCTTTAGTATTGAATAACCCACCAAGGTTGATATAAAGAAACCAAACCAAACCAAACACTTTTTAAAAGAATTTGCTCTAATAGTTTCATCGAATGCTGATAGTTTTATTTGCTCTAATAGTTTCATCGAATGCTGATAGTTTTATTTGCTCTAATGGTTTCATCGAATGCTGATAGTTTTATTTGCTCTAATAGTTTCATCGAATGCTGATAGTTTTATTTGCTCTAATAGTTTCATCGAATGCTGATATTTTATTTGCTCTAATAGTTTCATCGAATGCTGATAGTTTTATTTGCTCTAATAGTTTCATCGAATGCTAATAGTTTTATTTGCTCTAATAGTTTCATCGAATGCTGATAGTTTTATTTGCTCTAATAGTTTCATCGAATGCTGATAGTTTTATTTGCTCTAATAGTTTCATCGAATGCTGATAGTTTTATTTGCTCTAATAGTTTCATCGAATGCTGATAGTTTTATTTGCTCTAATAGTTTCATCGAATGCTGATAGTTTTATTTGCTCTAATAGTTTCATCGAATGCTGATAGTTTTATTTGCTCTAATAGTTTCATCGAATGCTGATAGTTTTATTTGCTCTAATAGTTTCATCGAATGCTGATAGTTTTATTTGCTCTAATAGTTTCATCGAATGCTGATAGTTTTATTTGCTCTAATGGTTTCATCGAATGCTGATAGTTTTATTTGCTCTAATGGTTTCATCGAATGCTGATAGTTTTATTTGCTCTAATAGTTTCATCGAATGCTGATAGTTTTATTTGCTCTAATGGTTTCATCGAATGCTGATAGTTTTATTTGCTCTAATAGTTTCATCGAATGCTGATAGTTTTATTTGCTCTAATGGTTTCATCGAATGCTGATAGTTTTATTTGCTCTAATGGTTTCATCGAATGCTGATAGTTTTATTTGCTCTAATGGTTTCATCGAATGCTGATAGTTTTATTTGCTCTAATAGTTTCATCGAATGCTGATAGTTTTATTTGCTCTAATGGTTTCATCGAATGCTGATAGTTTTATTTGCTCTAATAGTTTCATCGAATGCTGATAGTTTTATTTGCTCTAATGGTTTCATCGAATGCTGATAGTTTTATTTGCTCTAATAGTTTCATCGAATGCTGATAGTTTTATTTGCTCTAATAGTTTCATCGAATCCTGATAGTTTTATTTGCTCTAATAGTTTCATCGAATGCTGATAGTTTTATTTGCTCTAATAGTTTCATCGAATGCTGATAGTTTTATTTGCTCTAATAGTTTCATCGAATGCTGATAGTTTTATTTGCTCTAATAGTTTCATCGAATGCTGATAGTTTTATTTGCTCTAATGGTTTCATCGAATGCTGATAGTTTTATTTGCTCTAATAGTTTCATCGAATGCTGATAGTTTTATTTGATCTAATAGTTTCATCGAATGCTGATAGTTTTATTTGCTCTAATGGTTTCATCTAATGCTGATAGTTTTATTTGATCTAATTTAATGGTTTCAAGCATTTCAACCAAATACTAATAATTAGATTTAACATCAGTCATTTGTTTGCACACAGTTAAATGGTTTCGGGTATAGTACATGATTAAACAGTTCTATATGACCAATCGATGATACCCTAACATTCCTACCACTTCGTGTCATAGTGAACTTGGGAATCATAGCCATAAAAGAGAACTTCACATTCCCTAAAGTTCCGGGATTGAAGCGAAACTATTAGATGCAGCTTAGTGTCATATACAAGGCTCTCGTTGCGGGGTCATAACCCTCTGCAGAGATGCAGTCGGCGTAATCTACAGCCCCAGACGACGGAACTGTGAAGAGAAAGTAACCTCACCGCATTTCCAGAGATTTCGAAGCTGTTATGATAACGGTGCACCATACGGGAATTCCATATTTATTTATATGAAAAATGTTTACAGAAACTAGTACTATTAATAATAAGCCGAAACCTGAAAGACCAAGTTAATGAATAAAGTGTAGCACCTGTGGAAAAATCATTTTTAGTTTAGTTGTTTGATTTTAATGGCATGTCAACCTGCTTAGAGTTATATTATGCCTAGAGGTTAGGGAATCGCTTTGATTATACGTTCATATTACCATTTTTGTAAAGATGTTTCTTTAGAGTTTGGGGGTTTGTTTGGGGGTTTTTTGGGTTTTTTTTTTTTTTTTTTTGGTTTGTTGTTGTTCTTTTTGGCTCATAATCCAATCAAACACGAATATTTTTAAACAGATCTATTTGATCCATAGATGGGAACCTAGCAGGTACTAACACTACGGATCAAAGTGAACCTGTGAATAATGGCAACGAAAGGATACTCTACACTCTCCAGATCTCTAGCATTATAAGGGGGGGGTCCTCTTGGTGTAATGGTTAAAGCGATGGACTGCGGAATCGTAATATGCGAGTTCGTACTCCAGTCGCGCTATTACGTTCACTTTCGGGCAAATACCCTTGGGAAAGGTATGAACCCCCATTCTCCTCCCAGCTATGGGTTAAATAGTACCACTACTGTTCTTCTAGAAGAATAGCTTTGGTATTAAATACCCTACAAAGGTTGATATGCCATTAAGCAAAGAAACCAAACCAAACCATCTAGCATTATAACCTCACTATCAGATTTAGTTTAGAGTCATACTCATAAATTCTTATTTTTTATGGATTTATTCGATCATATATATCAACAAAGTTATAAAAGATTCAAACTGCACAGGGATTTATAATGATCCCCGATACACACACACACACACACATATATATATATATATATATATATGTGTGTGTGTGTGTGCGTGTGTGTGTGTGTGTGTGTGTGTGTGTAAAATCTGAAACTTGGAATTTGTTATTACGTCTTCGAAGCTTTTGATTATGTCCGAGAAACATGGACACACTAAGTGCCATTATGTGATGAGTGCATTTTCACATGCGTGTGTCCGCACTTGGATTTCATCTGTGTTGGCTTACCATCCAGTAAACAGAAGAAGGATGTGATAGGCAAAACCATTTGAAGTTAGCTGAGACACCAAGTATACGTTTGCTCAACGCTAAGGCTCTTTACTTCTTCGATTTTCCGCTTTTGGCTTCGCTGAGGTCAGCAACAACACAAGCTACTTCAGACTTAGCCATTCCACTCGAGGAGGAGTTTCTATTACAGGTTTAACTTGTCGAGTGGTCACGACTATACCAAAATGTAATTTTTTTCCATAATCCTCTCGGCTCTTATCTTCGCAATTTATTTTTATAGATCTTCACTTCATTCGTAACGTCATGCTTCTTAAGTTTCTCGCCTTTTCTGCTTTTTATTACTTTTTCTCTTCCACAGTTTTTACCTTTCTTACTATCTATTTCATCAATATATCTAAAATGTATTCAAAAGAGTAAGGCACAAACAATTACTGTATATGTAACCAGCACTACTACGCTTCTTTTCAATGTAGATACCATTGAGATTAATGCCAAAAAGATGCTAAAATACTAAAATTCACATTGTTTGTATTTAACTGTAAGACAACAAAAAGGAACACAATAGCAAGATTTACATAAGAGCAATACACTTAAAATGATCTAACTTACAGAATTAAGTAATTCCAAGTTTGATTTGCTTATGAATGAGAATGGGTGTTTTGATTTCGCAGAGTGCGTCTACTTTGAATCATCCAAATTATCGATATAACAGAGATAATTATGAAATTCTAATAAGAATCCTTCACTCCTTCTTAAATAGAAGCACCAATATCATCATGGCTTGGTGTTACAACGGGAACCTAATGATTAAAGATTAAATAATAGATAAATAAAAATCGTGTCGATTGTTATGAAATATTTGTATACAAAGATTTATTTCAACTACAAGTAGAAAGAAAGAAAGAAAGAAAGAAAAATACGATGAGAAGAAAGAAAGAAAGAAAGAAAGAAAGAAAGAAAGAAAGAAAGAAAGAAAGAAAGAATATTGCAGGGAATCAGGTAAGGATTGAATAAAGTAGAAAGGAGGAGAAATGTTTTTAGAAAAAGAGAAACAAAGAATTTGATTAATAATAAAGCAAAAAAGAAAAATCTAGTTTTCATTGAAGGTAAAAAGTGTGACGAAAGAGAGAAAAAAAGTAACTGAAAGAAAGAAAGAAAGAAAGAAAGAAAGAAAGAAAGAAAGAAAGAAATGGTCAAATATTGACTTAATGGAGCTAGTATAAACATTTTTCCTCGTGACTTTCAGTGGGATCTAATAAAATAATAGTCTAAAGAAAGGGTAAAAAGAAGTAGATTAATACAGACTTAGATAGATAGATAGATAGATAGATAGATAGATATGAACAGACTTAGATAGATAGATAGATAGATAGATAGATAGATAGATAGATAGATAGTGATCCTTAAGAAATAGAAAGAGATAGAAGGGAAAATAATTTTACAAAAATAGAAACAAATAGATGAATAGAAAGAAAGAAAGAAAGAAAGAAAGAAAGAAAGAAAGAAAGAAAGTGAAAATATCAAATATAGATTAAACGGCAAAATTTGTAAATTATTTCTTTGTGACTTTGAATGCCACGTTATAAATCGTTAGATATGAAAATGAAAATCGAAATCTGATTGAAAGGCAAATTTCTATTGATTGATGTCGTCGATGAAAAGAAACAAAAGGTATTTGTCCCCAGCCACCTTAGACATTGACCTTGGGCTCAAGAAAAGCATCACTAAAAGCTTTGTTATGGGGTAAGTGCGGCAGAGGGAGGCGTTAAACTGAAATAGCCGAATAGAATCCGTACCTAGAAAAAGCCTAAAAACAGTAGAATTCCTTCCAAAAATATCTCATTTCAATGCTATAGATATTTTTAACACATCACTTCTTAAAGTAATATCTTATTTTTAGCTATAATGATTTTTGAACGCCAGAGAAATTCAAGCTTGCTACCTGGCTGAATGATTTGTGTAAATCCCAGATGATTGAGAGCAGCAATGTATTTACCCAACCCCTCCACTACGAATTGTCGAATTCTATTATTTCTGGCTTAAAGTCGAATCTCATCCTCTGTACCATGTGCAGATATCCAAGAGCTTTGATGAATTTCATTCTCCATTCCGTTTGCTTGTCTATATTTTCCACATGCAGACAGAATTTATCAGAGAATTTTCTTCATATTTTTACTCCAAATTTGACCAGTTTTGTTATATTTGTCATTCAAGTTGCTGTCATGGAAACTCGTTGAAGTAGACATCAGTCTCTTCGTTCTGAGAAGGTTCTGGATGAAATTAAAGATGATACAGACTCAGAATTATGTGAAATTAGCAACTACGATGTCGATTTTAATATCGGTGTCACAGATACAGATGATACACATGTTGCTGTACATAATGTATACCGTAAACATATAATGTAATATTTGAAACTTGACCATTCTCCAGCTCCTCCAACCTTCGATTTTCTCGGACTGATCTTCTGAACGCTCCCACCTGAATGCCACATTGAGGCTCTGAACGTCCTTCTAAATGATTTCAATTGTTTCCTTAGATGCGAAGCTGTTTCAGACCTTTTGTTAGGCTTTTTGGAACCGTTTCAAATGGTCGAACAATGATGAGAACATTAGATCGCTTTATAAGACTAAGTATTTTCAGTTTTCTTACGATATTCAAATTTTGATCAGCTTTTTCTTTCTCTTGTTTTTAATCTTTTAATCTGCTGGAAAAATATATGTAAATCTCGACAAATTATAAACTACTTAATTTTTCTAGTCCATATTTTTAATCCGCAGGGGAATTTTACAGAAAAGTTCGTTTTTGTTTTTTGAAAACACATTCAACAGTTTTACTTTATTTTTCATTTAGATTGCAGCCAAAGATACTCGCCGAGAAAAATGTTATCCATCACTTCGTTCTTAGCAGATTCTAGAAAGTATTATGCGTGATTTAAACTCAATTTTGAGTGACGTTAGTAACAATGAAATCGATTTTGATCAAGGTGAATCAGATAGATCCGATATATATGCTACTGTACATAATGTTCTTTTTATTATTCCAGTGTCAATTCACAATACTTATATTGAGTAACATTATATTCCTCGGTAATATAAAGATTTTATTGCAACGTTTTATGAAACAGTCGATTTTTATGCGGTACTTGCAGATACCAAAAATTGGAAGATGCATCGACGAAAAGGTTAAGATAAACAAATCAATATGAAAATGGTAAGTCAATTAAAACAATAAAAAAATAATGAAGGTTCTTGGTTGAATTCTTAACCAAGCTTTTAATTATATATATATATATATATATATATATATATATATATATATATATATATATATATATGTGTGTGTGTGTGTGTGTGTGTGTGTGTGTCGTTTCTTTCTGAAAAATTTCATAATAATGTCAATAAAATCTTGAGAAAATGCCCAACACTTAAAATGACAATAAAATGAGAAAAATGCTGCGGAGTCTGTGTTTTGTAGTCATGATGGAATGAAATGGAAATTCATTCATATTTCTGAAATCTCATTTATTTAAATTCGATCAAATTCAGCGTCTCTTAACTTTGAAAATGCCACAATAATTTCTTTAGCTTATTAGGATTTTCAGGTAATCATCTATTCTAGAATTGATAATAATAGATATTACTTCTTGGTAATACGTCTATCCTTTGTGAAGCATTCACAAATTTTATGTTTTCGTAGAAAGAATAGCGATGAAAAAACATCAGAGGAACATCATGATGATTAAAAGAAAGATGAAAGAATCAACGATGGAATGGTGAATAATTTACTGTAACAAAAAGAGAGGTGGGGTTATAGGAGAAAAATAGGATAAAAAGGGAGAAACCTTGAGTTTGGTTTCAATTTGTTTCTTTGTTTAATGGCATTTTGTTATATATAAAGTGATACACTTGGTTTTGAACACCGATCGCTAGTAAACAAAAATGGCAAACCTCCTGATTGTATAAATAGAGGTATCGTGCTGTTAGGGAGAACATTAGTTGAATGACATCAGAGTGAAACTGATTTTCAGCATGAAAAAGACTATAGTAATAGTTTTCCTGTATACTCTTGGTTCAAAACGATTCTGTTACTTGCTTTTATGGCATATCAACCATTATAGGTTATTTAATGTCAAATCTATAAACATATTAACAGTTCTATTTCAAACAATTCAGTTAAAATATGCATTTTTTAAGTTGAGGAATTATATTATAAATTAAATTACTATGACCAGAAAATTCAGCAAGCACTGCGTGCAACATACTAAACCACTGGACAGCTGTTTCGACCTTATTAGGTTTCATCAGCAGTGTATACCGTGATCTCCCTCACTGGAGATTAAACCAATGACCACAGAACATAGAGCGGAAATTTTACCACTGAGTTACTGGTCCACCTCACAGAATTCTGTTATCGTTCTTGGCACGACTGTAGTGTTACGGATAATATCAATTTTTCGTTTGTCTTATTTTCTGTTAATGCATTCATTTCGGTTGGAATGAAATACTTAGGCTTTTATTAAGTTGTCTAATTATTTCTTCTTTTTTTATACACATGTGAACGTCACAAAACATATCAACTGTCGCGGGTTATTTAATGCCAAAGCCATCCTTGTAGAAGAACAGTTCTACTATTTAACCCATAGCTGAGAGGGATAAGGGGGATCTTACCTGTCCTAAGGGCATTAGTTCAAAAGGGAATGTAATAGTGTGACCAGAGATTGAACTCATTTACTACGATGCTGCAGTCCAATACGTTAGCTACCACACCGCGGAGGCTCCACTCCTTTCAGAAAGAAGAAGAAGAAGAAGAAGAAGAAGAAGAAGAAGAAGAAGAAGAAGAAGAAGAAGAAGAAGAAGAAAATAGAAAGATAAAAACAAAAAAAGACAAAAAAAAAGAACAAAGGACTAATAAACGAATAATCTTGTGTAGTAGCAGGAGGAATGGGAGGAGAAGGTGGGTGCTTATGCAAAGAGCAATGACTATTTTGAGGCTGCTATTCTCTTATAACTACTAGGTTCTCAGACTCCTCGTAATTGTTACCAAGCTCGCCTCATAGACTAATTACAAGGATGAATCAAAAGTCATGCAATATTTTGGTACGCACTAGTTTGCGGCGCTTATATCACGTGACCGAAGCCCTTCTAGATGTTGTTGGTAGTATTGACGTAGTTAGTGTGCTGATAAATTGTGTGTTGCTTCACTCCGTGTGGGATTTAAAAGGCAACACAGATGAACGTACGACGTAGTCTAAATTGTGAACTTATTCTTTACGAGTTCAAACACTTCGGAAGCAACCAAAAACATTTGCTGTGCGAAAGGTGTTAGCACAGTCAATCCCAATACAGTAACTTGAGGGTTCAAGAAATTTTGCTCCAGTTTCAAAAACCTCGACTATCAGGCAAAGTCAGTTCGGCCTAAAACTGTGGATAGATGCAAATCCGATGAGTAGCATTCGGAGAGTACCAGGCGAGCTCAGCACCTCACTGTACCATATGGTTCGTCACCTTCCTGATCTCATCAAAAGCATCAGGGGCAACCGAACTGTGCCTCATATTACCAAAATATTGCAAAATTTTCGACTCACCAAGCATAAGTTCGATTTCATGCTTATGCTAAATTTAAGCTGTGTTCATTTTTCTTTCTTTCTCGACGGTGATGACACATTGGTGTCATAATTAACAAACTAGATCAATTACTACTGAGTATATATTTACCCAACCCCTCCCTTGCCACATGCAGGATACAAGGTCAATTTCGAAACGGAGTACAGTGAAACATAAACATCTTCATCCCGGGTTTGAACTCGGGTCTCCGATTCAATTTACTACGACGATAACCGTAACACGAAGTGCGCCTACTGAGTTATGAATTCGAGGTAGACCTCTGACCTACTTTACTTTGTTTTTCGAAGAAAATCATTGACATTGACTTTGATTCTCCCTGTGTGACCCATGGTTCTAGCCTTGTGCCTATTCTCAACTACTCTTAGTTTTTGCTAGAAAACCATTGATAATTACTTTTAATTTTTGTGGGTGCTCTATACTTCTGACCTTGTGCCAAACTAAGCTAAATTTAGTAAATAACTACACTTCTCAGTTCCTCATCAGAGGAATTGTTTTTAGTTTTTCTTTTGTTTTGTTGGGGTCTTTTGGAGTGGCTTTGGATTTGTGTGGTTTTTTGTTGTTGTTTTTTGTTGTTTTTTGTTCTTGTTCTTGTTTTGTCTTTTGTTTTTTCGGGGTTTTTTTTTCTTTTCGAGCCGAGTCATGCTTTTTCTAGTAGGTTTAATGTTGTCTTGTTGAAGTTGTTAGTAATTCAATTTACGTTTATATCGTTTTCAATTTGGGTATTAACTGTGTTCGTTTTATCTGTTCTCCTTATCAACACAGCTCCGGCCTCGACCCAGCTCCACTTCTCGAGTCGCCATCTTTCCTGCAACGGCTGCCAGCCAGCTGAACTTCTTCAACTCTCTCTCTCTCTCTCTCTCTCTCTCTCTCTCTCTCTCTCTCTCTCTCTCTCTCTACTATGAACGAAAATACCAAAAATAAACTAACTGGAATCGTCGCCTTCAATTTGACTCAGTCAGTGTCACGTGACTGATTCGGATGAGAAAGTCTGAGTTGTTGAACTTCAACATCAATTATGTAATTTTAATTCGACTGTTGAAAGAAAAAAGTTTGTTTGTTATTAACTCTTCAGACCTGGGTAGTGTCAGTTGTCTGTATATATATATATTTATATATGTGTGTGTGTGTGTGTGTGTGTGTGTGTGTGTGTGTGTGTGTGTGTGTGTGTGTGCTTAAGCGCATACAGTCCGTTGTGTGCATAGATATATCACAACTGCATGCATGCATCAGTATAAATATATGATGTTGTGAGTATTTGCTTATAGAGACTGATTATCTGTTAAGAGGAGGTAGGTTTATCTAAATTATTCGAATCTTTATATGAACATATGTAGGTGTTTGCATATAAACTATTATACTATTGCCTCAAATGTTAGATAGATAGATAGATAGATAGATAGATAGATAGATAGATAGATAGATAATATAATTTGCTATATCTATTAAAAAAAAGGGTGCTCAATGTCATTAATAGTGCGTATATATTAAGTTATGATAGCGTAGCCACATAGTAACTGGTGCTTGACACCTGCCAGTTTCTTGCTTATTCGTCCATCAGACCTGATGAACGTATAGGCAAGAAACTGACTGTGCCTACGCTATTCCTATATATATATATATATATATATATATATATACATATATATATATATATATATATATATATATTTAAAGTATCGATGCTAATCTGTATGTATTACAAGCAATTATATGACAATACAATTACTTGTGCTTGACTGTGAATGGAATGAATGTTGCTCAAAATTTATATATATATATATATATATATATATATATATATATATATATATTTATAATTAACCTCTGAAAGTGCTCTAAATCAATTAAGTACAATACTTTATCCACAAAAACACAGAGCAATATCACAATTTTTCAACTATGAAATAGAATAAAATAGGGTAAAAATCTCATGACTCTGAGTTTCACGTCATATCGATTTATAGTTTATATATACTATACTATTTACCAACCCCTCCGCTCGGGCAGGATATGACACAAGGTCAATTTTTTAAGCGGAGTTTAACAGGTTTGAATTCAGAGTTTTCCTTCTCCTAGACTAGTTGCCTAACCAAGGCTGAAGAACCTAGTCTGTCCTACTATTTACCCATAGCTGGAGGGAGAATAATTGGATTCATACCTTTCCCAAGGGTATTAGTGCCATGTGAAATGCAATCAGTCTCGTCCAGGATTTGAACTCGTGTCGCCGTGTCCATTTCCTACGACGATAACGACTACACCACGGGCACCACCCCGATTTATAGTTTATACACACACACACACACATATATATATATATATATATATATATATATATATATATATATATATATATATATGTATATATATATATATATATATATATATATATATATATTTATAGAGAGAGAGATTATATTCAAAAATAGCCGCATGAATAGTAGTTTTGCTTCCAATAAAGTCTTCATCAGATGATGACCCTGGGGCTGAAGCATCATTACCACTAACCCAGGTCGCCCCAGCAGTATCTCACAATACTATCAGACTTTATTGGGTGGTATTTGCTCTGAACGAATGCTATATCCTCTCAGATGCAGTTACAGTCTTATTTTGGATCTCTTTTATATATCCCTCTTCTCTGTTGGTGAAAATCCGAGTTTGGTTAAAAATGTTAAGGTTGCGTTCGAAATAAAACCTTGACATCCAATCTTAATAAGAAATATGTCTGTTGACCAGCCATTCTTAACACTCTGCTCCCGCAGGTCTTCGTACTTTTCCAATTTACGCTGATATACCCAGTCGATATTGACCTCGAGAGGGATCGTTAATTCAGCAATGACAACTTTCTTTGAATTAACTGAAAAAATTACGAGATCTGAACACTGGCGAGTTGGTGTTATTTTCGTTGGAAAAGCCGATCTACGTCAGCAATAACGCGCAAGTCGGTGCAACCATCAAGCTATGTTGGTTTGTGCCTATTTCTATTAGGAGTTTTCGAAATGTTTCCTTCTTTAATAAACTGTATACTTGTTTTTATACATGAAATTTTATTGGCAGTTTCACAGTACACTTTTGCAATCTCAGCAATAACCCCTAAGATTTCATTGTGTCTCCACGAGTAACTTCTCAGGGAATACGGACATCCAGTTAGAACGTGTTTGAGATTAGCAATTTTCCCACATATATATTGTAATATTGCCTTGCATTTTGATGCATAAAGCACTGCGCTTTATATATATAAAACTCAGGCCTTTTTTTAATAAGTAATAGATTAAATCGATTAAGATCAAAGCCATAGACGCCATTCTTCCGATACTTTTCTAAAGGGAAAAATATTGTTGATAAATATGAATTGGCAATTAAAATATTGGTGTGTGTTACTTTGAAAGAAATATATATATATAGTTATAGTCACAAATTCCTCTACAACTTTACCTAAAGGAAAATTCCTCTCGGTATATACAGGATCATAACAGCTTCGAGGATGTCAAAGTTGTTCTAAAACTAAGCCCTGTGAAAGATAGAAAAATGCTCATCGGAATATATTGTTTGCAACAAGTCTTTATATTCATTAATTATTTGCCAATAGCAAGTGTCCGTATTTACTAGCTGACGTGTGCTAACAAATGGAACAAGAGGCCCGTGTGCGCAATTTTAACTTCCAATCATTGAATGATTCGACCCACATTTCAGCTACGCACTGACATTTGAAACGAAATACAATTGAACTTTTGTAAAGTAATTTGTTATGCAGTGTGCCAGATTTTAACATTGTTACAAGTGTATACGAAGTATTTTATCATACAATATATTCAAAACCAGAAGATCCCTGTAAATTTAGTACCAGAAGTATTGGGCCCCTGTACGATAAATACAAGCCCTCAGTTGTTTTCAACTGGTGAGCGACAGAGTCGTTCTCTGGTGGGCTACGAATATAGACCCTATAGTAAAATGAAGGGGCCCACGGATTAGCTTAGCCAAGGGCCTACAAGTAGGCACATCCCGCCATAGCGAGGAAATCAACAAGCTGCACATCTGAGTCATACACAATAATTAATATGATTGTATGTTTAACTGCAAAATTTATTTCAAAAACTTCAGAGTTGTACAACAGGTTTTATACCTAACAAAGGGGAGCATTTCAAAATTTAAGTATCTTAATAATAAATCTGTTTGAAAAAAAAATGAAGCTCTTTATAATGGCTCAGTATATATATATATATATATATATATCATATTTACCCAACCCCTCCGCTCGGGCAGGATTTGACACGAGGTCAATTTTTAAGCGGAGTTTAACAGGTTTTAATTCAGAGTTTTCCTTCTCCTAGACCAGTTGCCTCACCAAGGCTGAGGAACCTAGTCTGCCCTACTATTTACCCATAGCTGGAGGGAGAATTATTGGATTCATACCTTTCCCAAGGGGTATTAGTGCTATGTGAAATGCAATCAATCTCGTCCAGGATTTGAACTCGTGTCGCCGTGTTCATTTCCTACAACGATAACCATTATCGTGAAATACTGCTGGGGCACTCTGGATTAGTGGTAATGATGCTTCCGCCCCGAAACCATGCCTGAACCCAGAGTCATCATCTGATGAAGGCTTTGTTAGAAGCAATGCTGTTGTATAAACATCAGTTATTGTATGATGCCTACTATATATATATATATATATATATATATATATATGTATAATTTTAAAATGCAAGAATAACGTCAGTTCATTTTTTAAATGGAATGCTATTAACGTTAAAAGAACGTTAAGATTTTTTTCTCATTTCATTTTAAAATATTTTTAAAATGACACACTTAACATCTGTCAAATAAGCCCTGAAGATAATTTAGTAAAAAAAAATTACGTTAGTGAATTATCACATATAAATTTTTTTCTTATGCATATGTATAGATATATATATACAAACAGGTGCCCGTGGTGTAATGATTATCGTCGTTGGAAATGGACACGGCGATACGAGTTCAAATCCTGGAAGAGACTGATTGCATTTCACATAGCACTAATACCCTTGGGAAAGGTATGAATCCAATTATTCTCTCTCCAGCTATGGATAAATAGTTGGGCAGACTAGGTTCTTCAGCCTTGGTGAGGTGTCTAGTATAAGAGAATGAAAACTCTTAATTAAAACCTGTTAAACTCCGCTTAAAAATTGACCTTGTGTCATATCCTGCCCGAGCGGGGGTGTTAGTAAATATGTATATATACAAACATATACACAGGAATAAATCAAGTTAGTTTACGACAAAGGAAAAAAAAAAGAAAATAACCTTAGGATGGGTAAAAGAAAAAACAATCATTTAATTTAGGCTATATATATATATATATATATATATATTGAGAGAAAGAGAACCTAAAATGAATGTTTACTCAGCATTTTACGACAGTCTTGTTAATACCATTTTCGTGTACTTAGAAAATACAATCATCTGATGAGTTTTGCCTTTTTTAAAATACATGGACAAACTGGACTAAGGAACTGTCTTTGGCGCCTCTTTTTCTCCTAAGTCTCTAACATTTGAATTAAGATTGGCTTTGATTGTTGACACAACAACGTCTCAGCTTTGGTACGTAGTAATTTTGAACTTGTTTCGAAAAGTATCTTCTTTGGTTCCGTGTATTTATTAATTAGAAAAATATTCAAACCATTAACCAGGCCATTGGTCCAATGAGTAGAGTGTTCACCAATGGTCAGGGAGACCAGGTCGAGTCACACCAAAGACTCAAAAAATTGTACTTGATGCCGCCTTGCTTAGCACTCAGAATTATAAGGTGAGGATCAAGGGTAAAGTGGAACAATCCAGGGAAAGGAGTAGCACCCTTCCCTACACCTCGGTGGAATAGCTATCAAAAAGGGATCCTTCGGGTCACCCTCGACTAAATTCGCCAACTTTACTTTTACCTTTACTACCGAAGTTAAAAGATGTCTGATTTATTTTTTCTTATTTCTATGATTAAGGCCTCTCCGTAACTTTAAGTATATTCAGCCTAACGGTAATTAGGATGAGGAGATGGTTTGAACTCAGAGTAGTCCTTTCCTCCGGGCCCAAGTGCTTTCGATCTTTCTCTGGCTTGTGTCCAGAAGAAGAGTGAGACATGGATAATGTTGCCTTCGAACAAGCTGAAATGTTGATCTGTCTTCGATATCTCACTTTTCGGATGCCAACAATTGAAATACGTCGTTAAATCAAGAAGATCTATAGGTTTAATTGATGGACTGATTGATTTATTGATTGATTGATTTTACGGTATATCAGCCTGTCTAGGGTTATTCTATGCCTAACGGGGAAGGAATGGTGTTCATTGTACTTTCATATTTACTTTTTTTATGTCGTTGTTTCTTAAGGGTTTCTTTTTCTTTTTGCATTGTTATATGATATCAAGTATTCTTATCTAACAGAAATTATTTGCTCATATCTTTATGGTTTTCAAGTATTTCTATCTAACACTAACAAATTATACATAATCATATGATTTAAAATAACTTTTCTTATTTAATCATAATTATTTGTTTGCACACACTTATAATGTTTCAAGTGTTTTAACCTAACGCCAATAATCTGCAAATAATTATATAGTTTAAGTAATAATAATCCTTAAATTTCAAGTTTTCCTAACATTTCGGGAGGTATAAATGCAGGAAGATCTAACGTAACGTTAGGTGGCATCTATGTGTCTTCCTAAAGAAAAATAAAATTTTAATTATGACTAATATGAGATTGCTACAAAATCATAAAAATTTAGTTGTAAAAAATCATAAAGCCCCAATTTATTTGTGAAACTAGGAATAAAATGCACTGTTATTTCACAAGAAAAATATTTGTTAAAAAAATTTTAATTGATTGATTTCAACGGCATGTTAACCAGTCTAGGATTATTTTAGGCTTAGAGGTTAGGGAAACGCGTTCCTTGTACATTCATATTTATATTGTTTGCGTAGTTTTTTTCGCTCTCGCTCCAATTGAGTACGAATAATTTTTAAACATATATATTTGACTCATAAATAGAACCCTAATAGGTACTATCACTCGTTTTCAGGGTGTACTTAGGAGTAATTAGCTTAATTGTTTAAATGACAAAGACGCTCTAATTTTGAATTGGTTTTTAAATATATCTTATTAGTTTAGAAGAATTTGTAATAAAAAAAAAAGACCAGTTAATAAGTTAAAGATTTTTTAAGTATAACACAATTGCTGTCAGTTAAAGTGTATCTTATATATATATATATATATATATATATATATATATATGGTTGATCTAGTTGGAGACTACTATGGTTAACTTTACATTATCAATTATAACAATATTTAAAACAAAAGTTGCTAGCTGAATATATATCTTAAAGGCGCATAAATACATATGGTTAATTTCATTGTGCAAATATATTTAAATGCCATAAATATTTATATGTCTTTTCTCAGCTGGAGAATCGGCCACTCATGATGGGGAAGAGGACAAGTACCAATATGTATTTTTTAAATATGTTTAAATGCCATAAATATTTATATGTCTTTTCTCAGCTGGAGAATCGGCCACTCATGATGGGGAAGAGGACAAGTACCAATATGTATTTTTTAAATATGTTTAAATGCCATAAATATCTATATGTCTTTTCTCAGCTGGAGAATCGGCCACTCATGATGGGGAAGAGGACAAGTACCAATATGTATTTTTTAAATATGTTTAAATGCCATAAATATTTATATGTCTTTTCTCAGCTGGAGAATCGACCACTCATGATGGGGAAGAGGACAAGTACCAATATGTATTTTTTAAATATATTTAAATGCCATAAATATTTATATGTCTTTTCTCAGCTGGAGAATCGGCCACTCATGATGGGGAAGAGGACAAGTACCAATATGTATTTTTTAAATATGTTTAAATGCCATAAATATTTATATGTCTTTTCTCAGCTGGAGAATCGACCACTCATGATGGGGAAGAGGACAAGTACCAATATGTATTTTTTAAATATGTTTAAATGCCATAAATATTTATATGTCTTTTCTCAGCTGGAGAATCGGCCACTCATGATGGGGAAGAGGACAAGTACCAATATGTATTTTTTAAATATATTTAAATGCCATAAATATTTATATGTCTTTTCTCAGCTGGAGAATCGGCCACTCATGATGGGGAAGAGGACAAGTACCAATATGTATTTTTTAAATATATTTAAATGCCATAAATATTTATATGTCTTTTCTCAGCTGGAGAATCGACCACTCATGATGGGGAAGAGGACAAGTACCAATATGTATTTTTTAAATGTATTTAAATGCCATAAATATTTATATGTCTTTTCTCAGCTGGAGAATCGGCCACTCGTGATGGGGAAGAGGACAAGTACCAATATGTATTTTTTAAATATATTTAAATGCCATAAATATTTATATGTCTTTTCTCAGCTGCAGAATCGGCCACTCATGATGGGGAAGAGGACAAGTACCAATATGTATTTTTTAAATATGTTTAAATGCCATAAATATTTATATGTCTTATCTCAGCTGGAGAATCGGCCACTCATAATGGGGAAGAGGACAAGTACCAATATGTATTTTTTAAATATATTTAAATGCCATAAATATTTATATGTCTTTTCTCAGCTGGAGAATCGGCCACTCGTGATGGGGAAGAGGACAAGTACCAATATGTATTTTTTAAATATATTTAAATGCCATAAATATTTATATGTCTTTTCTCAGCTGGAGAATCGGCCACTCGTGATGGGGAAGAGGACAAGTACCAATATGTATTTTTTAAATATATTTAAATGCCATAAATATTTATATGTCTTTTCTCAGCTGGAGAATCGGCCACTCATGATGGGGAAGAGGACAAGTACCAATATGTATTTTTTAAATATGTTTAAATGCCATAAATATTTATATGTCTTATCTCAGCTGGAGAATCGGCCACTCATGATGGGGAAGAGGACAAGTACCAATATGTATTTTTTAAATATGTTTAAATGCCATAATATTTATATGTCTTTTCTCAGCTGGAGAATCGGCCACTCATGATGGGGAAGAGGACAAGTACCAATATGTATTTTTTAAATATATTTAAATGCCATAATATTTATATGTCTTTTCTCAGCTGGAGAATCGGCCACTCATGATGGGGAAGAGGACAAGTACCAATATGTATTTTTTAAATATATTTAAATGCCATAAATATTTATATGTCTTTTCTCAGCTGGAGAATCGGCCACTCATGATGGGGAAGAGGACAAGTACCAATATGTATTTTTTAAATATATTTAAATGCCATAAATATTTATATGTCTTTTCTCAGCTGGAGAATCGACCACTCATGATGGGGAAGAGGACAAGTACCAATATGTATTTTTTAAATATATTTAAATGCCATAATATTTATATGTCTTTTCTCAGCTGGAGAATCGGCCACTCATGATGGGGAAGAGGACAAGTACCAATATGTATTTTTTAAATATATTTAAATGCCATAAATATTTATATGTCTTTTCTCAGCTGGAGAATCGGCCACTCATGATGGGGAAGAGGACAAGTACCAATATGTATTTTTTAAATATGTTTAAATGCCATAAATATTTATATGTCTTTTCTCAGCTGGAGAATCGGCCACTCATGATGGGGAAGAGGACAAGTACCAATATGTATTTTTTAAATATATTTAAATGCCATAAATATTTATATGTCTTTTCTCAGCTGGAGAATCGGCCACTCATGATGGGGAAGAGGACAAGTACCAATATGTATTTTTTAAATATGTTTAAATGCCATAAATATTTATATGTCTTTTCTCAGCTGGAGAATCGGCCACTCATGATGGGGAAGAGGACAAGTACCAATATGTATTTTTTAAATATATTTAAATGCCATAAATATTTATATGTCTTTTCTCAGCTGGAGAATCGGCCACTCATGATGGGGAAGAGGACAAGTACCAATATGTATTTTTTAAATATATTTAAATGCCATAAATATTTATATGTCTTTTCTCAGCTGGAGAATCGGCCACTCATGATGGGGAAGAGAACAAGTACCAATATGTATTTTTTAAATATGTTTAAATGCCATAAATATTTATATGTCTTTTCTCAGCTGGAGAATCGGCCACTCATGATGGGGAAGAGGACAAGTACCAATATGTATTTTTTAAATATATTTAAATGCCATAAATATTTATATGTCTTTTCTCAGCTGGAGAATCGGCCACTCATGATGGGGAAGAGGACAAGTACGAATATGTATTTTTTAAGCTACAGTAGTTGACACTCGTGGTGGGGGGGGAATAATAACCAATATGTACCTTCCCAGGGCACCTCAGGTGGTGTAACGGTTAGCAAGCTAGACTAGCAAACCTACAGGAGTGAGTTCGAGTCTTATTGAGCGCCCCATTCATTGTGCCACATCGAAGCAAAGAGCTTTGTAAATTACAATACGTACCTTCCTAGATACAGCATATTCGCAATATTTTGAGAAAATAGTCCTTAAAAGTAGATGACAAGAAGTTTGCATTTGACGGTAGAAATCTCCGCTAAAATTCTCTTGAAAATATTTTTCCAAAATACACTTCTAGGGAAATTACGGTTTTACAAAGTCTTTATGCGGACGTTGCTTCCAGAAAAATAACAGCAATTTACAATTTTCTTTCTATCTCATAAACTGTTTATGGTCATTATTATTAACATTAATTTTTCTAAACTTAATTTAACAATATTAGAATATTTAAAGTGGAAATAAATCATAGATGAACAAGAATTTCATATCAATTTACATGAATTTGTATAATTTGTTTTATTTCTTGACTAGACGGTCCTTGGACACGTTAGGTTCTCAATGTAACAGTGATTCATGATGATATTGATGATGATATTTGAAAAATAGTAAATGATTTTAATAAGCATTTCCTTTTTATTTTCGTTATATCGATCATATGGCTGACTGAATATGATATTCAGTGTGACATAGACCGCACAAAATTATCATTCATATGTAACTTAGACTGGAAATTAAATTATTATCTAAATTATAGTATTTTCGTGTATTGCTCTGTTGAATTCGCTGTGATGTGCCATTATTAAGAGTTACAGTTACAGTTACACACACACACACACACACACACATATATATATATATATATATATATATATATATATATATATATATATATATATGTATATAAACATAATGAGAATCGTTGTGACCTTGTTAGGGGCCAGACACAAGAGAGGAATTGAGTTAATATATTAACAAAGAACAGTTGTACAAACAGCGATACTATTCGGTCCGACTGTCAGGGCTGTCTGCTGGGATATTAATTTTTACTTAAGAGCAGTACCTGCTGATATTCATAGTTGGAAGAGTTCATGCTTACGTGGGTAAATTACCATAACAATAATTTTAATGACAGATAGATAGATAGATAGATAGATAGATATTTTTGAAAAAAGGCATTTAATGTGATGCAAACATATCTAACATATTATTCATTTGCAAATTGGACTGGAAATAACGGTATTATCTACGTTAGAACATTTAGGTATATTGCTCAAATAAAAATCTCTGTATGATGTGCCGTTTTTGTTTGATTAAAATTACACACAGTATCACCTGCAAATACGTACACCTAACGATTTTTGATTAGTTGATTTTCTTCTAAACTAAAAAAAAATGCAAGATTTTATTTCTAGTGAAATATTATACAATGAAAACAGTTATCATTAGTTATTATTTATTACCAAACTCTACATCATTGAAACTCTGTTCCCAAAAATATCAATATTTAGCAACCCAAACATAAGTACATTCCTTACATATATTTCTGATTTTTTTGTTATTTTATAGGTATGGCAATTTTATTTTTTGTTACAGATTTTCAATGCTAAAGAATTTGACAATGAGTATTACCGAATAATATTAATTTTAATTGTTTGGACAAAAATTAGATTTTTATTTTTTAAATTGATATGCAATATTATTCATATAGGTGGTTCATTGAATAAATAAGGTGAATTTTGCCGAAGGAGTTGGCAACAGGAAGCGCACTGTGTTTACTGTTGGGTCTTTTTAAAGGAAATCATTAGTGATAGATCTTTTCTTTCATCCCAGAAGAATTTCAGCATCACCTTCTTGACTGACTACTGCGGCCAGAAAAATTTCTTTATCGGAGAGTTAGTGTGTTTCCAAACCTTGGCCTGTCTTTTCCACGCAATACCGTGTTTGGCCCATTTTTAAACATTCTCTTAACTAAAACATGCTTCTTCGTACGCATTACACATCACTCGTTAAATTTCCCGCAGTGTTTTCGCCTCTGCCACCAAAAATTTAATGACTGACTTCTGTTTAAGCCTGGAGCATTATTTAATTTGAAGTCATTTTCAATAACCACAAAACAAATATTTTTACGTGATTAAAATATTTTTTGTCATAAACCAATTCCAAATATTCTGAATTCATACTCTAAATATTCACCTTCGTAAGAAGGTGGGGATCGAGGAAGAACATGCAGTCTATAAAAATTCCTGTCAAATTAAGAACCGTGCCTTCTCCAGCATTGGTCGCCCTACAAAGTTATAAAAACCTGGCCTTTCTTTCTTTTTAACTATAGTTGAAATAAGAAGACATAGATTCATATATTTTCCAAAGGCATGAACGCAAAGTGAAGCGCAGATTTGAACTTGGCTCTCCGATTCCAAATCTTACGATGATAATCATTACGCTTCCTTTCTTCCTTCCTTCTTTCCTATCTATCTATCTATCTATCTATCTGTTTAGTATTAAAACATAGAACTGCTTCCAGTAAATATTACGGCACGGTCAATAACTCTGTAAGAGCATCTTTAAATTATTTATATTGAACGTTTGAATGTTGTCTTAATACGTTTGTGGTATCTGAGTGCCATAAATCACCGTTAACATTATGGAATAGCAACTAGGACACTTGTAAGTGAGGAAATTTATTATGATCTAATATTTCCTCGCGCTAAATAATGTAAGAACAATTCATGACGAATCAAAACGAACATTTTATTGCCTGAGCACACTTAATGGAATAAATGCAAAAATGAAATTAAATACTAAAAGACTAGATCATAGAGAAAAGTCCTATTGTGCTGAAAGAGTCTTTTGTATAGGTACAGAGTCCTTAATTATGGTACGCGTGAAAAAATGGAAGTGTTGAAGGAAAACTTACTTGTTTTAGACATGATATCCTATGCCATATGACTCGAGCTTTGTTAGGAGCGCAAGCTCCCCTGTCAACGTGAACAGGAAAGCACCCACTCGTGTGTGCTCTTTAGTTTTCGATGCAGAAAGAAGGGATTTGACTTAGCCACGCCCTTCTTTGTGCTACTTTGTCTACGCCATCTAGTGGCTGTTAGTTGTACTATGTTGCAAGCACGCTAGGTAATAACCTTTTGTGTCCCCTAGCACCAAACAACAGTATTCATCGATAAGCAAGGGATGAAATCCTTATAATTTTTTATTTATCAGCACTTTACTTGTAAAGCTAATTAGGACATATTATCAAAAGATAATTTAAGGTAAAAAAAAGAAGATATATGTCTTTACAAAAAGGGATAAGTTCACCCGTTCCCCTTTTTTTTAGTAAAAGTCATAAATCTTCAAAACTTTCACTAACCGCTAATAACTTGTATTCTGTTTTGTAAAAACAAAATTGTCCTTCGATGTTTTGTCTCTGGAAGAGTTTAAAAGTTAAACTCTTTTCTTGGAATCCAATGTTGCAATCATTGAACCAAATCTGTAAATACAATGGCATTTCTTTGTTAAAACAAAATCTTGAAAGTCCATCCTTCTTGATTTTGTTTCCGCTGTTGATTTAAAAGTTATTCTTTAACTATCCGCCATTTTCAAACAAGGAAACTTAAAAACTCTTTTCAGGAAGATTTAAAAGAGAAAAAAAAGAAAAAGAAAAGCAAATAAGAAATAAATAGAAGAAAGTTGTGAAACAGAGAGATCAAACATGGGTGTTACTGACTTTTAAGAGCACAAGTTAAACGCTTACCGAAGCAGACAGACAGGCCTAGTAGCCATAGCAACATGGCCATTACGAACGGATTTGCCCGCCGAAAGGCATTCTGAGAATCGCTTTTGAAACTATCTTGGAACATTGAGAGACAAAGACGAAGGAAATATTTGCGTAGACATTTAATTTGCAGTAATTTTTATTTTGTGATTTTCTTTAATGCATTGTTTTTTGTTTTGTTTTGTTTTGTTTTTTCCTTCTTATTTACATATAGAATGAAAATAGGAGCAAATGTGTACATGAAGGAGGCTACCTCACCTGTAAAACTTTGGTTCAAATTTCAAAAGAGTTAAATGGAGACCCGATGGGAAGTAGAGAAGAAATGAAAAGGAATTTTGTTTCTTTAGTTTAGTTTCTTTATTTAACGGCATATCAACCTTCATGGGGTATTTAATGCCTAAAGTATCCTTGAAGAAGGACAGTAGTGGGACTGTTTAACGCATTGATGGGAAAATAAAACGGACATATATATATATATATATTGTGCATGATTGTGTTTTTTGATTATTTGGAGAAATAATGCCGGGTGTTTGTATGCAGGGTAAAAGTACTACCCCTGGCAAAAATTATGGAATCAGCGCACTTTGAGGATATTCAATTAGTGTGATATAATAAAGGATGGTAATTGATTATATTACTTAATTATTTTATTTGTAGTAATAACTTGTGAGTAAGCTAAAAACTTCGAATTGATGTGTAAGTCGTATCCGAAGGTCAAATGGTGCAGGTGTTACATGGAGTCGCAGGATATGTAATTGATTGGGTGTTTTGAAATCCGCGACAGACAGAATGTTGAAAATAAACACACAGAATGCAATGACAGCTGGATTAGGTGACGTGTTATGGAAAGTTTTTAGTAATTACGTTTGCAGTTATTAAGAGAAATATTAGAAGAAAATATAAAAGCAATTTTTTTCTGATATCACTTCAGTTCAGAGAGTCAAATGCAGACGGTCGCAGTTGGTCGGACAGTTTCGGATCCAGAAACGACAACCCTGTGGGGGCGACAGGGTTGGTCTGGATGAAAAAGTAAAAGTCGGTGTTTTGATCGTTCGTCTTCAACAAATGGAAACTCCTGCGTTCCTAGTAGCATGACTTAATCTTTTCGCTCTATTTTCTCTCGTTTATTGATGACTATTTTGAAATTTTGCTGGCTATCTAAAGAAACAATGGAGTCGCTTTGTAGTTGCGAAATATAATATTTATTCATTTGGGGGTCTTGTAGAGTAACACCTTTTAATTATATCTGTGTGTGTCATGTTACTTCATTATATCTGATCCCAGATTAGGCGTTTTTATTTAGTAGTAAATAAACTAATAACACATAAAACACAAAATATTTTTATTTAATAACTTAACGGCTTAAGGAAATATTCCCTAAACAAATTAAATTAAATCATTGAAATTAATCATATTTACCAACCCCGCCGCTCGGGCAGGATATGACACAAGGTCAATTTTTTAAGCGGAATTTAACAGGTTTGAATTCAGAGTTTTCCTTCTAGACTAGTTGCCTCACCAAGGCTGAAGAACCTAGTCTGCCCTACAATTTACCCATAGCTGGAGGGACAATATTTGGATTCATACCTTTCCCAAGGTTATTAGTGCTATGCGAAATGCAATCAGTCAGGTCCAGGATTTGAACTCGTGTCGCCGTGTCCATATCCTGCGACGATAACCATTACACCACGGGCACCTCCATTAAATCATTGAAATTAATGGTATAATCTATTTCCAAGCCATGCAGATGGAAATAATAAGCAATAACCCAATATTGAGGAAAACTCTTTGTAATTCATTGGTAGAAAAATTAGAGTTCATACTTAGTTGCCCCTCCTCAGGTTTTTATAAAAATCTTTATTATTATTATTATTATTATTCACTCATTAGAGCTTTTCACATCAGCGTTAACCGATGATTTTTCACTGGAGTCTGAGTGACAGCAAGTCTCCTCAAGTCTCCAGGGCTCTTCTTAGTATTCTGGCCGTTCTCTATAATGCTGTCGTTTGGATGGTCTCCACTCGTCCGCCAACTTCCAAGTCCTCTAGTCCCTTTAGTAATCCTTTAGTTACTGTCCCAAACGCACCAATTACAATTGGTATCATTGTCACCTGCATGTTCCACAGTTTTTTCAATTCCCTACCACGGTCGAGGTACTTATCCTTCTTTTCACATTCTTTCAGTTTTATTCTGTGGTCAGCCGGGACAGCAAAGTCGACTATTTTGCAAGTTCTCTTTTTTTTTTGTCGTTGCTGATTATTATTAAGTCTGGTCTTCTGGCCGGGATTAGGTGATCCGTTTGTATGATAAAGTCCCATAGGAGTTTATGCGTGACATTTTCTAGGACAGGTGCGGGGTTGTGCATATACCATTTTTTAGTATGGTCGAATTTAAATTTTTTACACATTTCCCAGTGAATCACCTTGCCGACCCAGTCGTGTCTCGCCTTATACTCCCTCTGTGCAAATTTGATGCATTCGCTTATTATATGATTGATGGTTTCATCTCTGTCACCACATAGCCTGCATTTGCTATTTTGTTGAGTCTTATCTATTCTCGCTTTGATATTATTGGTTCTTATGGCGCTGTCTAGTGCTGCTATTAGGAGAGATCTGTTTCTCTCTTAAAGTTTCCTTTTCTTAGCCATGTCCAAGTTTTGTCGCGTGAGATATTGTTCATTAGTCGTTTAAACCGCCCATAGAGTTGTTTTCCTTCCCATTTTTGTTTCCTAGTTATTGTCATTTTGCTGTTCATCGTGTTCTCAGTTTCGTTTTTCGTGGCTGTAATGAGTCCTCCTTCGTGTTTTTGTATATAGTCTTTGAGTCGTTGTATCGAAGGCGTCAACGCTGTCTTCAATGCTGGCAAGTCCTCTTCCTCCCTCTTTTCTTGAAACATGTAGTCTGCCAACGTCGTCCCTGGGATGTAGTGCATTGTGCATAGTCATTAGTTTTCTAGTTCTTCTTCTTAATATTATTTAAAATTTCATTATTAAACAGAATAATATCAGAGGACGCTTTAATTTTCTTTTGCCCCATTGTTTAAACACAGACACTCAAACATATACAGACTCACACACATACACACATTTACACACTCACACATACACACATATACACACTAACTTATACTCACTCACATAGATAGATACTCAGACTGACTTCCATCCATCCATCCCTACATACATACACTCTATCTCTATTTCTTGCTCTCTCTCTCTCTCTCTCTCTCACACACACACACACATAGATAGATCATCATCATCATCATATCGTGCTGGCAGCACGGATATCCCTGACCCTCTCTCGCCACTCCTCCCTATCGTTCATCGCCCTAGGTAGGTCTTCAGGACAACAACCTGTATCCTCACATAGCTGCTGAATGTACGTTCGTGCTGGTCGTCCTGCTTTTGCGCGGCCGTGTGTGGGGATCCATAAGAGTACATCTCTTATGAGTTCATCTCTGCTTCTCCAGCAATGTCCTGCATGTCTGGTTCGCCTAACTTGAATAGTTTTCGTGATAGGGGGCAGGTGGCCGTACAGTTGGTGTCTTGTGGTGTGTTGCTGCCAGGACTTGTTCAGGATTGCACGCAGCATTCTTGTGTAATTGCCATCTAGTTTCTTCTCGAGCCGTTTTGTTAGCGTCCATGTAGTGCATCCATATAGCAGTATCGATGTGACCGCTGCCTGGAAGAAACTGCGTTTCATTTTATCGGTTTTTTTTTTTTTTTTTTTTTTTATGTACACATGGGAAGCAGCATGATGTACGTTAAGGTATTTGAATAAACCAATGGACGACCAAACTAAATACCCAAATGGGTCCTGGACGTGAGTTTGACGACTTTTCGCTCAGGATCGACAGTTCGATCGGGGAACTACTGCTGCTCCTCTATAAGAGTGGCTTCTATAGAAGAGAATAAAACAGCCATCGAAAGATAACCATGACCCATAGATAGATAGATAGATATTAGGTTGGTTATAACGTGCCCATTATTTCGTCATCAATGTACTTTAACAGGTATTTTATGATGTTACGTAATCTTTCAACTAGTTTGTTTGGTTTGGTTTGGTTTCTTTGTTTAATGGCATATCAACTCTTTTTAGGTTATTTAATGCCAAAGCCATTCTCCTAGAAGAACAGTAGTGGTGCTATCTAACCCATAGCTGGGAGGATAAGGGGGTTCATACCTTTCCCAAGGGTATCTGCCCGAAAGTGAATGTAATAGCGCGACTGGAGTACGAACTCGCGTACTACGATTCCGCAGTCCACCGCTTTAACCATTACACCACGAGGACACCCCCAACTAGTTTGTGTATTCGATTATGAAAGTTTTCAGTTCTTATCCTTTTAATTATTCCAGGAATTTTCGATATCTCCAATGTTTTTGAAACGTTCATCCAACAAAAGTGTTTCTGCTTGTGCTTTTCTCCTGTGTTCTATGTATGTATTTACTTACCTACATGTCCGTGACACAAGTTAGAGTTTATTGGGGTAGCTCTTCCGTATACGGCTGAATGGGAAGAAAATAATTCAGTTTACATAGCCTTCCCAAACTCAGCCGATTATCAGTCAGTCAGGGAGGCCAACCTGAAAACATTTTTTTAATCTGTCTTAATTCTCTTAAATGATCTCGGACATTTAAATAAATGTTGTCCTTTTTTATTGGGACAAAAATGGCTTGAGTTCGATTTTTGAGTGCAAGGCAAAATCTTCCAACTTGGAAAATAAGTGTAACAATGCTCCCAAGAAGAAACCTCGTACCAGACTAAGTATATTAAGTATTCATACTGTTCTTTATAAGAATTGTGAACGTGTATGCAATGGATGGGTGAGTATTGTTTGATGTACACGTTCGCATGAAAGGCAGTCGTGTGGGGTCTGCGTATCAGTGCAGTAACGAATGCTCAATTGGTAAAGAAATAGGTATTCTATACACAGGCCATGATGATGATGATAATGATGATGATGACTTGGAGTAACGTAAAGGATAAGGTGAGATAAGAGGTCGTGTATCGATTTGTAGATAAAAACAAGATTGGGGCGGAGGTGTCATTTTACCTGCGTTTACAGGATGTTATTGGCCAGTTATAAAACTGACTCAATTCACTCAAATGTCAAATAAATATCTCTGCATATCTCTCACTGTCTACATATATATATATATATATATATACGTGTGTATACGCAAAAACACAAACATACATACACAGACCCTCTCATATACATATATGTGTGTGTATGTGTGTGTATGTATATATATGTGTGTGTGTGTGTGTGTATGTTAGCGTCTGAAGTGTGTGTATATATATATATATATATATATATGAATATATATATGTGTGTGTGTGTGTGTGTAATATATCATCATCATCATCATAATGTCGAACCACCGGCATGGGTCTCCCTAACTCTCTCCCGCCGCCCCTCGCAATCGTCTATCGCTCCCGGGAGGTCTTCAAGGCTACATCCTGTATCGGCACAGAGCTGTTGTATATAGGTTATAGCTGGTCATCCCGCCTTTGCTCGTCCATGTAAAGGGGTCCATAAGAGTATGTCACTTATGAGTTCGTCCCTACTTCTCCGGCAGTGTCCCGTATGTTTAGTTCGTCTAATTTTGATAGTTTTCGTGATGGGTCGTAAGTGGCCGTACAGCTGCTGCTTTATGGCGTGCTGCCGCCAGGATTTGTTTAATATTGCTCGCAGCATTCTTGTGTGAGAGCCGTCAAGCTTTTTCTCCATACTTTTATTTAGCGTCGATGAAGTGCATCCATATAGCAGTATCGATACGACCGCTGCTTGGAAAAAACTCTATTTCATTTTATCGGTCAGGTCTGATTTCCATATGACGGAAAGCTATCGTAGGAAATGGACACGGCGACACGAGTTCAAATCCTGGACGAGTCTGATTGCATTTCACATAGCACTAATACCCTTGGGAAAGGTATGAATCCAATTATTCTCCCTCCAGCTATGGGTAAATAGTAGGACAGACTTGGTTCTTTAGCCTTGGTGAGGCAACTAGTCTAAGAGAAGGAAAACTCTGATTTCACACCTGTTGAACTCCGCTTAAAAATTGACCTTGTGTCATATCCTGTCCGAGCGGAGGGGTTGGGTAAATATAGGAAAGCTATTAATAGCTGTCCATGCCTTTGCTAGTCGCGTGTTGATGAGACACTGCTTCCCAAGTAGGTGAACTTGTCTACTAGTTTCAGAGAATTATCGTGGGATATATATATATATATATATAGAGAGAGAGAGAGAGAGAGAGGGAGAGAGAGAGAGAGAGTTGGTTGGTTGGTTGGTTGGTTGGTTGGTTGGTTGGATTTTTAGCATATCAACATTTGAAGGTTATTTAATGTCAAATCCATGTAAGTACAGTTTCATTGTCAAAAAACAGTTCCATTTTAAACAATTCAGTTTAGCATAAGTACACAGTTAAATTGTCAAAACATTTCTATTTCAAGTTCTTCAGTTTAGTCAAACAGTTCAAATTCAAACAATTCAGTTTAGTTTAAGTATGCAGTTTAGTTTTTGACCCATAGATAGGGTCCAATCAGATGCTATCGGGTCAGAGTGAACCTGGGGGCGATGGGAATGAAGGGGTGCTCCGCATTCCCAAACCCTCTGCATCACTGGAACCTCACCATCAGATGGTTTAGTGTCATATCCAGAACACTCGTTGCGGGGGATTCTTACTCCTCTGCAGAGGTGCAGTTGGTGTATTCTACAGCCCCCAAGCAGACTGGGCAAGAGAGAGAGAGAGAGAGAGAGAGAAAGAAAGAAAGAAAGAAAGAAAGAAAGATACGAGGTGTAATCAAAAACTATTAAGACTGAACATTAAATGTTTAGATTTTATTTTAAAATTTAGAATAAAATAAAATAAAGATATGCAAAACTAAATAAATAATATAATAAAGTGATATCTAGATGTCTAAACGAATCAGTGGTAATTTGACAATAAAATTCAGATTGTTTTTTTATAGACAAAACACATAATTGTCTAAGTGCAATAGTCTCCATGCACACCGGACCTAAAACTTCAACTGATTTTTTGTTCATCTCAAGATTTGGGAAAATAGAGGGCACTAAAAGAAAAAAATAGAACAAGATAGTTTCAAAGCATAGCAAAAAGAATTTTCAGAGATAATTCGACCAAAGAAAAATTCACTGGAATGACAAGAGACTATCTTTTTTTTTAATTCATCAATTGTTAATTGTTGCCTTGGTAGATACAACAACAGTCTCGATACTTTTGAACAGATCTCGTATATATATATATATATATATATATATATATATATATATATATATATTCTTGGAATGAGTATGAACCCATTGTAAAATGTTTAATCCGTAATGTGATTTACCAAGAGAGGATGGAGTCTTTGCGGCGTAGTGATTAACGTGCAGGACTGTGACATCATCATAATCGAATTCGAGCTTCAGTCGTGCTATTATTTTGATTTCGGGTAAATAACTTTGGGAAACGCATTAATCCTTTTCTCTCTGCTGTTCTTCTACAAGGGTGGCTTTGGCATTAAATAACCCATGAAGGTTGATATGTCATAAAAATACTGAAGCCAAAAGAAAGAGGAAATAACAGACAAGAGATGGTGTATATAGGATCGACTGGGCGACTTTGAAAGAAATTATATAATAATTACAAAACGTCCTTCAGGTATGAACGCTACAATGAACAGACGAAACTAAGTACATTTTAAGAAAAGTGCAGAGAAGAAGCAGAGGTTAAGTGGTCTATTCTTAAAAGAGTTTATATTTGTCATGAGGTTTCGAAATACAGTAAATTGGGCTTGGAGGGAAAATATCATAAGTTTTCTGGACTCTAGTCATCTGCAGAATAAAAGATTGAAATTGGTGACTAAATGTCACCACGAATTTAGATATTTACTTTATAACTTGGTGCCAAATCGAGTTACGTGACTTAGCAAGTTAGCCACGTAATTGTAAAGTGACTTAAATATTTCACTGAAAACAGATTTTTATTTATTTGAATTCAAAGCGTCGATACAAGTTCACTTGAAGATCAAACACGTGAAACTCAGTGGTGAGTTTTTACCCTGTTCTATTTTATTTTATAGGTGAAATATTGTTTGCTTTGGTTTGGTTTGGTTTTATGGTATATAATCAGTTATAGGTTATTTCATACCAAATCCATTTTATAAAAATATATTCGATATAAATGATTTGTAAACGTAAAATTCAATGGTTCTAAGTATTGCTGTGTATCACAAACAATTCAATTAAACATCAGTCATTTGTTTACACACAGTTAAATAATCAAACAGTTCTATTTCAAACAATTCAATTTAGCATGTCATTTGTTTGCACCCAGTCTATATGTCAATCAGTTCTATTTGACCCATGGATAAGACGCTATCACTCCGGAACAGAGTGAACCTGGAATCGATTGCAATGAAGGGATACTCCGCATTCCTTGAAGCTTGAGCGTTACCGGAGCCTCACCATCAGATTTTTTAACGTCATAGCGAGGACACTCGTTGTTGGTGGGAGCTCGTACCCCTCTGCAGAGATGCAGTCAGTGTATTCTACAGCTCCAGCCGACTAGGCTTGAAATATTATATATATATATATATATATATATATATATATATATATATATATAAAGACTTTCTCATGTATGTTTATTTTGCTAAACTGAACTACCAAGGTCTGACATCTTTCATGGCATTTCATTTGGCATGGGTTTTATTTGACAGTGTTCATCCCTTGAGCAAGAATCATATAGAAGGTCATACTGGATAAAATAGGGAAACAGGAGAGAATACGTGACCTGAGTAGGAAGCGGGCAAGAATTGGGGAGTGGTTTTTGCCCATTTACTCACTGACCTAGTCTTTGCTCTCGGCGCTTAGCGTGGTGTAATATTTACCGATCTAAGCAAGTAAATATTCTCTAGTGAGTTTAATTCTCATTTCATGCTCAATACTTCTTGCCTTGTCCTAAAATAAATTGTGTTTCATAAAAGATTTCTCATACTTAATCTTTTATTGTCTAACTTTGGAATGTGTCAATCTTAAAATTTGCACAGAGATAGATTTGTTTTTATAATCATTTTCTGGGTAAATGTTTATATTCTAAGGAATAGTCACTGTTTAACTTTTCCGTGTACATTTTAGATATTTCCACTGCTTTTGTTGAAATAAATTTTAAAACGTTATCCAATAATTTAAATGAAATCTAATCTACAAGCCCACAGATATATATATCTCGCGGCTGATACTCAACTTGAACCCATAATTCAGTTGAAGTAAATCTTGGAATTATTCAGATTTTAAAATTTCGATTTTTAGTCTTGAAATTTCTTTTTCAATATTCACATCAGTTTAGAGTGTTATCTGTCAATCAGGTGACCTTGGTGTTATATAACATATGACATGTATTTTCGGTTCGTTCCTATTGACCCCGTGTGATTTGACAAGCTGTCACGTTGTAATTAGTAAACAGGACAGCGCGTCAGGTCAGTCGGGTCCAACAGGTGTGTAACCGGAAGGAGACCATGTGATGGGAACCACATGGGCAGTTTTAGACAGAGTCCAGAGAATCAAGAGTTGAGCCAGGGATAGGCAATCAATCAGAAGCGTTTCGGCTTGCAAGGAGTGAAAGCGTTGGCACCCACTGGCTCCCAGAAGAAGGTATGGGACAAGAAGAAGTCCCCTCTCTGAGTATATGTCTCTCCATCTATCTCTCAAACTAACAACAAACTGTGGACCCTTTTTGAGAATAAAATGAGAGGCATATATTTATAAAGAAGTGTATTTCGTTCGTTCATTATCTTTAATTATGTTCCTCGTTGTTCATTGAAACTCTTTCATGGTGTTTGGTTACTATACAACACTTGATACGTATTTCGGTCGTTTCATTTTACTCACTTTTAGAAAACTCGTCGACTAACCTCATTGCATAACAAATTGTTTGAAAAAGACCGCTTACCAGCAAATAATCCAATCCATCTGGTTTTTCATGTCGATAGTAGAGACAGAACTGAATGTTGTTCAAGATGATGACTAGAATTAACAGCAATGATGCATCTCAAAATACGTTCTCAATCTCTTTTGGAAATTTGTCAAACATTCTTCTATAATTGACGTCACTTCTTTTATGAGGGTTTTACATATACATTTTCACGGTGTATGCAGCTCGATCTCATAGTGCAGCAGTGTGCCGTGGCTCAAAGTTTGGGAATCCCTGTTCAAACAACTGAAATTCAGACTGTCGCCCTAAAAGAGTGTATCAACTCAAATCCTCCTCAACGAGCAGGATGCAACACAAGGTTAATTTTTTCAGCGGATTAAAACTTGTTTAAATTCTGAGTTTTCCTTCTCCTTACCAGGGATAAAAAAAAATGCCTGTCCTATTTACTCACAGATTGATTCATTTCTTTCTCAAAGGCATAAACACGAAAGTGAAATAAACAGATTAATCTAGGAATTAATCTTCGCGTCTTCCATTCAAATTCTTACAATTACTTCTATACCAACCGCGCCTCCGAAAGCATGTTTGATTGTTAGAATTTTTTGCTTTTCTCTGTTTGAGGGGGGGGCATTTTTTCTTCGTTTTTATTTTGTTTGTTTTTTTTGCTAATTTTTTTATGCTTTTTGTTTTTTCTTTTTGGTTTGTATTTGTTTCGTCTTTGTTTCTTTTGCGGAGGTTGCTTATTTTTTCTTGTTTTCGGCTTTTGTTTCTTTTCTTGGGGGGGGGGATTTTTTATACTTTGTTTTCTGTTTGTATTTGTTTTATCTTTGTTTTTTAAGGGCGGCTTTTTTATCTATTTATTTATTCATTTATTTATTCATTTAATTTTTTTGGTTTGTATTTGTTTTATCTTTGTTTTTCGGGGGGGTTGCTTATTTTTGGTGGGAGGGGTTGTATTTGCTTTGTCTGTTTTTTAAAACGGAGGATTCCTTCTTTTTTTTTTTTTTGTTTTTGTTTTTTTTAAGGGGGGTTGCATTTATTTAATCTTTGTTTTGGGGGGAGAGTGCTTATTTTTGTTTTTGTTATTTTTTGTTTTGTTTTGTTTTTGGTTTCTTTTTTTTTTTTTTTTTTGTTTTGTTTTCTTTTATTTGCTTTGTTTTGTTCTGTTTTTGTTTTGTTTTTGTTCGTTTGTTGTTCTTGTTTTTATTTATTTATTTATTTATTTATTTATTTTTGAAGGGGTGACATTCAGGATTACTTTTAATGTAATATTCATTGATTGGGGGAAGAAACGGATGAGTTTCTGAAAAAATTAAACTAAAATTAATCAAAAAGAAAATGTCATTTATTTTATTTTCAGTTGTTAATGATCTTTTTCTATAAGGCGGTGTTATCAAAGTTTTTCACCTGCACAGGGACTATCGCTCAAAAACCTATTACATAGTATATGCGTATGATTATGCTTGAACATCTCTGTGAGTGGGTTGTGCATGGATAGGGCTGAATACTGTATATACTCGAGTTATAAACGACTTAGCATAATAAAGAACCCCTAATTTTTAGCCACGAAAAGATTTTTATCGGTAAGGTTAGACGTGGAAAGAAGGTAAGCTTCGACATTTCAAAAACGTATTTCACATAATGAAAAATACCTCTTTTTTTTACTAAAAATTCAATTTTAAAGAGTCATTCATTACATGAGATTATATATATGGTATGCGTATTTCCTTATATAAATATTTTCCACGCCAACGTACTGTGTTATATATTCAAGAAATTATCTATATACAATGTCTATAATTTAGATCTTCTTTTTCACTTGATTGGTCCTGTAACCTGGCTTGGTCGTGTGGGAGTTTTGAACAGTATGCCCATCTTTCCCCAGGTTGACTATTAGTTTAAATTTAGAGTTTTCCTTTTCTTAGATCGGTTGCTATACCAAAGTTAAAAAGCCCAATCTGCCCAACTATTTACTCATAGCTGGAGGAAGAATTGCTTAATACATACCTTTATCAAGGGCATCAGTGCTCTGTGAAATGCTACCAAGGGAGAGTCTTTGGGGCGTAGTGGCTAATGTGCTGGACTACGAAATCGTAGAAAAGCGAGTTCGAACTCTAGTCGCGCTATAACGTTCAGTTTCGAACTAATACCTTTAGGAAAGGGATGAACTTCCTTATCCCCGCTGCTATTAGTTAAACAATACCCCTATTGCAATACCCCTATTGAAATACCCCCTTTTGTTCTGCTTCAAGAAAGATTTTGGCATTAAATAATGTCATTAGATAAAGAAACCAAACCAGCATTTTTCAGCAGAAATTTAGTTTTGTGTTGGTCTCTTAGCTTTTGCATAAATAGCATTTTGTAAGCAATAAATAAAATGGTAGAGGGCCATTGGTAATAGATGAGAAGAGAGAGGGCCATTCGGAAGAGATGAAAAGATTAAGGACCATTCGGAATAAATAAAAAGGTAGAGGGCCATTGGTAATAGATGAAAAGATGGGGGGCAATTCGGAATAGATGAAAAGATGGAGGGCCATTCGGATTGAATTAAAAGGAAGAGGGCCATTGGTAAGAGATGAAAAGATGGAGGGCAATTCGGATTTTAAAAAAAGGTAGTGGGCCATTAGTAATAGATGAAAAGATAGAGGGCCATTCGGAATAGATGAAAAGATAGAGGGCCATTGGTATTAGATAAAAAGGTAGAGGGCCATTTGTAATAGAAAAAGGTTGAGGACCATTGGTAATAGATGAAAACATAGAGGGCCATTGGTAATAGACGAAAAGATGGAGGGCAATTCGGAATAGATGAAAAGATAGAGGGCCATTCGGAATAGATGAAAAGATAGAGGGCCATTCGGAATAGATGAAAAGATAGAGGGCTATTCGGAAGAAATAAAAAGGTAGCGGGCCATTGGAAATAGATGAAAAGATAGAGGGCCATTTGGATTAGATGAAAAGATGGAGAACCATTTGGAATAAATAAAAGGTATTGGGCCATTTGTAATAGATGAGAAGCTAGAGGGACATTGGTAATAGATAAAAAGGTAGGGGGCCATTTGTAATAGATAAAAAGTTAGAGGGCCATTGGTAATAGATGAAAAGGTTGCGGGCCATTGGTAATACATGAGAAGATAGAGGGCCCTTCGAATAAATAAAAAGATTGACGGCCATTGGTAATAGATGAAAAGTTAGAGGGCCATTCGGAATAAATAAAAAGGTAGAGGCCCATTGATAATAGATGGAAAGATAGAGGGCCATTGGTAATAGATGAAAAGAGAGAGGGCTACTCGGAATAGACGAAAAGATAGTGGGCCATTGGTAATAAATAAAAAGGTAGAGGCCCATTGGTATTAGATAAAAAGGTAGAGGGCTATTCGTAATTGATAAAAAGGTAGAGGGTCATCTATAATAGAGAAATATCTTCGACAAATCAATGGGACATAGAAAGGGTTATTCGTGGTGGTTGCTTAATTGCTGGTTTTGTTGGGAAATTCTGAGGTTCGTATCTGACTCCTTTTTCTTCTTCTTACCCCATTTACTTGTGGTCTTCTTTTATCCGTGGAAGCTGATAGAGAATTAAGGATGGATGGAAAAAGACAAGCATACTTTTAGACTCAAACTTTATTTTGGGTTTACGACTATTCTCTGACGTACAAACGTTTTCCTGGACCAGTAGAAATAGTCCCATTTCCCAGACAAAGAGTATGAAGGATATCATAGTGTTGTTTTCAGCAAATAAAAGTTGAAGGGTCCGTCGCATGGGTATATTTAGCAGAGGCTACGACTAGCAGAAGACGCAATAGTGTGCTAAGCCCCAGAACTAAGAGAGCACGTGCGCTGCCGACTAGCGACCGAGAGAAACAGGTCTTTTCAGTCGAGGTGGTAGATGCGTAATGAGGAAAAATTCCTCTTTGGCGCCTGGATGCTCCTTATCACAGGCAAGCACCGATATCGCTTCCTGTTAGAGGCCTCCTGGGAAACTGTTAGTTTTTGCATTTTTTTTTTAATTTTTTATTTATTTTTAATCACCCCAAATTGGTTACATGTTGTCAATGCTTTTCAGATATTTACACTTGTATATGTGAACTATCATATTCTCTCTCTCCCTCCCTCCCTCTCTCAGTCTCTCTCTCTCACTCTCTATCTCGTTCAATATCTCTCTATCTCTTTTCTCTCTTTCCTCTCTCTCACTCTCGCTCAATATCTTTTTCTCTCTTTCCTCTCTCTCACTCTCTCGCTCAATATCTCTCTCGTTCTTTCTCTCTTTCCTCTCTCACTCTCTCAGTTAATCTCTCTCCCTCTCTTTCTTTCCTCTGTCATTCTCTCGTTCAATATCCCTCTCTGTCTCTCTCTCTTTCTCTTTCTCTCTCTTTCTCTCTCTCTTTCCTCTGTCACTCTCTCGCTCTCTATATATATATCTTTCTCTCTTTCCTCTATCAATCTCTTGCTCAATATATATATATATATATATATATATATTGTTCTATCTCTTAGTCTCACGTCATTTCAACTTTCGTTTCGCCTCTCTCTCTCTCTCTCTCTCTCTCTCTCTCTCTCTCTCTCTCTCTTTCCACTGTCACTCTCCCGCTCTCTCTCTATATATATATCTTTCTCTCTTTCTTCTGTCAATCTCTTGCTCAATCTCTCTCTCTCTCTCTCTCTCAATCACTTTGTCTCACGTCATTTCAACTTTCGTTTCGCCTCTGTCTGTCTGTCTGTCTGTCTCTCTCTCTCTCTCTCGCTCTCTCTCTCTCTCTCTCTCTCTAACTCACACAGTCTACTCTTGAAAATAACATTGTGATGGAAAGCCTTCAGGATTAAAATTTCGGACTATTTCTATATAAAATCATACCGAACTTGAAAAATCTTGCAAAGCAACAATAAAAATAAAAGCAAAAAACTGTTAAAAAGTCTATTGTCCGTTTTCGTTAACAAAACTGCTCATAGAACAACAACTTCCTATATATATATATATATATATATATATATAGAACAACAACTTCCTATATATATATATATATATATATATATATATATATATATATATGTGTGTATATGTTGCTTGAAGGTTGCAGTATCTTCTGAGAGAATACTTGATATCTGAAATAAAGCATAACTTACTGGGCCTTTAACCTGGTTTTGGTCCGAGGAAGTCGGGAGGGGATCATGCTTAGTACGAGCACTTTTGAGCAGGAATACCCTGGCAGAACCCATCTCTCTTCACACCTCCAACTGGTTTCAATTCAGAGTTTTCCTTCTCCCATATCAGTTGCCATAACAAGGTGAAAGTCTGGCGTACTATTTTACTCATATCCAGGCAGGAGAATAGTTGGGTTCATACTTTACCCAAGAGTATTAACGCTGTGTGTAATGCAAACAGCCTTGTTCGGTGTTTGACCACGGATAGCCGAATCCACACTTAACGTCGATGACCGTTACCCTACCAAAGCCTCCATATATGAAATTGCAAATCGTTAGTTTCTCGCTTTCTCGATCATCAAATAAAACTACATTATGAAGAGAGTGATACGGAAAATCATAACGAATCTGATTTTACATAACAAAAAATACGAGAAGTCAATAAAACTATAAACCTATGAAAGATATCTTCGTTAAGGACGTGGGTTTGATTCACGCTAAGATATTATTTTTACTAACATTTCCAATAGACGCTATTCTTTGGTGTCTTAAAACAACGACTTGAGTAAGTAATGGTTCCATGATAAAAAGTATTTCATCATTTTAAAATAGCCATTCAGCAGGAGCCAAAAACTAAGATATTTCATCATACCTATAGTCAGTCTAGAACTGAAGGGAACAACTTCCCCTTTTCCCCTGTCAGAGAACGAATAAAGAGTAAGAGACCAGTAGTAAAACGATACACCAATCAGAATGGACCTGATAATTTTCGTTTCATGAAATTTAAAGCTTGACAAATTCGAATGCTTTTCTCAACACAGAACTTCTCGGAACAAAAAATAATACCCACACATAGTACAAGAAAAACTTTTAAGGACAAATACAAAAAGAAAATCTATATTAACGTAACCTTTCAAAATACGCATTTTTATTCATTTTAATGTCTTTTTCTCGTTGTATATCATACTGTTGTGTGTTTACAATACACTTTTTTTTTTTCAGATAAAATGAACTTCTGTAATACAAAATTATGAAAGAAAATACAACTCAAGGTTAAAACTATGTTTTAATGATAAACCTGTATGTACTTACCCTCCTCCCGCACGAGCCAGATACGACACAAGATAAGCTTTTAAATGAAGTTTAATAGGTTTAAATTCAAAGTTTTCCTTCTCCAAAACTAGTTGCCATATCAAGAGCTCAGCATTCCTTACTGTTTAACTCACCACCAGAAGAAGATAGTTGGATGCATACCTTTCCTAAGAGTGACAGCGCTATGTGAAATACAAACAGTCTCGTTCACGATTTGATCTTGGGTATCCGTGTCAAGTTCCTACGACGATAACCGTTCCAAGAAAAACCCTTCATATAAGTCTTTTTTTTTTTTCAATCGTTTCTAACAGAATTCAAGTTCAGACAAACAATATTCTTTCGCCTCTACTAAATTGTCTCTTTACAAATAAAACAAAACTTAACCCTTTAATTTTTTTAATTTATTCATGTATGTACTCCAACCTGAACTTTTGGTGGGTATTATTGTTTTTGCTTTTTGCTTTTCTTTTGTTAGTTACATTTTTTTTTTTTTTTTGCTTGTTTTTTTTTGGGGGGGGTGCATGTTTTTTAAAACTTTTCTTGTGTCTCTTTGTTGTTGTTTTTTTTTTTTGGCTTGATTTTTTTTTGTTTTTTTTTTTTTGGTTTGTTTGTTTTTTTTGGTGGGAGTGATTGACTTTTGGCGGGGTATTTTGCCTGTTTTTTTTTCTATTTTTGCTTGTTTTGGGGGGAGTGGGGAGATTAAGGGTTTTTTGCTTGTTTTCTTTTGTTTTCTTTTTGCTTTTTTTTTTACTTTTTTTCGCTCAATACATTTTATTTTTAAAATAATAATGCGAATTTTTGAAAAGGGATAAAAAATGGCGATTGGTTTGCAAGAATATTAATGGAACACACATAATCAATAAAAGAAAAGAAAAGAAAAGAAAAGACCGATGCTTGTGTGACTAGGAAGGGTTAAGGTGGTGATTATATTCTGAAATCGTTAAGACTTAATTTTTTACACATAAATTTAAGGAGATGATGGGGACTTCGCTGTTGTTCATATCAACAGCGCATGTTTTTTAAATGGCAACAGCGAAAGAGATGAAAATAGAAAGAAAGAAAGAAAGAAAGAATGTTTGTTCATTTTAAATTTTCGCCTCATTACGATGACTTCTCTTAATTCGAAGGTAAACAATTTTTTATTCATGTAATGACATACGAAATAAATTGCTCTCTCTCTCTCTCTCTCTCTCTCTCTCTCTCTCTCTCAATCAATATACCTCCCTTTATCTTTGCATGTACGTTTTTCTCTCGCGAATATTTTCTAAAAAATTGATTTATTTTCTTCCTCTAACTCTCTCTTTCACACACACACACACACACACACATACACGCACACATACACACTCACTCACACACACCCACACACACACACACACCACACACACATATATATATATATATATATATATATATATATATATATACGCTTCGCATGATGTAATATTTATCGAGCTCAGTTAGCAGATCATTACTCGTGGGTTCCATTCTTTGTTGGTACTCTATAATTTTGTCCTTGTCCTAAAGCTAATCTTGGTAAATAACTATATATATATATATATATAGTCATCCACAGACTGGCTTTTTGTGTTGTATCACAACTCTTCAGTGTGGCTAGACACGCAAGATGCTTCAGGCTTGAAACCAAGCCCGGCTGACTTTACTTCAGTCGGGTATACCGCAGAAATCGTCATTCTCAACATTAGCGAAGGAATTTTTTACGTATTTAATTTTTAAATGTACACTATCGGCTACTGGAGTCCTCAGTTCCTGAGAAGAGCTTTGCATTTACGCGTAGGTGGAAGCTGGCAATTCCCCACTCGAGAGCTCAACACACGGGGGGAGCATATATATATTGATATATACTGATTTATACTGTGAGACAAAGTACAGCTAAGTAAATAAGTTATCCAATCAAATGTGTGTTGTGAGGTTATCTTATTATTCAGTTTTGCTAAGTCTGAGACACCAGTATCTTGTTCCTTAAAGTAATGGTCACCCATTTAACAATTGAACAATTTCGCACTGTTTACTTAGGTGACTGAGATATTATTAAGCTCTGCTTCGGCTGATACCCAAGACCGAGGTTACTTTAAAGTACCTGCTGAGACTAAGTGGTCTCTTGTCTAAAAAGAATTTATTAAGATTAGCTTGATATATAGCACATCGACCCCATGGTGCCCACAAAACTCGCAGCTCGAAGTGGTCACCCATCTATGTACTGAATAATCTCATTCCTGCTTAACTTCAGCGATTTGTCGGGAACTGGTGATTTCAACGTGACTTGAATGTAAAATCTAAAAAAAAGCATTGGTTCAATTTGGCAAAGGCCGTATGAGAGACCTTGTGAGGATCGAACTCAGTTGCCTTTATGTCTTACGGAGCAAATTCTTCTCGCATACGGTCTACCAAAAGAAACCGTTGAACGGAGGTGCCCGTGGTGTAGTCGTTATCGTCGTAGGAAATGAACACGGTGACACGAGTTCAAATCCTAGACGAGACTGATTGCATTTCATATAGCACTAATACCCTTGGGGAAGGTATGAATCCAATTATTCTCCCTCCAGCTATGGGTAAATAGTAGGACAGACTAGGTTCTTCAGCCTTGGTTAGGCAACTAGTCTAGGAGAAGGAAAACTCTGAATTCAAACCTGTTAAACTCCGCTTAAAAATTGACCTTGTGTCATATCCTGCCCGAGCGGAGGGGTTGGGTAAATAGTACCAAAAGAAACCGTTGCAGCTATAATGATTCTCTATAGAAACACCAAAATGAAAGTACGTTCTCCAGATGGAGACACAGACAACTTCGACATTGTAGCAGGAGTACTGCAAAGAGACACACTAGCCACATACTTCTTTATCATCTGTCTAGACTATGTGCTTAGAACATCAATCGATAAAATCAAAGAAAATGGTCTCGAGCTGACAAAGAAAAGAAGTAGAAGGTACCCCGCACAAATAATAACCGACGCTGACTACGCCAATGACATAGCGGTACTGGCAAATGCACCCGCCCAAGCAGAAACCCTACTGCATAGTCTGGAACGAGCCGCCGCAGCCATTGGCTTCCATGTCAATGCACACAAAACAAAATATATGTGCTTTAATTAAACAGGCGACATTTCCACACTAAACAGTAGCTCTCTGACACTAGTTGACAAGTTCACCTACCTAGGAAGCAGTGTCTCATCAACCGAAAAAGACGACACGCGACTAAGAAAGGCATGGACAGCTATCAATAGATAATCGGTCATATGGAAGTCAGACCTGACCGATAAAATGAAACGCAGTTTCTTCCAAGCAGCGATCGTGTCGATACTGCTATATGGATGCACTACATGGACGTTGTCTAAACGGCTCGAGAAAAAAGCTTGATGGCAACTACACAAGAATGCTGCGATCAATATTGAGCAAGTCCTAGAGACAGCACCCCACAAAGCAGCAGCTATACGGTCACCTACCACTCATCACGAAAATTATCAAAATTAGAC